>BSBK01005248.1:2085000-2105000 GCA_027943335.1 Chamaecyparis obtusa
TAGCATTCTTTTATGCACACACTGAGATAAAGTGCTATTCTATTGCATGTATGTGATCTTGCACATGTTCATGATCTTTTTACTCGCGCTCAATTATAAAGTGCCATGGGGAGTTTGATATTTTCCCTTTGTTTTCCATTTACCTTATTCATGTGAGTGTTCCTCCAATGACATTAGCCTTAGGTCTCGCTATTTGTGTTTGTACTCTCTTTGTACCTTTGATGTTCCTAGTTATTCTTCATCATGCAGTTCATATTGGACGTCCTTTTTCCTGGTGTACCTATCATTTCTCCCTTTTTAGTATTATAGGGGGGTTTCTATTGTTGGTTCTTCTACTTTCTTGGTTTGATAGTGTGAGCTATATATTCAGTATTTGTTCCTATATACTAGGTAGATGTAGTGGCTGGTACCTATGCATTTCGGTGAGATGGATCATTTACCACATGGACACTCTTTCTTTCCTATTTTTGGAAGCACTCTTCCATCTTTGATTGATATCCTCTTCAGAATTTGGTATTTTTATGCCATCTGTATCTTCAAGTTTAGGTGTTTTCCTTTGTTTACTTTCTGATTCGAGCAGTATCTTTTGATGGAACTCATGTAGATTTCAATTTTTTGTATCTTCAAATTCAGTTGTTTGCCTTTTTTTGCCTCTTGATTCAAGTAGTGTCATTTGAGGGAACTCATGCAGATTGCAATCTTCTTTACCTGATCATGTTCTATTTCTGTAGAGGATCTTTAGATCAGATGTTACTTCTTGACAATGTTTGTAGCTTCTTGCTTTAGTGGATGTTCTACACGTTCATCTTTGTTCCTATTTTCTAGAACATTCCTTGTTTTGGAGGCTTCTTCAGTCCTTTAGACTAGTCTTCGTCTCTTTTTGGAGTAGAGTTTCTCCCATGTGATTTTTTCTATTTATCCTATTTATAGAGACTCTCTTTTGTACTTGGGGTACCTGATCAAGCCTTTTGTTGCCAGGACCCATTTGCTTTTAGTTTTTGCTTTAGGTTTTTAGCTACTCCCAAAGTTCATCTTAAGGGGGGCAGGGGGTGTTAGAGTAATAAGTAATTTTACTTATTAAGTAAATCATGTTGATTTAATTACTAAGTCATTTATTATCTCTTTATTACTTAAGATAAACTTTGGCATATAGTAATTAATTACTTTATTAATCATTATAATGCAACCTAGGTCTCTCCACCATTTTAGGGTTTCAGATCTCCTTTGTTTTCAAAAAAGATTGTAAAATAACACATTCATTTTATTTGATTACAACTTTTATTTTTTGCACATCAATAATGTCTCCTCTTTCATGGATCCTTGCATTTAGGACCCCATAGTTTTTTCTCCTCTCTTTCTGTGACGTGTTTGCATGCAGGTGTTCTTGGGACTTGTGGGTTGTTTTCTCATCAACTCCAACAATATGGACACACACACACACACATATGTATGTGTATATATAGATGTATATATATATATATACATATATATGTTTGTATATACATATACATATATATATATGTGTGTGTGTGTGTGTGTGTGTGTAAGTATATCTATATATACATACATATATATGTCTATATAAATATGTGTATATATTTATGTATATTTATTTATATATAAATATATATACATGCATATACATAAATTTATATGTATATATATGTACACACACACACACACACACATATATATCAACTTTCATTTAAATATATGTACGAGCCACGTTTTATGTATATCATCTTTCATGCAAAATGGGTCATATTATGTCATAATAGACCCTATTATGTTATAATATATAATATTAAGGGTTCTTATGTCAAAATAGATCATATTATGTTATATAATAGATGCTATTATATCATAATATGCAATATTAAAAGGGTTCTTATGTCAAAATAGGTCATATTATATCACAATAGACCCTATATTATGTCATAATATGCGATTGATAGTCTTAACAGGATCTATGTTCAATAAGAAGAGAGAGAGAGAGAGTCTCAAGGGGATCTAGAGAGAGAGAGTCTTAATGGGATGTAGAGAGAGAGTCTTACGGGGATCTAGAGAGAGAGACTCTTAAGGGGATCTAGAGTGTCTTAAGGTTCCATATATAGAGAGAGTAAAAATAGGTCATATTAGGTCATAATAGACCCAATTATGTCATAATATTCAATACTAAGGGTTATTATGTCAAAATAGGTCATATTAGGTCATGTGGTGTGCAATACTAAGGCTTCTTATATCAAAATTAGTCATATTAGGTCATAATAGACCCTATTATGTCATAATATGCAATATTAAGGGTTCTTATATTAAAATGGTTCATATTATGTCATGATAAGTCTTTAATATGAGACCTTAATTGTCAAAATAGGTCCTATTGTGTCAAAATGGAAAAATAAGTTGTTAGGATAACTTAATTTGTCATAAAAACTCTGACTAATTGGTCATAAGTGTCTTAAGGGGCCCTAGATATCTTAAAGGGTCTTAGGATGTATGTAATAAGGGGTTCTTAGATACCATTTCAAAAGATTCTAACTAAGCTATAATTTATACATAACATTGTAAATATCTAGAAAATCTAAAAGGACGTAGAGAGAGAGAGAGAGAATTATAAAAAGAAGTAAAGAGATAGATAGATAAAGAGACATAACTTGCTTCCTATGATAATATCTTGCCAATGATTCTTCACATAGTCTTTGTTCGATTTCGTTGACCAATCTCGTGTAGTCTAATTTACCCTTTTCCTTTTACTTCCCATCACTTTTCTTCACAAAATTGCTCTACTTAAATTTGACAAAATAGAAAAAAATACACTTCTAAATGTCTTTCTTCTAAAAAATTTGACAAATAAATGAATAATCATATAGCTAAATAATACCAAGGATGAGATCCCTCAAATATGTGGTCTCACTGGTTCATATCTCGAGTAAAAAATGATTCGGCTTTAGCTTCTCATTGATTCAGTCAAAAGTGCTTGCTTCAGCCCCTTACCAATTAAAAGTAAAAAAAGTCATATAGATAAATAAACTTCACTTAGTAAAAAATACACCATTTATAAATATTTAATTATAATCATGTTAGAAATTCCATAAATTAATAGTCTTAAATTTAAGAACCTAAAAATTAAGATTAATATGATTGAGCTGTATTTAATATAATTTTTAATTGTCATGGTGGATAGAATTTACATCTACAGAATAAGGTTGGAGGAAAATAACTTCATTTCAATTTTGTAAAGATAACATGTGAAAACATTGCAGATCACATTAACAAGATTTCTTTAGCTCAAAGTTATTTTCTCGTAATCCTTATTTATTTTAGAATGAGAACTAATAAAGATCATTTTAATTGAGTAGAACAGAAATGATTCGTGTGTAGGATATGGAATAAGATGGTTAGACAGGCTGAATGCGATAGACCATTTTTAGGTCATAAAACCATTCTAAGATTTATGCTTTTTGTAAAGAAGCCTTATTCTAATCTTCAAAGATTTGTAGTACATCACGAAATTTCTCATCAATATGTGACGTAGAAAGAGACTAAAGTTCTAAACGATCTGTGAACGTGCCAAGAAAAACTGTAAAATAAAAATGTGGGCAAAGATCTCGGTGATGACATTGTCTGTCATTTTACTTTTCTCTTGCTTTTAATTCAATAAATTATTTATGGTTGTTGCATTGACGTCAAGAAATTTACTTTTAGCATAAAGATTTCTACAACGAAATTTCTAAATCTGACTACTTTTACATCAATACACATAAATCCAGTAATCTCAAAGCAACTATGCTGAAAAGATCCTTCTTTACTCGTTCAAATACACGTTCTCTTTGTTTTCGTATAGAATTTTACTTGGGCGAAATTTCCTATCAAAATGAAAGCGTGAAAAAAAGTGAAGCTAAACATTGGGAACGTCAAATACATTGTACTTCTCACCCTCATTCTCATACAATTACGCTTCCGTGTGCAATAGGTACATGGAAGAGCTGTGGAAGTTTAATGAGGAAAAGTTCTGGATTTTTTTAACATATATTTGTTTAGCATATGAAGTCAATTAATAAGTTATTAAACAAATGGTTTATTTTTAGTAGAAGTCTTAATGGAGAAGTGATAGCTTCAAATTCACATTTCATTCACTTATAAGGATCCAAACATGGTTGAAAAAAACTTTTGAATGAGGAAGGTAATAGGGTTCCATTACCAAGAGGATCATGCTATGTTTACAATAGGGAGAGGGAGGAGAGAGGGGGAGAGAGAGGGGTTAAAAGAGGCATAATTAGAAGGAAGAGAGTGAGATTAGTAAGGAGATAGAGATTTTTTATGGAATGGAGGAGATAGGTGTTGATAGAAGGAGAGGGAGAGATAAAGATAGAAGAGCGAGAGATATATAGATATGAACTAGATACATTTGTAGTGAGGTAAAGATAAAAATATATAGATACAAATAGGAATTAACATATAGAGAGGTAGAGAAAGGGAGATATATAGAGGTAGAGAAATATGGATAGATAATTAGATAGAGGGATAGATGGAAGAGAAAATGTGGAAAAATAAATAGGAAATGAGATATAGATATAAAGGTCTATGAAGAGGGAGAGGGAGGGAATGATGGAGGGAGATGGATGGCTCTAAAGAGAGGGGAACATATCTAAGGATAGAGGGGGGAGATGAAGACATAGGTAGAGATAAATATAGAGTGAAGAAGACGAGGAAGACAAATAGATAGAGAAATCTATGTAGAGATATAAAAGAAGAGAGAGTAGGACAAAGAGATATATAGATGGTGAAAGAGAGTTATAGAGAGATAAAAACATAACAAGATATAGAATGGGATGAGGGAGAGAGATATATGGAGACAAACAAATAGAGAGGTGGATATATAAACATGCACATGTACACACACAAAGAGAGAGAGAGAGAGAGAGAGAGAGAGAGAGAGAGAGAGAGAGAGAGAGTTATATTATTCTAAGCTATTATAACATATTTTTCTAGAGGCAACCATGAATTTAGATTAAAAAATATAGATGATATATGCAAAATGAAAGTGCATGAGTATGAAGGTAAGTATGAATACAAAATATGTATGCCCCAAAGTACGTATGAATGTATAGAATAATAAAAATAAAAAGTAAAAACTAAGATTATGTATAAACTCATAAACTATGCAAGTACATAAACTCACAAGCAATTAATAGGTTAGTGTAAAAGATAAGTGTAAAAATATTATAAATTATGTTAGAAGATAAAAGTATTAAAATATTATAAATTATGTGAACTCAAAATATGTATCACAACAAAAATATCACGTAAGAAAGTGTATACACATAAATTTTGGTCAAAGAGACTTAATAATTAAATACATATTATTTAATTAATAATAATTAATTCCTATACTATATAATTAAGTTCTATAATTTAATTATATAGTTTATTTTAATAAAATTATTTCTACCATAAATCCACTTCGCACCTTTTTCCACCTCACCTTCTCTCATCCCAGTCACTCCATGTCACCACCACCTCATCATGTGGTTAGGATAATTAATTTTAATGAATTAATAAAACGCTTGATTTCTCTCAACAACTCAAGGGACACATGGCATGGAGATTATATACTCTCTAATAAATAAAAATTGACTTGGCCAAATGACATATGGAATCTCCTATCCTCAACAACCTAGACTTGACACTTTTCCTTCCTAGCCACATGGCATCCACTCCAACTTATCTCCAACCTCCTTCCAAACTCGTTGGCCACATGCCCTCAAACTAGTTCATGTAATTAACACTTGGGCTCTTGTGGTTGATGAGGAGACAAATAAAATAATTTTCTCCATCCCTTTGCATCATACCAATTAATCTCCAAAAAATCAAATCTTGACTGTTGATTAGTTCCACCTCATATCCAAGCATTACAAATCTATAAATAGGAAGCCTTGAAGGATATTGGGTCCTCCTACACACTCTTAATTCTCTTTTGCATATTTAGCACAATCATATGGCTTCATAGCTCATATTTTATCTACCATAATCATAATCTTAGTTTTCATCATATTTATAATGTAGCTTGCATATCATGGAATTAATGTAGTTTTCATTTCAATATCATAGTATTAGCTACATATTGGATTTAATAGTTGTATTGAATATTGACTGGTTAGAATAATATCCTAGGAACTCCAAGGATTGGACATCCTTTGATAGTGATTCATTGGTTAAAATTATCACATATCTACTTAGAATATCATGCTAGACTTCATTAAATGTATCAATCCAGAAACGTGAACTTGAGATGATGGCTGCAAGGTTTATACTTTAGTTCTTTCAAAGGTCATCGCTACTAAGGTAAAAGCTATTGCTACAGGAGATTTATGCTAGCAACTAAAGCTACAAATTAACTCTCAACTTGAAGGAAAAGTTTAATAGTAAATAGATAATGCTTCAAAAGTAAACCTATGCTGTAGGAAACAGTCAGTGGTTCTGTTACCAGTGGTTGCAGGAGCAACAATGCTTATCAAATCAAAGAAACTTAACTGAATCCTACTTAAACATAAATAGGGAATTGACGTCCCGTATGGGCCCCCACAGAAGTATGAATGATTTACAACTTAGAGATTGAAATCTGGAACTATCATATATTCATTGAACAAAACATAGATACAATATGGAATATCAAAGTATTTCACTTTGTTGCTAGATTACAGTATGAATTCCTCAAAACATCTAACTAACTTGGAATCATAAGTTCCAGCTTATTTAAAAGCAACTGAGAAAAAAAAAAACACCTACATACTAGGTCCTTCATTACATAGCATAACAACTTCAGTTACAAGAATGACAACATCATTTATGCAAGAGGATAAGCCATATTTAGTGCTTCAAGAATATAGGAATAACTTGGTAACTAGATTGACTTGGTTTGCATCGGCAACCACAAAGTTATGGAAGTAGTGGAGCTATGATGAAATCTGAAATAGTTCACCTTAAAAGACCCACTCATCCTTGAGTCCACACTCCTTGCTAACTTATTCTTCTCCTGCAAAAGGTTACCATACAACACAAATCCAAGGCAAAGATTATAATAAGTTTTCCTATTTTAACATAGCCTTGTCACATGACTGCATGAACACTACCCATTAAAGCTAGAGAAGAGAAATACCATATTTTATCATAATATCCATTACTCTATATATATATATTCAGTCTTGTCCTTTGGTTTCAAAAGTATCAAATATACATATGGCTAAAGCTTAGAAACATAAAATTCTACATAATGTTTATGAAAAACCATAAGATATTTAAGTCTAAATTCAAAAAATCATAAATAGAACATCCCATAAACTAGACTTATCATTCCCCCCAGCTTAACTATTTGCTGGACCCGCAACAAACAAATTCTTCAACCTAGCTATCAATCTGTAATCAGCAGCTGCCCTTTGTCCAGTACCTCCTTCTGCAAAACTCCAATAGAATCCCTTTGTCTCTCTGTGTCTTTTCCACCTATCCTTCTCTTTCTTCATATCAAAGCTATCCAAGCTTTCTGAGTTTGCAAGGAGATGAGACATTAGTAGTGGCAGCTAAAAGGTTAGTGGAATCCAGAAACTTTCCCACTCTCTTCCCAAGGAAATATACCAAGGTGCACATTGATTTTACATAGCAAATTTGAGAGGTGAATGTGGTTCTCTATTTCTCATTTCCTTAGATAAACTGTTTCAGCGCCATTGAATAATAGTTCTAGCTATAGGCAATTTCGAGTCTACCAACTATTCATATGCATTAAATGCTTCATTCCTTAGTGGATAGATTACCTTACTGCCTGATTCAAAAGGGGAAATTCTTAACCAATTATAATAGTAATTTCAAGGATCTTTGGCTTTAGGCCTTAGATACAGAGGAATTTCTGGCTCTAAATCCCTATACACTCTAGCTTGAGTGTCCCAACTAATCTCATTTTGTACCCAGGACATAAGGGCTCTAAGCTGAATATCCCTAACATAAAGTAGGGGATTCCAAACTCAATCATCTGGGACTACTAGGTTGTGGAGATAGAGTTCACATAATAGATTCTTAATGGCTGTAGGAGAACTATAGAAGGCTTGAGAAAACTGAGTAGGCTCTTGTAGTGAGGGAGATTTGTATTGCATGATGCATGTCATTTGATAGTTTAACAACTATTCTTTGAGAAACAAGGCATAGACAGGTGATGGGGATCTACAACCCATTAGGTCAGGAACTAGAGATGTGATTTTGTCAAGTTTCACACTCAGCTATTCTACTTTTTCCTCCTGAGCTAGGGTCTCCTGATAATCATAGTCTATTACCCTATTTAGTTCTTTCTGTTGCTATTTCCACTACTCTCTCTCAGAAGTCAATTTCTTAGACAATTGAAAGATAATAGATAATAAAGATACTGAACTAGACTGATCCGACATAGAATTCATGCAAGAATTTTTTGCTATTTCAGGAATAGGGGACTTACCATTATTTGCACTTGCCTTCTTCAAAGGATCTATCCAGATGATCATAGCCCTCTTAGTATTAGAGCATTGTTGAGCCATTGAGGCCAATGTATCTAATCCTTCATTCATAATTTTCTCTACTACCTTATTAACAAGGTCTGCACCAATATCAGGGTTATCTTCATAAGGACTTCTCGCTGCTGTAGGAGAAAACCTTGGATCATTTTCTTCCCTTATATAACTATTAGAGTCATCACTTTCCGAGTCATCATTCTCTAAGTCATCTCCCTAAGGACTCCTAGAGGTTGAACCTCTCCTCAGAAACACATAGGCTTGCTCTTCTAAGATGGAGTCATCACCGATTATAATGACTTCTGCATTTGCTAGCTTACTAGGAACCTGCTTTGTTTCAAAATTAGGAAACCCCTCAAATGTTTCTTGTTCCATAATCTCAGTCTCCTATTCTTCTTGCCTAGAGATTTTTGGTTGTATTTCAGCTTCTTGCTAAATGTTTCTAACCTCTTCTTCCTTCTGCCCAGAATCTTGTTCTACATTTGGCTCATCAACTAGAATCTCTGTAGTTGTGCTTGACTTCCTCCTATTACTTCTCCTTAGTGGAGTTTCTTTCTTCTCTTCAGGAAATTTCCTTTTTCTAGAAGTGCTTGTGGTTGCAGGAGATGCCTTAGCCCACTGACTAGTACTAGGGTTATTTTTATTTTTCTCACCCTTCAGGGAAATCGCTTCTGCTACAGGAGCAACTTCAGCCTTTCCTGCAAAATTCTCTGATTCCTATTCATGAATTGACCTTGAAGTAGAGGAATGAGGGGAGTTAGGGGTCTTAACCCTAGATTTCTTCTTGGACAAAGAACATTGTCAAATTTCAATAAAATTTTTCCTAACCCCTTTATCAGTTTTAATCCTCTGTCCCACTCTTCGTTGAATTGGTTCTGGAGTTGGTTCCTTAAACCCTTGCAGAAGAAATTCATCCCAAGAGATTTCTAACTACTCCCTTAAGGCTTTCTCAACTATCAATTTAATTAAACAGTGGTGTGAGACAAAATTTCATTTACCCTTTTGAACTAGAGTGGCCTATTTAGACAAGATGCCAAACATGAAACTAGGGACATTGATAGGCCTATTGTCATGTCTTAAACAAATCAAGAATTTAAAGTGAATGGAATGTAGTAATGAATGCTATCCTTCGCAGGTAAAATATCTAATGACATAAACCATACATTGCCTAAATGACTCTGGAAGAGATAGTCTAAATGTACCTTGTTTTTGGTCAACTTCAAGTAGCAGGTCTAAATGCAGAGTGAACTAAGCTCTAGATGTGGTTGGATCAAGATTTGCTACAAATTCCTCCCCTTCCTACGGTAACCTCATAACTTCTACCAAAATTGCCTGCGAAAATGGCACCTTCAGTCCTTTAACTGTAGCCACTCCATCCTTTAATGAGTTCAAAAATTGTAGTGCAACTTCATCATCCTAGCTAGTTAGCTTCTGGATATAATCTATCCAACCCTTTGCCTGAAAATATGGCCTGTAGTTTTGGTCTTCTAGAAAAACATTATGCATAGTGGGCTCCCTATGAATGAGGTCACCTCCCATCTTCTAGTTTTTGAGACACCCAAAATGGAGTTGCAGGAGATAAAAATAGACAACAACAATTTCGATCAAGAAAGCTTGAAAAGGTAGGTTATAGGAAGATTTCAAATTTGGAAATTTCTAGCATTGCAGCTCGGGAAATGAGCTTATGAGTAACATAAATGCAAATTATCTTGTTAACATTTCATAATTACTCATAAGTACTCTCCGTACAACTCGTACTTAACATAACTTTCCACCTTACATCATACATGCAAAAAATAACAACGTAGCATAATGATTTTCAAAAGTGTCAAATCATGGTAGAAAATGCAAGTACGACAGGAGAAAGGATTAAATATAAAGATTGCATAAACATAATGACAAAAAGACTAATATAACTTCCCCCCCAGCTAAAATTTTTCAAGTGGTACCACACTTGCAGTGGTGACAAGGCATACGAAAAAAATAAATTAGAAAACAAATTAAAATTGCATACCTTGAAATGTGTGCTAACTTGAATTGCTACTGAGGTGGCAGTTGTTGTTATCCACAAATGAAAGAATAAATGAGGTGGATGGGTGATAGAGAAGAAATGAAATGGAATTTTATTATGGAGAAGTGACTTTTGTTAAGAAAGCATTTATTATGAAAGTGACAAGATCATCTAGAGTGAGGAAGGAAAATGAGCAAAAAGCTCATTATGAGTTGCTGCAGGGAGTGTGTCACCAATGGAGGAAGAGAATTGCTGCAGGAACTCATCCTTACTCTGGGATTTATGATATAACTTCAATATGTGACCATTGACTAATAGTTTGAAACAAACGAGATCAACTATGGAGAGTTGAACCGCTCCATTTGGAAAGACTACAATAATCTCATATGGTCCAAGCCACCTAGTTTGGAATTTCCCTAGGTTATGCTGATATCGAGAGTCATAGAGGAGTGCCCAGTCACCTATAGAAAATACTTTGTCCTTAACATACTTGTCATGCCATTGCTTGTGCAGGTGTTGTATCAATTCTGTGTTGTGCAAGGAATATTTTTTCCACTCATCAAGGCCATTCAAACTCATAATCCTATCTTGCTATGCTACAGTGAGATCCATCCCAAGATCAAGAGCTTTCCTGAGAGTTTTATGTTCAAACTCTATAGGCATGACTGCAGAGGGACAATATACCAGCTCAAATGGTGTGAAACCGGTTGTAGACTTCCATGTAGTTTGGTATGCCTAAAGTGCTTCAAGAAGTTGGATAGCCCAATCTTTCTTATGGATGGCTACTATTTTAGTGAGAATAGACTCCAACTCCTGATTGGTAACTTCCAGCTATCCATTAGCTTGGGGGTGATAGGGTGAAGACTTACCATGCCTGATGTTATATTCCTCCATCAGAGAAACAATCAAATTAGAAGTAAATTGAGGACCTTGATCACATTGAATCTCCCTTGGTACTCCAAATCTGGTGAAGATGAATTCATAAAGGAACTTTGCAACATTTTTATCCCTTGGGTGCTTCATAGGTTTAGCCTCAGCCCATTTTGTAACATAGTTAGTGCAGACAAGGATATAAGTTTTCCCTTGTGAAGAGGGCTCAATAGGATTGACAAAGTCAATCCCCCATTTGTCAAAGGGTGTGACAACTACCTGTGCCTACAGGGGCATTTCATCTATCTTTGTAGGGTGTCCCATGCGTTGGAATTTGTCACACTTTTGGGTGTATTGAGCAGCATCTTTGTGTAAATTGGGCCAATAGTAACCTGTGGTCAAAATCTTTAATGCTATTCTTTGGGCAAAAAAATGTCCACCGCAAGGTTCATCATGACATACCTTGAAGATATCATATGTTTCATCCTCTCTTATGCATCTTCGAGTTACTTGATCAGGACCAGTATAAAACATGAATCTAGATATCCATGAATAATTAAATCTCTTTTCACTCAACAATCTTCTTTCTTTAGTAGAGAAATGAGCGGGTGTCTTACCAGTAGTGAGATAATTGGCAATATCAGCATACCAAGGATTGTGCGTAGATAGAAAGAAAAGATGTTCATTAAGAAAACTATCATCAATGGCTACAGGATCATCAGGTACATGCAACCTAGAAAGAAAATCAGCTACCACATTGGCCTTACCAGGTTTATCTATGATGGTAATGTCAAATTCCTACATAAGAAGAAACCAACGAGCCAGTCTTCTAGAGATTATAGGCTTGTTCATGAGATGCTTAATAATAGAATGGTTGGTGTGCACATAGATCTCATATCTAGTAATGTAGTGTCTGAATTTGTTTAGGGCATAGATGACTGCAAGGAGTTATTTTTCAGTGACAGTGTAATTAAACTCACCTCCCTGCAAATTTTTACTAACAAAGTAAATTGCATGCTCAACTGAGTCCACCTTCTGACCAAGTACAACACCAATAGCATAGTATGAGGCATCAATATGAATGTGAAAAGGTAACCCCCAATTAGGTCCTCTCAAAACCAGCACTATGGTGAGAACTTCTATAAGTTGCAGGAAAGACTTTGCACACTCAGAGTCCCAAGCGAAATCAACATCCTTTTTGAGTAGATTATACAATGGTGCTGCAAGCTAACTGAAATCCTTTATAAACCTTCTATAATACCCGACATGTCCAAGAAAACTTTGCACATCTTTTTGTTTTGCTGGTGTAGGCAATGTGCTAATTACTTCAATCTTGGCAGGGTCCACTTGAATACCTTTTAAAGATATGAAATATCCTAAGACAACCCCTTCTACCATCATCATGAAGCACTTTTCACTATTGAGAGAGGTTATAATCATGACATCTTTGAAGAAATTTCTCTAAGTTTGCTTTAGCCTCATCAAAAGTATGCCCATATGTGGTAAAGTCATCCATGTAAATCTCCATGCAATCAGTAGATATATTAGAGAATATACTTATCACAGCTCGCTGGAAGGTGGCAGGAGCATTGCACAACCCAAAAGGTAGCACTGAATAGGTAAATGTGCCCCATGGGCAGGTGAATGTTGTCTTCTCCTGATCTTCAAGGGCTATTTGTATATGATTATAACCACTGAATCCATCCAGAAAAGAGAAGTATTTCTTACCAGCCAGATTATCAAGGACTTGATCTATGAAGGTTAATGGAAAGTGGTGCTTCTTAGTGGCTATGTTAAGCTCCCTATAGTCAACACAAACTCTCCACTTCCCTCCTTTCTTAGGCACTATAACAAGAGGGGAGACCAACTAACTATAAAAAATGGGATAAATGAATCCAGCATTTAACAACTTCAGCAACTCATTCTTAACTATGTCCCTTAATGCTGGATTAACCCTTCACTGAGGTTGGTGAATAGGTCTATATTTAGGATTGATATAGATTTTGTGAGTGAAGAGTTTAGGATATAGACCTTTCATGTTAGTGTAATCCCAAGCAAAATCTTGTTGATATTCTTTTAGAAGCTATAGGACATCTTTCTGCTGAGAGAGTGTCAAAGCACTTTTTACATTTAATTCCCATCCTGGACTAACTTCTATCTTAATGAATTTTTCTGACATGGACAACTGAGCAATTGGAACAGACTCCATTTCATGAGGCAATAATATATGAAGGAATTATGAGGTTTCTGAATACTATGGAGCATTTGAAGGCAGTAACAAAGTTTCAAGAACACAATCTTCTTGAGAACATGTTAGGGATTGCACTCCATATTCATTCATCATAATGGAGGAAATTATGTCATCTTTTTCCCTAAAGGCTACAAATGGTTCCTTGGATATCATCATTAACTGGCGAATAGAATTGACCTCAGGTTCAATATCACCCAAGTCTAGCCAGATTATCTGGTCATCTTGCAATAGAGGTTGAGCTAGGGAATATAGAGTCAAGTTTTTAGTGTTAACTCCATTAGATATAGTCATTTTTCCTGACTGATAGGCTATATAGGCATCTACAATAGCCAACTAAGGCCTGCCTAGAATTATTGGATACCCTCCCATGTTAGCCTTTGGAGGAAGGACAACAAAGTCAACTGGATACTCCCAAGAATTCAAGGTGACTATTACATCCTCTACCATCCCATCAAGTGTAATAATGGAACTATCAACACGCTGAGGGATGGTTGGGGTTTCCCTAAGACTAATGATATGCAACTGAGACATTAATTCCTTGGTCATAACATTGATGGATGCACCTAAGTCAACTAGAGCATTTTGGACTTGTATTCCTTGAATAGATATTGTAACCACAGGGCTACCAGGATCATAATACTTTGGAGCTATCACCTTTTCTAACATTAAGTCAGATAACTGGCCTAGGACATGTATGGTTTTTGGATCCTTTTTTTTCCTCCCGGATTGTTTGATACATGCTTCCTTGATGGCTTTAGTATAAGTAGGTACTTCCTTTATGGCATCTAGTAGTGGTATTTTAACTATCATTTGCTTTAGTTGGGCAAGAAAATCCAACACTACTTGATTTTCCAATGGCTTAGCTTTTTCCTCCAACCTATGAGGAAATGGGGGTTCTTGTGCTACAGGAGTAGCAAGTTTGACTAATACCTCAGTTGGCTCTAGCGAGGTATCCTCAACTTTGGTTATGATAGGCTACTATGGAGGAGTAAGGGTTGTGCCAGACCTTAAATGAATATTATTCAAGGAAATAGCATAGCTCTGCTACTACGTTGTTGGTTTAGCATTATTGGGCTTAGGAGTAGGCTGAGCAAGTAATTGAGTTTGTTTAGGGGAAGTAGTGTTGGTTGTAGGAGGAGGTATTAGAGCTTGCTACTGAGGTGGTGGCATCAAAGCTTTCTGGTTTGATTGGTTCATCCAATTGTGTAGTTTTTTCCACCCCTGCTAGGGCTGTTGTCAAGGTTGTTGAGGTTGCTACCAACCCTAGTGATACTGCTACCAACCTTGTTGGGTTGTGACCAACTCTACTAAGGTTGCTCCCATCTTGGCTGAGGTTGTTTCCAACCTTGCTGATGCTACTTCCAGCCTTTCTGAGGTTGTTGCCAACCTTGTTGAGGCTATTGCCAACTATTATACCCACTAAATCCACTATGTTGTTGATTTTTCCATGCATTATTACTATTAAATTTTTGAAGAGGATCTTGGGGAATACCTAGTCTCTGAGCCCATGGCCTTTGTTGGGAAATGTAGAGCACCTCTTTGTTCTCATTAATGGATTTGAACTTGATAGGCATAGGTTGAGAATCCAAGCTTGCATCAGACTTACACTGACAATTCTTTTTCTTCTCCCTACAGTGCGAATAGTACTCTGCTAGCATGGCATCAGCTTCATCTTTCTTTCTTCTCACCTGCATAGTATCTAGCTATGTTGCAACATCATTGATGATGTCTTGCTTAAGGTCAGACAAAAAATTTGATAGCTCCATCTTTGATACCCCTGAACCACCATTTGACTTATGAGGTAAGTTTCTCAATCCTCTTCTTCTTGACTATGGCTCTGGAATAGTTCACACATATATCCTTTATTTCAGCCCAAGTTTTCTGAGTAATATCACCTCCTACCATGAGGTTGAGGGCCTCAATACTTCCATCACCCACACCTTTCAGAAAAAAGATGTTTCTAGGATTCCACATTCAGGTTAAGCTATGTGTTACACTATAGGTTGAACATGTATCCAAAGACATAATCCTCCAAGGTTTCATCATCTCTCTGGGACATTTTAAAAATTTCATCTCCTTTTAGGTCCCCTCCTCTTCAATAGTCCTTGTAATTTGTAATAAATAGATTACTCATCCCAGGCCAATCTTGTATAGCATTGGCACCCAGGCTCATGAACCATCACAAAGAAGCTTCCTTCAAGGTAGAGGGAAACAAATTTAGCTTATGGGTGTCTGTTGAGTAGTCATAACTCCTGCAGAGTATGTCGAACTCAAAGAGAAACATCTCAGGATCTTCTGTGATAAGACCATAGAATTTTGGAAGGGCAGCAGAAGGTATATTCTTTAGGTTTTGGTTAACTTGCTAATTAGGAATAGGAAAAGGGAAGGTAGGATGGGCCATGATTGGTTGATAGTCAGGTTCAGCAAACAGATCATTCAAATGGTATGATTCCTTTGAGGTTGTAGGTGAAGGCAATTGTTCATAAGCATCTACAAATACATTCTCAAAGGGTTCTTCTTCGGGTATGTTCTCAGCGTGGGATTCTTCAAATTCTTGATTAAAAAATTCAAATGGTTCTACTTGGATAATGTTAGGAAGGAATATCCCAAGGTGATCTCTACATCTATGCATACAAACAATGTAGAATGCAAACTAACTTAACGACTTCTAGGTCGAACTAAATTGACACCAACCCTGACAATGGTGCCCAAAAATGACTGGTTAGAATAATATCCTAGGAACTCCAAGGATTGGACATCCTTTAACAGTGATTCATTGCTTAAAATTATCACATATCTACTTAGAATATCATGCTATACTTCATTAAATGTATGAATCCGGGAATGTGAACTTGAGATGATGGCTGCAAGGTTTATGCTTTAGTTCTTTCAAAGGTCATCACTACTAAGGTAAAAGCTATTGCTACAAGAGATCTATGCTAGAAGCTGAAGCTACAAATTAAATCTCAACTTGAAGGAAAAGCTTAACAGTAAATAGATAATGCTTCAAAAGTAAACCTATGCTGCAGGAAATAGGCAGTGGTTCTATTACCAGTGGCTATAGGAGCAACAGTGCTTATCAACTCAAAGAAACTTAACTAAATCCTACTTAAACATAAACAGGGAATTCACCTCCCGTATGGGCCCCCACGGAAGTATGAATGATTTACAACTCAGAGATTGAAATCTGGAACTATCATATATTCATTGAACAAAACATAGATACAATATGGAATATCAAAGTATTTCACTTTGTTGCTGGATTACAGTATGAATTCCTCAAAACATCTAACTAACTTGGAATCATAAGTTCCAGCTTATTTAAAAGCAACTGAGAAAAATAGAACACCTACAAACTAGGTCCTTCATTACATAGCATAACAACTTCAGTTATAGGAATGACAACATCATTTATGCAAGATGATAAGCCATATTTAGTGCTTCAGAATATAGGAACACTTGGTAACTAGATTGACTTAGTCTAAATCAGCAACTGCAAAGTTATGGAAGTAGTGGAGCTATGATGAAATCTGAAACAATTATTCACCTTAAAAGACACACTCATCCTTGAGTCCGCGCTCCTTGCTGACTTATTCTTCTCCTGCAAAAGGTTAGCATACCAGAATCCACAACACAAATCCAAGGCATAAATTATAATAAGTTTTCCTATTTTGACGTAGCCTTGTCACACGGCTACAGGAACACTACCTGTTAAAACTAGAGAAGAGAAATACTAGATTTTATCATAATATCCATTAGTCTATATATATATATTCAGTCTTGTCCTTTAGTTTCAAAAGTATCAAATATACATATGGATAAAGCTTAGAAGCACAAAAGTCTGCATAATGTTTATGAAAAACCATAAGATATTTAAGTCTGAATTCAGAAAATCATAAACAAAACATCCCATAAATGAGACTCATCAAATATATCTCATATTTGTGTTTAATCATGCACATTGGATCATTTAGCATAGCACCATTATCATAATTCCATGTTA
Source organism: Chamaecyparis obtusa (assembly GCA_027943335.1). NCBI lineage: Eukaryota > Viridiplantae > Streptophyta > Pinopsida > Cupressales > Cupressaceae > Chamaecyparis > Chamaecyparis obtusa. Next base: position 2,102,667 of record BSBK01005248.1, read on the forward strand.
TATATATCATTGCACACCAATCATGTTATAATTTTGTATTGTGAATACATACTCATTCTTTGAGTTGTCATCCTAATGGTCTACTATTGCTAAGAGAAATAAAATAGACCAAAGGGTTCTTAAAGATAGAGGACCATGAGAAGCAATTCAGAATAATCTCTATTTAATTTCATTGTTTTCACTTATTTGGTAGATTTATTATTGATAGAATATCTCATGGGTATGCTTGTGTTTGTTAATTGAATACATGTGTATTTTAAGCATACATTTTTCTAGCACCCAACAATGGGGTCCATGCCCCATTTTTAATAATTTTTTTCACAGGTTTTTCTTGTACAAGTCTTGGAGATAGGTAGAGTACCACATAGATGTCAAGAAATATTGCATACAACCTAAGAAACATAGCATTTACCTTAAAAACAATACATACAATTCAAATAGTGTCACATTTGCTTTCTATTTTCTCGTATTTACACTTTTCTTTCTCACATTTACAACCTATTTTAGCGCATTTACCTCTGATTTTAGTGCATTTAATTAAAATATTAGTGCATATACTATTTGTTTAGAACATTTGATTATAGAGATAGGATTTTGATTTTTTTGGATTTTATTAGTTTCTTTGTTCCTTGCAGGTAATCATACACTTTTCAAAAACTAAAAATGGAACTACTATTGTTTGTCAACCAAGATTAGCTAGAGATTAATGCTATTTCAATTTCTTTTCATAATTTAGGGACATAGTTTCATTAGGTGCAAGTGAATGCGTGTTTGGGCGATAGATGATTACGGTCTTCCCTTAATTAGGTGATCAAAAAATGAAACCCACCACTTTATTTATAATAGTACATTTATATTTAGAGGGCCCTCCTCCCAAGTAGCTCATAAGGCCAAGTGAGAGGGAATGACCCAAGTGGGGAACATCTAAAGCCAAGTCTTCCACCCGACTATAATAAAAATGTAATTAGAATGAGAGTTATGGTTAACAAATGCATTTGGGAATATCTCTCCTCTAGTACCTTTAAGATATGCCAAACCTTTGAGAAATAAAAGGCTAGGAGACCTCTATAATGAAGTTTATAATCATATTGTCCAAACAGGAGCCCTTACTAGACACTTTTTGTTAGAATGCTACCTCTTTCTTTGTGGTGTTTCTTTTGTAGTGCACAACATTTGCGCCACCCTTGGAAGTTACCCATCATATTTACTCCCTTGGAAGTGAGATGTGAGGTCTTGAATTTCATCACCAAGATTAGGTAGTTGCCAACCAAATGGGGTACCCTATTCACCCACTCCTTTAAGATCCACTAACATGTAATAAATTCCTTTGTTCTCCCCAAAGGATTACCTCTTTCTCAAAGAGGAACAATATGCTCTAGTATTAGGAGTATCAAGTTTGGAAATGTCCATGTATATGAGCATACGCATGTTTCATTGAAACCATTCCTTTAGGTAGACCTGGTTTAATTACATTCATCAAGACCATTTTCATGCCTATTTGGACTAGGTCTCAACTATTAAAACAAACCAAGTCCAAAAAGAGAATAAATCCTTTTCTAGATTTTACACACATGATGATGATGATGAGATCACTAAAGAATGGGTTAAAAAGGAACAACACAACCCAAGATTTCAAAAAGTCATAGAATTAAACAAAGATAAATATGTTCTAATACTAGCTCAATTGGGAGTCAAATTTCCCCATTACTTAGATGTATCACTACTAAATTCCAAGATAGATGAAGACAATCCCATTGATGCCTCACAAAACTAATTCAAGCTCTACAACAACAAATAAAAGATATTTATAGATAAAATTCCATCAAAAAATATTCATTGGATGACATCTACATATTTCCATTTGATAAAAGCTTGAACATGATACCATTTCCACCAAATGTGGGCACCCAAAATATGAAAAATACATGGGAATATAACTAATATACAATATCATATTAGAGAATTTATCTCTTTGAGTATCGAATTCATCCATGAAGAGACATATTTGATGAGACTATTTCCTAGGAGCTTAGTGGGACAAGCTATGGAGCGGTTTTCTAAACTTCCTCAGGGTATCAAATACTTTGAAGAGTTGGTAAGAAATTTTATTAATAAATATTCCTACAACATATAACATTAAATTACAATTCTTGACCATTTTAACATAAAACAAAAGAATGAAAAACTATTTCTCACTTGTTTTCAAAGATGGAGACACCTTTTTTCTAAATACCCATGCAACATACATGAGAAAGAAAAGATGGACATCTTCATAAACAACATGAATAGTGAAATGAATTGTAGGCTTCACCTACAGTGTCCTCCATCTTTTGA
>BSBK01005248.1:2110000-2450000 GCA_027943335.1 Chamaecyparis obtusa
GAAGAAAAATTAATTTTCGATGTATATTTTCTCTGATATAACTACTCTTGAGTCGAACTTATCTGAAATCGACAATTTTCATCTCCTGTCAAATTTCCCCTATCACTACACCAATTAGAAAAAAATTACATATTCTTGAAGAGGACTCTCTCCTCTAGTGTTACATATAAATTTTAAATTTTTCTAATATGATTTACTATTTTTTTTTTCTTTATTTGAAGCACCATATTCTCGAATGTCAAAATACCTAGTTGTAGTATTTTAAAATTATAATATATTAGATCTAATCAAAATACTATAAAAATTATATGACAATAATATTGACTTTGAACTCTACTAAATGGTAATTTTATATTTTTAAAAAATTACCATAAAAAGAGTAGGAGTTATTGAAACATCACTTTTCTGAAATAATTTTATTTCTTTGGTAATTAAACCCAAATTGGTATAAAACATGCATTTAATAGACATTTTCAATTGGAAAAGTTGAAACACTTATCTAATAAATCTATATAGACCATATGTTTTAATAATAATAATTTTTAGTTAGTAATACTCAAATTTAGTTGTGCTGATAAGTTAGCCTAAAACGTGACACATCTTTGTGCTTATATATGGGTGCCTATGCATTTCAGTGAGATGGATCATTTACCATATGGACACTCTTTCTTTCCTATTTTTGGAAGCACTCTTCCATCTTTGATTGATCAACTCTTAGGACTTTGGTATTTTTATGCCATCTGTATCTTCGAGTTTAGGTGTTTGCCTTTGTTTGCCTCCTGATCTGAGAATTGTCTTATGATGACAGTCATGTAGATTTCAATCTTCTATATCTTTGAATTCTGTTGTTTGCCTTTGTTCACCTCCTGATTTGAGTAGTGTCATTTGAGGCCACTCATGCAGATTACAGTCTTCTTTACCTGATCATGCTCTATTATAGTGGAGGATCTTTAGATAAGCAGTTACTTCTTGACAACATTTGTATATTCTTACTTTAGTGATGTTCTACATGTTCATCTTTGTTCCTTTTTTTTGGAACATTCCTAGTTTTGGACGCTTCTTCAGTCCTTCAAACTAGTCTTCATCTCTTTTTGGAGTAGATTTTTCCCATGTGATTTTCTTTACTTCTCCTCTTTACAAAGACTCTCTTTTGTACATGGGTACTTGATCATGCCTTTTGTTGCCGGGACCCATTTGCTTTAAGTTTTTTAAAAACTTTTTAGCTACTCCCAAAGTTCATCTTAAGGGGGGGTGTTAGAGTAATAAGTCATTTTACTTACTAATGGAATCATGTTGATTTAATTACTAAGTCACTTATTATCTCTTTATTACTTAAGCTAAACTTTGGCATATAATAATTAATTACTTTATTAATTATTATAATGCAACCTATATTTCTCCACCCTTTTAGGGTTTCAGATCTCCTTTGTTTTCAAAATAGATTGTAAAACAACACACTCATTCTATTCGATTGCAACTTTTATTTTTTGCACATCAAGAATGTCTCATGTTTCATGGATCCTCACATTTAGGCCTCCATAGACTCTTGCTTCTCTCTTTCTATGACAGGTGATATCATGCAGGTGTTCTTGGGAGTTGTGGGTTGTTTTCCTCATCAACTCCAATAACACACACACACATATATATGTGTGTGTGTGTACACACACACACACACACACAACACAACACATATATATATATATACATATCTACATATCTACATATATATCTTCATATATATATATATATATATAATCTCTGTGTGTGTGTGTGTGTGTGTGTGTCATCTTTCATTTAAATATATGTATGAACCATATTTTATGTATGTCATCTTTCATGCAAAATGGGTCTTATAAAGTCATAATAGACCCTATTATGTCATAATATGCAATATTAAGGGTTATTATGTCAAAATTGATCATATTATGTTATAATAGATCCTATTATGTCATAATAGACCCTATTATATCATAATATACAATATTACGGGGTCTTATGTCAAAATGGACCTCATATTATATCATAATAGACCCTATTATGTCATAATATAGAAATTGATAGTCTTAAGGGGATCTATGTTCAATAAGTAGAGAGAGAGAGAGAGAGAGAGAGAGAGAGAGAGGGTACCTAGAGAGAGCGAGATTCTTAACGGGATGTAGAGAGAGATAGTCTTAAGGGGATCTAGAGAGAGAGAGTCTTGAGGGGATCTAGAGAGTGTCTTAAGGTGATCTAGAGAGAGAGTGTCTTAAGGGGATCTAGACCCTATTATATCATAATATGCAATACTAAGGGTTCTTATATTAAATTGGTTCATATTATGTCATAATAAGTATTTAATACGAGACCTAAATTGTCCAAATAGGTCCTATTATGTTAAAATGTAAAAATAGGTTGTTAGGATAACTTAATTTATCATAAAGACTCCTACTAATTGGTCCTAAATATCTTAAGGGACCCTAGATATCTTAAAAGGTCTTAGGATGTATGTAATAAGGGGTCCTTAGATACCATTTCAAAAGATTCTAACTAATCTAGTAGAGTTTCTCCATCCTTAAAGCTTCAGCTGAGCATGTCATAGTCTTGGTGGATAAGATGGAACAAGGTAAAGGGGAGCAGACATCCAAGGAGGTCAAGGAGGGTCAAGGGCCTAGTAAGAGGACCACATCAAGCTTCAAAAAGTTGGAGATCAACAAGAACACAGATTTGGAGGAGCTAAAGGTTTCCTCGAAAAATATGTAGATGATGTCTGATCAGGCGACTGAACTTATGAAGATTATCTAGCTATCTTTTTGTTGTCCTCTTCTTTCTATTTTTTGGAGGACTTGTCTATTTTTTGGTCTTTCTTTGTTGTGTTATTGCACTGTTTTTGCTGGACTTTTAATGCTTATGTTGTAATTTTGATGTAAAAGGTTTCAGGTCCTTTCAAAACTTGATTTTATGTAATCAAAACTTGTAACTACTTAGCATAACCGCCTAACTAGTTTTTATAAAGTTACCTAGCTACCTTTTGTAACTACTTCGAATAACAAACTTTTTGAAAGACAGTTTATAATGAAAAGGCCGAAAAGGTAGTTTTAGTCATAATAAGTGACACAAGTCACTTTTACAAGACTAAAAGATGACTTTAAACTTATTCCTTTGGATAATGATGAATTAATTGATGACATTGAGGTAGTTTTCAATCTCCAGCCCTTTGCCTTAGATACTTTTTGAAGATCTTTGTAGAACTGGCCATTGTCTAAACTTGTCCTCCTTTTTGTAGAGCAAAAATGTGATATATCATTGATCTTAAAGGAACCAATTTTATAATACAACCCATGTATCATATTCCTCAAATTATTCCACTCAAGAATTTATGAAGTGTCCTATTTTAGTTGATGTACTACCATTACTTTTGTACCTCTTTTGACATGATTGAAATAAATGCAAAGTTACATCTATAATCCATTCTTCCAACTGAATTTTTTCTTTTCTCCTTTCACTGTATACTTGCCTCTTCCATTACAACTCTAATACAAAATAACTATATGAACAAAGTCACTCCAAAAGAAAATATCAATTCACTATGTCAAACCTCTATATGTTGTATATTGTAGAATGTAATACCTTCAACATTACTTTCCATGAAATGACTTTTCCTAGCATCCATTTGCGCATTTCCACATTTGCATCCATTTTGACCTTGTGGTTTGCATGAGACCACATTCTCTATTTCAAAGCTTTCATTGTGTTGTAGACAAGGAAGATGTTGGCCAAAGGTTTTTGAGTCTAGATTTACACCTTCAAGGCATTCCAAAAAGACAATTCAAGTGCATGGGATGAGAAACCATGTTCCATTGAGATGAGTTGTTGACTAATTTGGGTGCCATGTTTATGATTCCACATTTACATGAATTTCAATAAGGGAAAATCTAACTGTAATATCTGACAAGACTCCTTCATCTTCTACATTTAATTTTTGCGTGTAGCTTGTTCCAGTGCTTTGTTTTTGTATAGGTAAAGAAGACATTAACAATGCTCGCTTGCAATTACCAGTCTTTGGTCCATGTTTTCAAACCTTCTTGTGCTTTGTCTATGCTGTACTTTTGCACAAAATGCCAAAATTGGAAATGATACTCATCCTATATTCATATATGGTCCACCCGCGCCAAGAATACTTACCCTTGCAACAACCACAAATGTAAACGATATCTTCATAACAAGATTTGAGGAATCCTTAATATACCCACCATGGGCTTATATTGAAGTTACTAGTTGTAAGATTCTACATTAAAATTAAAAATAGACTATGCCACATTTCAGTTATAAAGCAGATCGAAGTTAGTTACAATAACTAACTCTTAAATTCACTTCTTTGAACCAGTTTTTGACAATTGTTTATCGATGTTTTGAGCAACATAGACACTTTTTTAATAGCACCGATAAAACTATTACACCGGTCTCTTTGAAAACCAAACCCACTAAAGTTAAATACATTGACATTATTGTTTTGACCACTGGATGATTATAATATATCTTTTGCAAATCTTTGGACACCACTGAACCTTAAATGTTTTAAGAAATATAATTCATGAATGAGTGTCAAGAGTCATTTCTTTGTTATTTATGTCATCTAAGGATAAGTAAACTTATCCTATGGAAATGGTTCCTCTAGATTGAACCTACCTATCTAAATGAAATGTTAGATAAGGCACAATTTTTGTTACATATATTCTAGTTCTTCCGTGTTCCTTGATGGGATGTAAGATATTCATTATGTAGTTAGGGCCAAGGAAATATATTAAGTAACATTCAATTTTTGAGATTCTAAAAGTAACAATTATGATGGTGCTTGATATAATTTTGACGAGCCCCAAACATCTACCTACGAGGGAAGATTAATTTGTATTTTTGTGAGAAGGGTTTTCTAGATTATACTTTGATTTTTTGAGACCTTACCTAGTAAGTGTCTAATAATCACTCAATTGGTGTGCATTATTAATAGGATTATTTTCTTTCCAAGTCAAGCTATAGACCAACCTTGAAAATAGGTGGAGCCCTAAAAGTGTTTTGAATTAGAGTGTGGAGATGCTAAAGGACAATCCTAGATCTTATGTTGAGAGGATTAAAATTTCTATTGAGATTAGAATAAATTTAAATAGTGAAACAATGGTTGTATTTCATTTGGACAATTAGGTGTGTGCTATTTTATTTAAAGCATTTGAGAGATCCACTTCCACATAGATCCTCTTCTAGGCTCAAGTCAAGCAAAACCTTTTTTAGTTTAAGACATATCACAAAGCCTATAGAGGCTTCTATTTGCACTAATAAATTCTAGGATGACAACAATATACTAAGTAACTACTTCCTAAAAGAGACACAAATAGAATTTTTAGTTAGAAATGACTAAATATCTACTTTAGGGTGAAATTTATTTTAAAAGGGAATTGCAAAAAGGAAAAAAAAACAAAGAATTTTTAACCACTTATAAATGAAGAATGTCAAGACATGGAAAATGTTGATGAATGCAATAAATAAAATACGTGCATGGAAATTTCATTGGACCTTAAATGTTTTAAGAAATTATTAGTAAACGGTTTTTCCTCTTCAAAAATCTTCTTGGAATGACCCAATTACCCTATAAGAAGTGACAAAAAATTTATAATAGTTGGAGGGATTGAATCTAATCATGATCAAATTTCAACCTTCCTCTATGTTTGAGAGGGTTAGCTCCCTCCCATGATAGGGGTATTTGGTATTTTTAGTACTTTTCACCTAAAAGTACAAAAAGGAGACAAAAAGAGAAACTAAAGTAAATGGTTAACATGAACCCCAACAATAGACATATGAATACTAGCTGAGATTCAAAATGGATAATTATTACAAAAGGGATTTAAGCACAAATACAATGATGAAAAAATAAGGATAACGAATCTTGAGATACAAAAAGATAGGCTATTCTAGTGTACATTCACAAGAAGATTCGAAGAAATAAATGTATTTTGTCAAACTGATTACATAAATAAGAAAGACTATTGGATTCCACAATTATATTTAAGAGATTACCAACTTAACATATGGAAAGTAAGTAATAATAAATGATGAACATGTTCAAGACATACGACTAAATGCATTCTTCATTATTTCCTTGAAATATATAAGTTCAAGAACACTTTTGTACATATTGTTTACCCACAAGTCTCTTTTGAAAAATTTCCATAGTTTTCCCTTCGCAAAAAGTCTCATTTACATTACATAAGCCTTGTATTTATAAGTACTCCTTGATAACCAACTTGTAACTACTTAGCATAATCGCCTAACTACTTTTTGTAACTACCTAACTACCTTTTGTAACTACTTAGAATAACAATGTTTTTTAAAGAAAGTTAGGATTTACCTAACTTTTAAAATGAAAAAGCCCAAAAGGTAGTTTTAGTTATAATAAGTGGCACAAGTCACTTTTACAAGAATAAAAGATGACTTTAAACTTATGCCTTTGTAAAATGATCAAGTAATTGATGACATTGACGTAGTTTTCAATCTCCACTTGCTTTTCCTTAGATGCTTTGTGAAGATCTTTATGGAATTGGCTATTGTCTGGACTTTTCCTCCTTGTTGTGCAACAAAAATGTGATATATCATTTTTCTTAAAGGAACCAATTTTATAATACAACTTGTGTATCATCTTTCTCAGATTCTTCCACTCAATAATTAATGAAGTGGCTTATTTTAGTTGATGCTACCCTTCATTATGTACCTCTTTTAACATGATTGAAAAAAGTGCAAGGTTACATCTATAATCCACTCTTCCAACTAAATTTTTTCTTTTCTCCTTTCACTATATACTTGCCTATTCCATTACAACAACTCTATGAGAAAATAACTATATGAACAAAGCTACTCCAAAAGAAAATCTCACTTCACTATTTAAAACCTCTATATTTTGTATATTGTAGAATGTAATACAGGTTCACCATTACTTTTCATGAAATGACTCCTACTAGCCATTTGTGCATTTCCACATTTGCATCCATGTTGACCTTGTGGTTTGCATGAGACCACATTCTCTATTTCAAAGCTTTGATTGTGTTGCAGACAAGGAAGATTTTGGCCAAAGGTTGTTGAGTTTGTATTTACACCTTCAAGGCATTCCACAAAACAATTCAAGTGCACAGGATGAGAAACCATGCTCCATTGAGATGAGTTGTTGACTAATTTGGGTGTCATGTTTATGATTTCAAATTTTGCATGCATGTCGATAGGGGCATCTCTAACCATAATATTTGACAAGACTTCACCATATTTTTCATGTTAATGTTGCATGTAGCTTGTTCCAATGTTTTCTTCTTGTATAGATATAGAAGATGTTAATAATGCTCACTTGCAACCATCACTCTTTGGTCCACATTGTCAAACCTTCTTTTACTTTGTTGATGTTGTTATTTTTCATGAATGTCCAAATTGGAAATGATACTCATCCTATATTCATATATGATCCACCCGCACCAAGACTACTTGCTCTCGCAACAACCACAAGTGTAAACTCAATGAAGATTTTACAAAAGAGGAAATTCTAAAACACAACTTTTATTGCAACTCTATATAAAAAATATTACAAATGGCTGAATATAAAGAATTCATAGCCATAGGAAAAATAGGAAAGAAAAATAGATACACATGTATCTAGACAAGTTTTATTTGCTAAGGAATAAAACTAAAAAATAAAGAAAAATAAATTCTAAATATAAATATGCAAATCTTTGCACATTCCTTATTTCCATAAAACAAATAAAACTAACTAAAAAACTCTCCAAAAAAACACTTTTTCCAGCATCACTTATCCACATACTCCCCCTTGATGCCGAGAGGGCTAACAATTCGATCTCTGAGTGTCAAAAACTGATCCTTTGCAACTACCTTCATGAAGATATCTGCTATTTGTGCCTTTGTGTTGATGTATTTCAATTCAATTGCATTCTTTTGTACCAAATCTCTAATGAAGTGTTGTTTCAAATCAAAGTGTTTGGTCCTACTATGATGAACCAGATTCTTGACCAATTTAATGGCACTATTGTTGTCACAAAAAATCACAGTAGGCTGAACCTGAATCTCACCAATTTCTTCAAGAAGCTTTCTAAGCCATAAAGCTTGTGTGCTTGCTGAAGTGACTGCAACATATTCCGCTTCTGTAGAAGAGAGAGAAACCATACTTTTCTTCTTTGAATTCCATGTGATTAAACCAGAGCCCAAAGAAAAAAAATTACCAGATGTAGATTTCTGGTCATCCAAACTACCTCCCCAATCGGAATCACTAAAGCCAACAAGCTCAAATTTTTTAGAAGAATAGTGAATTCCAAAATTGAGAGTGTTTTTCACATACCTCAAAATTCTCTTGGCTGCCTTCATATGTTCTGCTGATGGATTTGTCATATACCTTGAAACCAATGAAACTAAATAAGGAATATTAGGCCTTGTGTGAGTTAGAAACATCAAACTACCAACAATACTTCTATATGATGTCTCATCAACAATATCAGCACCATGATCTCTACATAATACAACTCCATGAGCAATTGGGGTAGAAAGAGGTTTACAATCAGCCATATCAAATTTCTTTAGCATATCCTTTACATACTTTGTTTGACAAACAAAAATTTCATTTTCACATTGATAAACCTCCATTCCCAAAAAATACTTCATGAGACCCAAATCTTTCATTTCAAATTCATTCATCATAGCAACTTTGAATTCCTCTTTCATCTTAGAACAACTACCGATATATAACAAATCATCAACATACAAACTCACAATGATAATATCATTACCTTCTTGCTTGTAATAAAGGGTAGGTTCAATCTTACTTCTTTGAAAGCCATTCTCTTGAAGATATCCATCAATCCTTGCATACCATGCACGTGGTGCTTGCTTGAGGCCATACAAAGCCTTCTTTAGCTTTTAAACATGATCTTCTTTTCCTTTAACTTCAAAACCTTTTGGTTGTCCCACATATACCTCCTCTTCTAAGTACCCATTTAGAAAGGCACTTTTCACATCCATGTGATGAATAGACCATTTCTTTTGAGCTGCAAATGAAATAAGCATTCTAATAGTCTCTTGTCTTGCTACTGGTGCAAAAGTTTCTTCATAATCAATACCATACCTTTGAGTGAAACCTTTAGCAACCAATCTTGCCTTGTATCTTTCCACAATCCCATCACTGTTATACTTGACCTTGTAGACACATTTCATGCCAATCTTCTTTTTCTCATGTGGAAGCTCTACAAGCTCGCAAGTCTCATTCCTATGAATGGAATCCATCTCTTGATTCATTGCTTGCATTCAAACCTCATTAGTACATGCATCTTCAAAACATGATGGCTCAAAATCAGCTTTCGCAAGTAATGGAAAATTTACTGTCTCACCTATTGGATCTTCTTCATGTTCTTGATTTTGACTTCTCTAATAAATATCACTTAATCTTCCTACCCTTCTTCTAGAACTTGGACTTGAGAATGGATTTTGATGAAGGGTGCTCCCCTTAATACCACAAACACATAACAGAAATAGAGAAACAACAACAATATACAAGAACAGAAAATTGGCTTCTTATTATCTCCACAAATGTGGAATTACAAACTTTCAGAATTACAATATGCAAAGCCCCATGGGCATTCCCTTACAATATTCTGTAGGACAAAGCCTCGAATTATTGCCCAGATCTACTACCCAGAACTATTCTAAACTGCCTAAGACAATAATACAACCTTCCTTATATAGGCAATTTTTCCACCGCCTGGGAAGGTTCCAGAATTTTAGCCAATAAGGCCGACCAAACTTAGAATTATTTTATTTTACATTTTATTACATCATAGTCGGCTCAAGATAACCTTTGAAACCCGAACATAAATTTTGAAGAAAATTATTTTTCGCCATTTTAGGTGACCCAACTTCTGAAGACCATAAGTCATCACCAGCTGACCCGATCGGCTATTATAACCCTATTTCGGAAATGCCACGAAGTGCTCTACAGGCTTGCCCCGCGCAAGCACCCGTCACCCAAATTTTTGACCTCATCCGGGGCCTCTAAAGCCTTCAAAACTGAGTTCAAAGTTTCTGTACCCTGCTGCCAATACCGAAAATCTTCAATATCTTCCAATGTACACTTGACCTGGCAATGAAACTTTACTGGTAGACTTATATGACCAAAATGAACCTCCAAGAAAGAAATCAGACCATTCTGAGCACATACAAAAATTACCAAAAATAGTAATTTTCCATAAATAGCAGCTCTGCACAAGATAGCCCTTATTGAATTCAAAAATAATTTTTTTTTTTTTGGGTGATGCAAGATTGCTCTTACACCTAGGATGCTCCTGCATCAGACACCCGGGGTAATTTGAGAAGTGACCCTGTCACGACTTAGGTGTGCAGAGGAAAACCAAGACGGTTAACCTCCTCCTTTGTTAGCCATGATGAATCTTCAATAGGTCATCCTTTCCATTTGACCAAATACTCTTCATATGTCCTGTTCCTTGTGCTTCTGCCAACATGACTGTCCAGTATGTGTTCAATCTCCTTGATATCTGAACTGGTTGCTGGAATACTCCACTGTGCTACTACAACCTCATCTTCAACATCTCCTTCATGATACTCTGTCAAATCTGAAATGTTAAACACTGGTGAAATATTCAGCTCAGTAGGCAATTCTACCTCATATGCATTTCCTGAATCATGTTTCTTCAGTATCTTACATGGCCCAAACTTCTTCATTTTCAGCTTGTTATATGTACCAATCGGAAATCACTCCTTCTGCAAATGAACCATGACTTCATCACCAACCTAAAATTCCTTATACCTCCTTTTCTCATCTGCCTTAGCCTTATACTGTGTGTTCATCTTCGTAATATGCTTCCTCACCTCCCCATGGATGTTCTTCAAGTGTTCTGCAAAATCCTCAGCTTCAGCACTACTTATTTCTCCTTTATCTATCTTCCTCAATTCAGATGCATTTCTTGGACTACTTCCATATACAATCTGGAATGGTGATTTACCAGTGCTCCTATTGATAGAATTATTGTATGCAAATTCTGCCTGTGGTAAAATCAAATCCCATCCTGTTGGCTTATCTCCAACCAAACATCTCAGCAAATTCCCCAAACTCCTATTCACCACCTCTGTCTGTCCATCAGTCTATGGATGATGTGATGAACTGAACTTCAAATCTGTCTTCAACTTCTTCCACAATGTATGCCATAAATATCCAACAAACTTAGTGTCCCGATCTGAAACTATGGTCTTTGGCAAACCATGAAGTCTCACTACTTCTCTGAAAAATAGTTCTGCTATATGAACAGCATCATTAGTCTTCTTGCAGGGAATGAAATGTGCCATCTTCGAGAATCTGTCAACTACCACAAAAATTGAATCGTGTCCCCGCTGAGTCCTTGGTAAACCAAGAACAAAGTCCATACTGATATCCTCCCAAGGCTTCTCTGGTATAGGTAATGGCTGATACAACCCTGTATTATGCTTCACTCCTTTCGCCATCTGACATACTCTGCAACTCTGTACAAACTTCTTCACATCTTGCTGCAACTGTGGCCAATAATAATTCTCACTAACCAAACCAAGGGTTTTATCACGACCAAAATGTCGAGCCAATCCTCCGCTATGCTTCTCCTTGATGAGATTCTCCCTCATAGAACTTCGTGGAATGCACAACTGACTCCCTCTGAATAGCATATCATCTTGGATGATAAAATCCAGCCATTTCGTCCTGTCTAGAGTAACAGGTTCTGTACAAGCTTTCCAAGCTTCACCAAAATCAGGATCCTCTGGATACAAATTCTTGAGTTCCTTGAACCCAACCACTTCAATCTGCATTTCTGTCAGCAATAGTTGCCTTCTGCTAAGAGCATCTGCAACCTTATTAGACTTTCCACTCCTGTGTTTCAAAACAAATGTATAACTCTGCAAAAACTCAACCCATTTCAAATGCCTTTGATTCAATTTTCCTTGACTATTCAAATATTGCAAAGCTTGATGATCAGTATACAAAACAAACTCCTTAGGAAGCAGATAGTGCCTCCACTTTTTCAATGCCTGAACTATAGCATAAAATTCTTGATCATAAATAGAATATTTTCTCTTGGCATCATTTAATTTCTCACTAAAATAAGCAACAGGTTTACCTTCTTGGCTCATAACAGCTCCTATTGCAGTACCACTAGCATCACAATCTACTTGAAACACCTTATTAAAATCTGGAAGTGCTAAAACTCGTTGTTCTATAACTTTTTGTTTCAACAATTGAAAACTCTTTTCTGCCCCATTAGTCCACTTAAACTCTTTTCTATCCCCTCTCATTGTTTCAGTCAAGGGTCCACAAATACTGCTAAAATTTCTGATAAAATTTCTGGAAAAGCTAGCTAGACCATGAAAAGATCTTACCTCAGTAGCACTCCTTGGAGTAGGCCATTCAAGGATAGCCTGTACATTCTTTGGGTCCATTTTTAGACCTTCTCCTGAAACTACAAACCCCAAATACACCAACTCTTTCTTCACAAAACTGCACTTCTTCAAATTAATCAACAATTTCTCTTCTCTCAACTTCTCAAATACCATACGAATATGCATCATATGCTCATCCAATGTCTTACTAAAGATGAAAATATCATCTAGGTAAACAATGACAAACTTACCTAGAAATTCTTTCAGAACCTCGTTCATGAGCCGCATAAAAGTGCTCGGTGCATTGGTTAGCCCAAAAGGCATGACTAACCACTCATACAGTCCTTCCTTTGTCTTGAAGGTAGTCTTCCATTCATCTCCTTCTCTGATCCGAATCTGGTGATATCCACTCTTCAGATCTATCTTTGTGAAATACACAGCTCCACTCAAACAGTCCATAATATCATCCATTCGTGGCAATGGAAACCTGTACTTGATTGTGATCTTGTTTATTGCCCTAGAATCTATACACATCCTCCATTCGCCATTCTTCTTTGGTGCTAATACCACTGGTACAACACAGGGACTCAGACTTTCTTGAATCAACCCCTTCTGCAATAACTCATGTACTTGTCTGTTCAACTCTTCACTTTCTGCTGGTGTCATTCTATGTGCTGCCTTGTTTGGAAAACTGGCTCCTGGAATCAAATCCATCTGATGAATGATCTTCCTTACCGGTGGTAATCCATCAGGTACATTATCAGATACAATATCCTGAAACTCATTCAACAAATCTGCAACCTCTACAGGTACATCCTCTACTTCTTCTTTACCAATTTTTAGAATTAAAGTAAAACACACATGCTCATGCCTCATACCATCTAAGAATTTTCTTCCATCAACAAATGTTATTCTTGCATTACCACATACCTTTTCTTCAGTCTCTTTCAATGGTTTTAGCTTATGCCGTAATCCATCCTTTGTTAGGGAATAGGTATTCGCATGACCATCATGTATAGCACATCTGTCAAACTGCCATGGTCTACCCAACAACCTATGACATGCATCCATAGATATGATATCACACAATACCTCATCTTGGTATCTGCCAATCTTGAACTTCACCAGGCATTGTTCATTGACTATGACGTTGTGGTCATCCTGTACCCAGGCAATCCGATATGGATGTGGGTGTTTCTGTCTCTTGAGCTTCAACTTTGTCACCATCTCTTCTGACACCAAATTGTCAGTGCTTCCACTATCAATAATCACATCACAACATTTACCTTCACACTTGCACCTGGTGCGAAACAGGCTCCTCCTTTGCTCAGGTTCGTTCTCACCACTCAACAGGACTCTTCTGTTAATCAACGTTTCTCCTCTTTCAGCATCTTCAGAATGTGATGATCTGGCATCTTCATCTACATGTGCAACTTTGGCCTGGCCTTCATTTCTCCTGTCTGTTCTGCCTTGGCGCTGAGGACATTCAAATGCTCTATGACCTTCTTCTCCATAGTGAAAACATGTTCCACGGAAGCCACCTCTTCCAGATCCTTGTCCTCTTCCTCTTCCTCTCTGATCTCTATTATTCTGATCCTGGAAGTGATTGGAATTATTTCCTCGCTGATTTTGACTGCTACTGGCCTCATCCTTCTTTTTTGGATCCTCATTTCGGCCACCATATGACCGTCCACCAGATCGTTCACCACGACCTCTTCCGTTTTGTCTGCTCTCAAACTTCTTGTTCAGCTTTTCCTCTACTTTTAAGGCAGACTGGTATGCCTCTTCAATACTGTTCATTCGATCCAGATTCAGCTCCTCCTGAATGCTTGGCCTTAACCCATTAAGGTATCGGGCAACTTTCTCCTTATCAGCTTCTGCATGGCCTGTTCTGATGAGAAGTCGATAGAACTCCTCTGTATACTCCTGAACAGATCTTCCTGCTTGCTTCAAACTCTGCATTTTCTTCAGTAGGTCAAGCTCATAATCAACAGGAATGAACTGTCAATTCAATTTATCCACCATCCGATCCCATCTTGTGATTTTATCTTTCCCTCTTCTATTTCGCTCCAACTGAATTTCTTGCCACCTGATCTTCGCATGACCTTTCAATCTGGCCTTTGCAAATTTGACCCTATCAGGATCGTCAACATCTTCGTACTCAAAATATTCCTCACATTCATTGATCCAGTCAGTCAATTCCTCTGGGTTAAGATTTCCAGAAAATGTAGGAACCTCAATCTTAGGTCTTTTCCCAATCTTGGAAATGGCCCGAAAAAGTCTTTCTTCCTCCTGGTTCACAATTTCGACCTCTCCTTCTTGATATTCTTCTTCGGCTTCATCCTCACTTTCATCTCTGACATTGAGATTCATTCCTCTGTGAATCTCTTCTTGCAATGCTCGCACTTGTCTCTGCAGCTCTCTAACCTCAGGTGTCACAGCACCAGCACTTCCGCCACGTTCTCATCGTGGAGGCATTTTCATGATGTGCGCTGAAACCCTAACCACGGTCCTGGTGCAAACTGCCTCACAGTCGGCGATCTATTTACACACTCAAGAAAACCTACTCTGATACCACTTGATGAAGGGTGCTCCCCTTAATACCACAAACACATAACAGAAATAGAGAAACAACAACAATATGCAAGAACAGAAAATTGGCTTCTTATTATCTCCACAAATGTGGAATTACAAACTTTTAGAATTACAATATGCAAAGCCCCATGGGCATTCCCTTACAATATTTTGTAGGACAAAGCCTTGAATTATTGCCCAGATCTACTACCCAGAACTATTCTGAACTGCCTAACACAATAATACAGCCTTCCTTATATAGGCAATTTTTCCACCGCTTGGGAAGGTTCCAGAATTTTAGCCAATAAGGCCGACCAAACTTAGAATTATTTTATTTTTCATTTTATTACATCATAGTCAGCTCAAGATAACCTTTGAAACCCGAACATAAATTTTGAAGAAAATTATTTTCTGCCATTTCAGGTGACCCAACTTCCGAAGACCATAAGTCATCACCAGCTGACCCGATCGGCTATTATAACCCCATTTCGAAAATGCCACGAAGCGCTCTACAAGCTTGACCCGCGCAAGCGCCTGTCACCCAAATTTTTGACCTCATCCGGGGCCTCTAAAGCCTTCAAAACTGAGTTCAAAGTTTCTGTACCCTACTGCCAATATCGAAAATCTTCAATATCTTCCAATGTACACTTGACCTAGCAATGAAACTTTACTGGCAGACTTATATGACCAAAATGAACCTCCAAGAAAGAAATCAAATCATTCTGAGCACATACGAAAATTACCAAAAATAGTAATTTTCCATAAATAGCAGCTCTGCACAAGATATATAGCCCTTATTGAATTCAAAAACATAAATTTTTTTTTTTGGGTGATGCAAGATTGCTCTTACACCCAGGATGCTCCTGCATCAGATTTCCACTTGGCATTGATGAGGGGCTACTTGGTGGACTTGGAGATCCTATAATAGATTCATTAGTTGGCTGCTCATTATTATTATCAGCAGTAATATCATCATCCAAAACTGATTTTGGCTTTTCAACATGGCCTTTTTGATGACCATAAACTCCCCCTTCATAAAAAATCACATCTCTTGAGACAAGACTCTTATTAGTAATAGGATTATACAATCTATAAGCTTTTCTCTCCTCACTATAACCCACAAAAATGCATGGTTCACTTTTAGCATCTAACTTTTGTCTATTTTGATCAGGTATACGAACATAAGCCAAACAACCAAAAATTTTAAAATAATTTGCATTAGGCCTTTTCTCATACCATACTTCATAGGGAGTCATCTTGTCTAGGGCACTTGTAGGACTCCTATTGTGAATATAGACTGCAGTAGCAACTAAATCAGCCCAATAAGTATTGTTCGAACCCTTGGTTTGTAACATGCTCCTTGCCATTTCTACCACAGTACAGTTCTTTCTTTCAGCCACACCATTTTGTTGAGGTGTGTAAGCAGCTGTGAGTTGTCTCTTGATCCCATTCATCTCACAAAAATTCTAAAAAACTTTGGAGCAATACTCTCCTCCACGATCTGTTCTTAAACATTTGATTGTATTTCCTTTCTCATTCTCTACATAGGCTTTAAACCTCTTGAATGTATCAAGGGCTTCATCCTTAGTCTTCAAAAAATAAACCCAACACATGCGTGAGTAATCATCAATAAAAGTGATAAAATATGATGACTTACCCAAACTTTATGTTTTCATAGGACCACAAATATCAGAATGAATAAGTTGAAGTGGGTGATGAGCCCTCCATGCATTTCTTTTTGGAAATGATTCTCTTGCATGCTTCCCTTTTGCACATCCTTCAAAAATTTTGTTGTGCTCTTCAACCTTAGGCAATCCAAGAACCAATGCATTTGATGTTAGAATCTTCAAACTATGAAAATTCAAATGACCATACTTGAGATGCCACAACCAACTTTTATCCTCATAAGCCATATTCACAAGTTGATTGTCATTTTTAGCAAACTTTGAGGGAAACATCCTATTCTTTGTCATAGGAACAACTGTAATCGCTTTATAGCCCTGATTCTTATCATATATAGTACATTTCATATTTTCAAATACAACTCTATAATTCTTATCACATAGCTTCCCAACACTCAATAAATTATGCTTCGATTTTGGAGTATAATAGATATCTTGAACACTTTTCGTACCTTCCTTTGTCTGAACATCCATGGCTCCTTTGGCTGCGACCTCTACTGTATTGTTATTTCCAAGAGTAATATTGGATTTATAGCCATCATCAAGCTTTGAAAAAATATCCTTGTTACCAGACATATGGTTAGAGCACCCAGAATCCAAATACCAAACATCAGTCATATTATTTTCAGCTTTGCCATAACACAAGAATAAATTACCTGAGGAAGGATCCTCATCTTATTGAGTATAATTTGCATTATTGTTACCTGATTTCAACCTACACTCTTTCTCATAGTGTCCATACTGATTGCAATGGTAACATTGAATGTTTCTTTTATCAAATCTACCTCGGCCTCTTCCTCCTTGAGCACCTCCTTGTCCTCTAGTTCCTCTTGAAAAGTTCTGATTTTGACCCCTTCCTAAACCTCTGTGGTTGTTATTGTTGCTGTTAGCACCATCATTCTTTGAAATTTACAATTGGAAAGCAAAAGCCTTCTCACGAATAATAGTAGAAGTGTCCCTTATTCTATCCTCATGTGATATGAGAGATCCAACTAGCTCATCAAACTCCAAGGTGGCTAAATTTTTACTTTCTTCAATAATAATTGCTACAATATTCCATTTTGGGGTTAGAGATCTCAATACCTTCTATATCACATGCTCTTGGGTCATAGTTTCACCCAAAGTGGCCATTTTATGAACCACATCCTTGACTCTTACAAAAAAATCTCCCACATTCTCACCTTCCTTCATCTTTAAATTCTCATATTCTCTTTTCAATGGTTGTAGCTTCACAACCTCGATCTGATCGTTGCCACAGTAAGCATCTTTTAGAGTCTTCCAGGAATCTTTTGCTGTCTGTGCATCAGCAATTCTGGGAAACAAACTCTTCTCAAGAGCCATTTGAATTTGAAATAGAGCCATTGCATTATTCTTCTCATCTTCCTTCTTCAATCTCCTCTCATTAGCTATGAGATCATCCCAATTCTCAGGTTCTTCATATCCTAATTCAACAATATCCCAAAAATATTTTCCTATCAAAAAGGTCTTCATCTTGATTGACCAATATTGATAATCAACTCCATTAAATTTTGGAATTTGCAAATTATTTGCCATGCTGAAAGTTGCACAATCCTAAAGCTCTGATACCAAATGAAGATTTTACAAAAGAGAAAATTCTGAAACACAATTTTTATTGCATCTCTATATAAAAAATATTACAAATGGCTGAATATAAAGGATTCATAGCCATAGGAAAAATAGGAAAGAAAACTAGATACACATGTATCTAGACAGGTTTTATTTGCTAAGGAATAAAACTAAAAAACAAAGAAAACTAAATTCTAAATATAAATATGCAAATCTTTTCACATTCCTTATTTCCATAAAACAAATAAAACTAACTAAAAAACTCTCCAAAAAAACACTTTTTCCAGCATCACTTATCCACATAGATGATATCTTAATAACAAAATTTGAGGAATCCTGAAGATACCCACCACGGGCTTATGTTGACATCACCGGTTGTAAGATTTCACATTACACTTGCAAATAGACTATGCCACATTTCAATTATAAAACACATTGAAGTTAGTTACAATAACTAACTCTTAAATCCACTTCTTTGAACTAGTTTTTGAAAATTGTTTATTAATGTTTTGAGCAACTTAGACAACTTTGTAATATCACCATAAAAATATCACACTTGGTCTCTTTACAAAACAAGACCACTAAAGTTAAATACATTGACATTATTTTTATGACCACCTTATGATTATATAGTTGAAGTTTTCGATGGAGATAACAAGTGTAATGCCACCACTTACTGAAAAGTTTCTAAAACCATTCTCAAAGATACATATTCTACAAATCTTCGCAAACCACTGGACCTTAAATGTTTTAAGAAATATATTTCATGAATGAGTGTCAAAATCATTTCATTTTTATTTATCTCTTCTAAAGATAAGTAACTATCCTATAGAGATGGTGCCTCTCGATTGAGCCTACCTATCTAAATGAAGTGTTAGATAAAGCACAATTTATGTTATGTATATTCTAATTCTTTCATGTTCCTTGATGAGCTATAAGATATTCATTATGTAAAAAGTGCCAAGGAAATATGTCAAGTAACATTCACTTTTTGAGATTCTAAAAGTAACAATTCTTATAGTGCTTGATATAATTTTGATGAGCCCCAAACATCTACCTATGAGAAAAGATTAATTTGTATTTTTGTGAACGGGGTTTTTTATTATTATACTTTGATTTGTTTGAGAACTAACCTAGTAAGTGCCTAAGAATTACTTAATTGTGGCGCATTATTAATATGATTATTTTCTTTGCAAGTCATAGCTATAGACCAACCTTGACAAGAGTCAGAGACCTAAAAGTGTGTTGAATTTAGGATGGGGAGATTACAAAGGACAATCCTAGATCTTATGTTGAGAGGATTAAAATTGATACTAAGAATAGAAGAAATTTAAATAGTGAAACAATGATTGTATCTCATTTGGTCAATTAGGTGTGTGCTAATTTCTTTAAATCATTGGAGAGATACACTTCCACATAGACCCTCTTCCAGAGTCAAGTCAAGAAAAACCTTTTTTAATTCAAGAAACATGACAAAGCCTAGAGAGGCTTCTATTTGCACTAATAAATTCTAGCATGACAATTCAATACTAAATAACTACTCCTTAAAAGAGACACAAATAGTCTTTTTAGTTAGAAATGACTATATATCTAATTTAGGGTGAATTTTTTTTTTTAAAAGAATTAACAAAATAAAAATCCTATTTAAAACTGACTTTAATATCATTGAATTCGATATATCAAATATATACAATAAAAATATAAACTATTATTAAAAAATAATATAATATAAAAAATATAAAACAAAACCCTCATAGAACCTTTTTCCTCTCTTTCCCTCCGTACTCCTTGGAAAATCTTCAGGATAATATTATTAAGAAACATCAAAACAAACTATTCCCATCAACTAGAGAGTATAACCAAATCACTAAACCAAACGTGGACACATACGAACGTAATTTAGAGAGCATATAAATTTTAATTTGAAAATCATTGCATTTTGGCAAAGCAATAGCAGCCTTCCTGCCAACTTGCACAGTGCACGACAGACACCTGGCTGCGGAACGAGATCTCTTCGAAATCCCAAATTGCATTTCTCCAACTCCGCGTAAAACTAATTTTTTCCTCGAACACTATTATAAACAGCACGTCGAATCATCCACCATTTTTTTTTGTATTTTGTAATGGAATGTCATACACATTTTCTTTGTGTAACAGGTGCGGGAAGTGGCAGAGCAATTGAAGTTGCAATAAAATCGGCATTATCAGTGTGTACCCCAGGAAATCTGAAAAGATTTTGTTTCTTGGCAAAGGTTTCATAATCCTGAATAAAAATATCGTTGGAATTTGAGTCTAAGACTTCATCCGCATCAGTTCTACGAATAAACCCCGTACTTTCCCTCTGCTCTTATGCAGACTTCATGAAAATTAATGCGAAATCTCATTCTAATAGCTTCGGAAGACGACATTTTGTGAGGTGAACCTGTATAAGTATACGCAGTACTTTCCATCTGCTCTCATGCAGACTTCATGGAAATTAATGCTAAATCTCTTTCTAATAGCTTTGGAAGACAAGATATTTTTTGATATAAGTATACGCAGTATAAGGCTCCATGTTGCAGAAGAATTAAACCATTTAAGCGGACTATTTCTTCTAAGAATAATCAGAGCACAAATTCTTTTGATTATTCGCATCTTCAGTCGTTGCAAAGCTATAATTGTCAGGGTTCAACATAGCGTACCAGTTGTGGATCATTAGCGCACATTTCTGTGATTTTTTTCTATGGGGCGAACTGGGAATATGATGAACAGGTCAGTGGTAAAGAGATTGACAATCGTCCTCCTTCTCGTTATTTGTATTCTCAATGTTGCGAAGGCGGATAAGAATTTCAATGCAAAGTTTATCCCAAGCGTGGATGAGATAAAGTCAGGGTGTGCACCATCACATCCGAGTTGTGAAGGCGAATTTCCAGAAAAAGGATGCTGTCCACACAAGCAGGCATATAAATTGACACTGTGATTCAATTGTGTAATTACTGAATCGTGATTGTACGAATGTGTGTCAATAGGTATTGTAGAGCTGTCTTTGATTTTCAGTTTGTTGCTAATCAGTTCACGATTGTTTTTACAATTCCATACACGTTTGTAGAAGATTGTTGAGAAATTTGTATATATAATTAATAATATCATTGATGAACAATTGATTAATAATTCAAGCGAGACATCCAACTATTTTTCTATCACTCTCATGATTATATGTTTGATCTTGTTCGTCTGCGTTCTATTATACTTACTAGATGTATAATTTTCTTCTACGGACGATCGTCTTTGGTTTTATTTTGTCTCATCCGTTTCACAATAACATTTTCTTTCTTTCCCTTTAGGTTCGAAGGATCTTTCGTTAATATCTTGTTAGGTCGAGAGGCTTCCTACGATGGAAGCAAATATGATTGTAATCTTTTAGCTTCTTTTAAAAAAAAATTAACATTCATTTTACTATCTTAATAAAGAAATGACAGTTACAATCATTTAGAATTTATGAAATTAAAAAAGTCAATAATTACAATAATATATTAAATTCAAAATGTATGAAATTCAGAGTCCTACCATCTCATGTGGTGGAAGGCCAACAATTTTGTAAGTGGAAAGCATTTGTTGAGTCTCTCGTGCATTACAAGGAAACTCCATCCATTGTAAGCTGCCATCTGCTTGATCTGTACCCACCCTACGAAGTCTGCAAATTTTGAATCTGACTACTGTTTTTGTGGGAATTGAACTAATATTATTGATTTGAAGGCCTTCATGTAAGAATATTTCGATCCCCTCTTTTTTGTGGGTATTTATCTTCTTCTTGCATTTGAGAATATCGTCTTCTCGCATTTAGAATTGTGATTCTGAAGTTTGTCGTAAAATATATTTAATTAGATCATTTTGATCTATACAAGGTTGAAAAAGTAGAAATCGAATAACAAATACCCTAATTATTGAAAGAAATGCCAGTTTCCAGAATGCAAACAACACAGGAATCAGAAATCTCTGTAAACAAAGTGAAAATTGTTAAATTAATATTGATTGGTAAAATAAATGTTAATATTTATCTATCGCAACAATGATAAATTCTTCACAATGAATATAACTGTTCAGATTAGCTTTTCACAATGAACAGGATTATCATTGTGAAGATCTAATCTATTCAATATCCGCCTGACTTCTACACGACACGCCACATTAGCTGCCCAGTTAGTAGCTGAGTTGGTCTCCCTATAGTTGTGAGTAATGACACAAATATCAAATGTCTTTATTAAACTTTTTTCTTTTTAATGATATTACATATTGTCCATGACGGGGTCGTATCATTATTAAGGTATTTAATAATATTAAGGGAGTCCCCTTCAGCCCACACTTCCTATTGTTTTTCATCTTAGTCAGCATAAGACCATAAAGAGCAGCACTGGCCTCAGCAACATGATTAGAGTTGAAATTAATAGGAATTTCCTTAGCACCTTTGCAAATCCCATTTTCATCTTTGATAACAATACCACAACTAGCTATCTCCGGGTTGCCGGTGGAGGCACCGTCGAAATTGATTTTCATCCAGCCACTAGGAGGACAATCCCAACGGGCCTCATTTCTAAAATTCCTCTTGATTTTCTGATCCTTCATGCCATCTAACTTACAATTCTTGAAGACTATAACCTCCCAAGCATCTTTAGGTTCATGAAATTTGTTAGTCAGCCATATATTTTCCATCAAGGCTCTCTTGATTTTATAGAAAATGAGTATATAGCTAGACTCCTTATTTCTAAAAATCCTATCATTCCTTTCTTTCCAAACACCCCAACATATGTAGGGTAAAAGAAAGTTCCAAATAGAAATCATTATGCTATTATTAGTGGGAGACCTCCACAAAGTAAATAATTCTTGTGTGCTCTCTGGAAAGACCCATTCTATATTCATCAGATTTAAAAACTTCTCCCAAATTCTTCAGACATAGGTACAATGAATAGTCATATGATTGATA
The DNA here is from genome assembly GCA_027943335.1 of Chamaecyparis obtusa. Taxonomy (NCBI): domain Eukaryota; kingdom Viridiplantae; phylum Streptophyta; class Pinopsida; order Cupressales; family Cupressaceae; genus Chamaecyparis; species Chamaecyparis obtusa. Next base: position 2,133,233 of record BSBK01005248.1, read on the forward strand.
GTCTCCTCATCATTCTTGCATAGACAACACCTATTGGTTAAGCATAAGCCCCTTTTCTGCAATTTGTCAATAGTCAAAATCTTATCCTACGATAAGATCCAATTTTATTTTTTTAAAATTTTAGGGGTTAGTCATTTAAACCAAGCTTTCGCCCAACAAAGTTCCAAGTAGTTCTCATAATTCTGGTTATACAAAGAGGAGTCCGAGAATAACCCATTAGAATTATATCTCCAGATCAAAGTATCCTCTTCATCAATCAGAAAGACAACATTCAATTTTTTTTTCAAACTTGTAAGAGAGGGGTTCACCCTAGACAAGTCAATCCATCTATCCCCATCGCAATAATCAGCCACATGAGATCCAAAGGTCAACTTACATTGCAACATTCTATCCTTCCAGTTAGAATCAAAACTAAAAGGATGATCCAAAAGCCATTCATCATCCCAAAAGAGAATAGTCTTTCCATTTCCAACCTTCCATTTCACACCCTGCTTAATCGACTCCTTATTTTTCAAAGCATTATTCTAAATGACAGAGCCTCCTTGCAAAGTATCCCAATTCAAAATTTTTTGGAAATTACTGCTGTCCTTGTTATATTTGTTATGCCATATAGTACTCCATTCTCCCAAGGTATTGAACAATCTCCAAAGAAGCTTAGTCAAAAGAAAATCATTCATACTTCTTAATCTTCGTAAACCTAAACCCCCCTTATTAACTGGTTTGCAGACCTTATCCCAAGGAATGAGAGCCATTATCTTCTTTTGCTCCATGCCAAATCAAAGGAAGTTCTTTTGAATTTTCTTAATAGCATCTCCAAACTTCCTAGGGATTTTAAAGATACTTAGAGCATAGAGAGGGATGCTTTGGAGAGTAGCTTTAAGTACAAGAATTTTACCAACCTAGCTAAGAAGAGCTCCCTTCCAACCAACCAAACTCCTGTGCAATTTATCAATCATCAAGCTCCAAAAAGAATCTAGAGGATCAAGACAAAGAGGTAACCCTAAGTAGGATCCAGGAAGAGAACCCACCTCACATCCCATCACCCTTTTAGTCTTCTCTTGCCTTCGTTCAGGAACATTGATAAAATAGATAGAGCTCTTGTTTCAATTTATAATTTATCCAGTAGTAGCACCATAATTGTCTAAAGCCTTTTTGATGTTTTTACCATTTTTGAGTGAGGCTTCCCCCATGACTATAGAATTGTCCACAAACTATTGGTGAGAGCATATTTTCTTTTTTGAGGAAGGTTGAAGGCTGGTGAATTCACCTTTTTTGACCAAACAACCAATATATCTACCCAAACATTCTGCCATAATAATAAACATGATAGGAGACATCAGATCACATTGTCTAAGACCTCTTGAATATTTGAAGAAGGGGGTAGGAGATCCATTCACCAGCATCGAGAAGGTGGCTGAAGAGACAAGACAATGAATAAGCTCTTTGCTTCTCTTATTGAAACCAAAAGCCTCCAACCCAGCCTTCAAAAAATCCCAATCAGCCCTGTCGTATGCTTTTGACAAATCTAATTTAAGCAAAAAAAACTTCCTTTTTAGACATAGTCAAGGAATGGATGTTTTCATGAACCGAAATGATCGAGTCCAGAATTTGCCTTCTCGGGACAAACCCATTATGCTGTCCAGAAATCATGGAAGGAAGAAATAAAAGAACCCTAGTGGTAAGAACTTTTGTTATAATCTTGTAAACAAAGTTACATAAACTAATGGGTCTGAATTGTTTCAAACTATCAACACCTACTTTTTTAGGAATCAAAACTATAAAGGTACCATTTAATTCTTTAAAAAGCATTCTTGATCCGAAAAACTCTTGGACAACATTAACAACATCATGATCAATAATGTGCCGATACTTATGAAAAAAGAAAAGAGGATAACCATCTAGGCCAGGGGTTTTGTCTCCTTCAAAGTAAAAGATGACTCTATAAATCTCTTCCTTTAAAGGAATATCAGTGATAATTCTATTACGCTCTTCATTCAGAATATGGGGGATACAATCAATCAACTCCCTTTGGCGATCAATGTCTAGATTGTCAGCTTTCTTCAAGAGATTAGAGAAAAAATTGTTGGCCTCTCTTTTGAACTCATCCTCCTTTTCATTGATGACACCATTATTCTTCAATCTAGATATTTTATTACCCATTTTGTGCTTGATTGTGGTCATGAAAAAAAACTTCAATTTTTTGTCCCCTTCAAAAAGATTTTGCTGGACCTTTATCTCCAAAAGGATTCTTCTTTATCAAGTTACAAGTTGGTTATCAAGGATAGCCTATAAATACAAGGCTTGTGTAATGTAAAAGGGACTTTTTACAAAGGGGAAACTATGGAAAATTTTCAAAAGAGACTTTTGGGTCAACACTGTGTACAAAAGTGTTCTTGAACTTGTATATTTTCAAGGAAATAATGAAGAATACATTTAGTCATATGTCCTAAATGTGTTCATCAGTTATTATTATTTACTTTTCATATATTAGGTTAGTAATCTCTTATGTAATGGTGGAATCCAATAGTCTTTATTATTTATGTAATTAGTTTGACATAATATATTCTTTTTTTGGTATCTTATTGTGAATGCACTCTATAATATCTTATCTTTTTGTAAGTAAAGATTTGTTATCCTTATTCAATCATCATTTCATTTATCCTTAAACCCATTGTGTATGTTACAATAATTAATAATAATGTTGAAGTTTGATTATCTAATGGAGTTGATGATGAAGACCGACCAAGATCAGAGGAATACATGATGATAGTAGAAAGGTTAGATCAGTTATTGTCTTTTCATTGATGCCAAATAATTGATTTCTGGTTTATATTATGTTACCATATCATTCAGTAATGATATAAGATGAATGTGTTGAGGAGAAGAAATGAGATGTGAAATTGAAGAACTTAAATGGTCAACTATTACAGATATGAACATAATTAGATTTTTTACTCCTAATTGCATTAAGAGTTATCATTAGTGTCACACATATAGTCCGCAACCAAAGAAAACAATTTAGTTGGCCATAACTACATGTATAGTAACCGAGCACAGACTTGATTGAGCCCTTTACCGAGCACACATGATTATTGAACAATCATATTATACTTAGGCAAAGACATGAAATTTATCGAGTAATCTTGAGTTGATATAAAAGTTTTGATTGACACCAAAATCAAGGCAAATAACTTTTACTGAGCTATACAATAGTTTACATAAATCAAGGTAAAAATTTGTTGAGAATGACACATTGATTGGTTATGATCTCTATGCTATTTTGAATTAGGTTATTCATTTGGATAATTGATCAAGATTTTACAAGATGGTTACAGAGCCCTAATTAGGTCAAATCATTATTATTTAAAAGAATTGTCAAGATGTTTGTTTTATCAGAAGGTAGAGATATGTGAAGTAGCTTCCATTGGGAGACATCTAAAGACTAGACAAGGTTATGTTGAAATATTTTTGACAAAGTATGTAGTTTTATCAGAAACAATTCAGAGGCTACTGAGAAGTACTAAAGGAGACATTCATCAAAGTAAGGTGATTTCATATTTATACTTAAAGGATGTGATATTTAGCAAAGTAAGTTGCTACAACCATATCAATTTCACTATTACTTTCTAATAATTGTGGTAGACAAAATCTTCTAACATAGTAGACTTAACAATCTTTTGTAAATCTTACCCTATTAGGAGTAACATAGAAGATCTACTAGTATCTACCTTAATAGAGGATTTTACCAACACTCTTTAAGTGTGCACTTGGTTAAGAGATTTCAGTTTGTATGCTTTAACTGACAACTTTATTACTACAATAGTGAAGCTTTATGGGTTCCATCCCCACCGCAGTTTTTACCTTCTAACAAGGGTTTCTGGAATACCAAAATCATAGTATTATGTGTATGAATTTTCATGAATTCTTATTTAATTAGATTAGAAATATTTATATTTCAGTTATGTTAATGAATGTATGGAGACAGTCAATACTACAGTTGGTTAATAAAGGAACTTATCTTAAAGTTTGAAAGGCAAATTTTTTTTAGGGTTACTGATTCACCCCTCCCCTCTCAGTAACTCACCTTTCCATAATCTCAACAATTGGTATCAGAGCTAATTCTCTTTTAGAGAAAGTTTAATCATTGAAGAGAAAAGATCTTAGAGATGGAAATGTATAAGCTTGATAAGACATTTGAAAATCAGAAATTGGAGATGTAGATTCTCATGGAACAACTTAAGCACACCAGAGAAAAATTGAGAGAGTCACTGATCAAAAGAAAGGAATTGGAATTTTGACACAACAAGACTGATTATCAAAGATTGGAAATGGAGCGGGAGTGAAAGGAGCATTTTCAGGGTTTCCCTCTGCCCCAACGACTACTTGCAACTTCAAAGTTTGGATGACAGGGTTTGAATGGTTCTTGGCATTTCAAGTAGCATAAAGGACTCTCTTATCAGTCAGATGGTGATGGCCCAGGGCCTATCAAATCACATCCTCCAAGCCAATCTTATCATAACCCTTCTTTTCGAAGCCCAAGGTCGGATCCTCCTTGGCATCAGGATGCTCAGAGCTATGGATGGAATGGAAGAAAAGGGGAGAAGGTTTCCTTCAAGAAGAACACAAATGTGAAGTATGTTAGCTTTGGGAAGAACTTTGATTTTAGACAGATAGCGGGTAAGTTTTATAAACCAAAAAACCCCTCCCGAAATGTGGTGGCTTCGGCTTCGACTTCGAAGGGCATGATAGAGGCACCCCCTAAGAATATAAGGTATGAAGTCTGTTCCACTATTAGGGTTTCTAACCCCCACTAGAAAGAATCTTTCTCCTTTCTTTAGGATCATGCTTTCTTTTTCAAGTGGTTGGGGCCGTGGCCTTCGATCAACACCATTAAGTTTTGGTGTAAAGAAGTGTGGGGAGAGAGTTGTAAACTGAAAACTCTTGCCAATGGCTTCTATATGGTTTTATGTTCTACAAAGGAGGACAAGGAATGGATCCTTGGTAATGGTCCTTATCTCATCAAAGGATAGGGTATTTTCTTAAAGGATTGGGAACCAAATTTTGACCCCCATAAGGAACGTTTGAATGAGTATTTTGTTTAGATAAGCTTACATAATCTGCCTTTTGAATACTGGGGGGAAGATATGCTTAGATAGATAGGAAATCGCATAGGGTCATATGTGAAATTGGAAGAAATGCTTTTTGATAAAGATTCCTCAATGCATCCCCGCATTCTGATTACCCTACAAGAGAATAACCCTATTCCTGACATGGTATCGTTGGGAACGGATAAGGGTTTTTGGATCCAAAAGATCTCTAAATGGCATGGTAAGGATGACTCCCCCTTGTAGAAGCTTGGTGGGGATGGGAAAGGAAAGGGTTTGGAATAGGATGCCCTATTAGATGAAGCAGAAAGGATTATTTTGGAAAAAGAGATGACCAAACTAGATATGGTTGATTGTTTTGTGCAATGCCCATCCCATATTGATATTAGAGAGATGAAAGGGGCGATTGACATGTCCTTTGATGAGAGCATTTAGGAAAAGAATACTGCCATAAGTCCCCTTTCAACACAGGTGGTAAAGGAAACTCCGATGTCTCAATTCTTGGATGGTCCTATCAGTGATGCTCTACCCCCATTGATAAAAATGACTTTAGGCATGGTTGATGGACAACCTTCAGGACAAGATGTGCTGGGTTTGGATGAAAACCCTATGATCATTCCAGACACCATGGAGAAGTTGAGGGAGGATGGGGTTGAGGGCACAAAGGTGGGTGGTGACAAGATGGATCCATAGTTTTAGGAGTTGGTTGTCTTTAAAGATATTGAAATTTCTCCAATCTGAAACTTAAATAATCCTTTAGAGGAAGAGCGGGAAGGAAATGCGGCTTCTGATGAATGGGATTCTGAATTTGAGGGAAAAGACCATAGTAATATGGATGATCTAGGATGGTTTGAACAAAGTGGCTCTTTTGAACAATGAAAGTTAGCTCAAACTTCTTCCACATTGAAGAAACCAAAATTTGGTGAGAAACAACGTTGAGGAACCAAGTCTATCTGGATGAGGTTGGAAATAGCAGGTAATGCTATTGACCAAACCAAGCTTTTAAGATCAGGAAAAGGCTATGCCTTTTCCTGGGAGCCATGAAAACCTTATCATGGAATGTCAGTGGCTGCAATGCCCCTGACAAGCTTCGTTTGATCAAAAGATGTTTGGATCAATCGAGGTCGGACCTAGTTTTGTTACAAGAGACAAAGTTAAAGGAGGAGGCTGGTGTTTTTTTTAGTAATAAGTTTAGTAGATGGTGGTGTGAAATGGTTTTTGCTCAAGGTGCTTTAGGAGGGTTAGGTGTTCTCTGGAACCCTGGGTCATTGGATATCTCAATTCTACAGGTTGATCAATTTTGGATGGGGATGAAGGTTTTTATAAAACATCTTCACTGCTGCATTTATGTTTTCAATATTTAGGGGCCTAATAGCAGTTAAAGAAAATGAATGGTTTGGCACTCTTTGGAAAGTATTCTTCTGGATTTAGGGTTAGAGGTTGTGGTTTTGGGGGGGTACTTTAATGCTATCCTCTCCCCGGTAGATAAAAAAGGTGGGAAAGGCTAGAGTGGGACCAATCAGAAGGATTTTCAAGCCTTTGTGACTTTGTGTGGTTTGCTGGAAATTCCTTTCAAGAAAGGTGACTTTACATGGACTAATAGATGTGCTGGTTTCTTGAACATAGCTGAAAAACTTGACCGCTTCTTCATTGGAGGTGACTGGGTTGCGACAGAATGGATGTGTGATGTTGAGATTCTACCTTTTCATGGATCGGATCACTTCCCTATTGCCCTTCGAATTCAACATGAGGAATCTCTGGATAGATGCCCTTTTAAGTTTGAAACTATGTGGTTCACGGCTAAGGATTTTGCAAATTTGATCCAAGAATGGTGGTGCTAGGCTCCTGCTAGAAAATGTAATAAAGCTTTCCTGTTTGTCAAGAAACTTCAATTCATTAAAGAACAGCTTAAAATCTGGAATAGAATGCATTTCAAAAATATTTTTGCTAAGAGACTAAAGGTTGAAGAAAAGCTTAATCCTTAAGGCCTTAAAATTATTGAACATGGCATGTCTAATTCTGACTTTGTGGAGGAAAAGCTCTTAAGAAAACAACTTGATGATTGGTTACACAAGGAAGAGATTTTCTGGAGACAGAAGTCTAGAGAAATTTGGTTGAAGGATGGTGATCAAAATACTAAATTCTTTCACAATTCTCTCAAACAACAAAGAGCTCATAATAAGATTTTTAGTATTCAGGATGCTAATGGAAATGAGTTATTTGAAAAGGAGAAGATCAATGAGGCTGCTGTTGATTTCTTCTCTAAGAAAAAGGTGGTGAAAGGGATGGAGGATTTTTCTGTAGTTTTAGATGTCATTCCTAGTTTGGTTTTGGAAACACAAAACAGGGAACCGATGAAATCTATCTCAAAAGAGGAGGTGAAGCTGGCCCTTTTTTCCTTGGGAAAGGAAAAGGCCCTAGGCCCTGATGGATTTTTGGCAATTTTCTTTCAAAAATTTTGGGATTTTCTTGGGGATGACTTATGGGAGGTGGTGGAGGAATCTAGAAAGGGAGGTTTTATTCTAAAAGACTTAAATAATACCTTTATTGCACTAGTTCCTAAAATAGATTCACTTGTGTCCTTTGAAGATTTTAGGCCTATTTCTTTGTGCAATACAGTGTATAAGGTCATTTCCAAGGTTATGGAAAACTGATTAAAATAGGTCCTCCAAAATGTGATATCGATGGCACAGAGTGGTTTCTCCCTGGGCACTGTATCTTTGAAGGTGTGGTGATAGCCCATGAGGCAGTTCATTCTATAAGGTTGGCTAAAAGTAAGAAAATGATGGTTAAATTAGATATTAAGAAAGCCTATGATGAGGTGGAAAGGGAATTTTTGTTGGCTGTTCCTAAAAAATTTGGGTTTGGCAAGGATGGATCTCATGGGTTCAAAGTTGCATTTTCTCCCCTAGATTCTCGATGTTGGTTAATGGGAGCCCTCAGGGTTTTTTTGAGCAAGAGAAAGGGATCAGACAAGGGGATCCTCTCTCCCCCTTTCTTTTTATCATAATGGCAGAGGTCTTGGGTAGAGTGATTTCCAAAAAATAATAGGATTGTGATTGGAAAGGCATTGTGATTGCTGAAGGAGTGGAACCCCTCTCTCATCTTTAGTTTTTGGATGACACCTTCCTGGGGGGTGATGCCACAATTTCTGAAGCTAAGGTCATGAAAAAAACTTTAGAAGAATATGGAAAAGCTTCTGGGCAGCTTATTAATTGGAATAAATCATAGATTTTCTTCTTTAATACTCCCTTGAGAGAACATGTGTTGATTGGAAAGGTGCTAGACATGAAAACAGGGCATCTTCCGAGCAAATATTTGGGTATTCCCCTTTTCTCTGGGAGAAGTAAGTTAGATATTTGGAAGGATTTGGTGACTAAATGTTTAAAAATGATGGATGGGTGGAAAGGTAAATGGTTATCTTCTGCTGGGAGGATTCTTATGCTTCAAACTGTCATTTCGGCTATCCTAGTGTTTTCCATGATGTGCATGGAGATTCCCAAAAAATTCATTAAAACTGTGACAACAAAAATGAGAAATTTTTTTTGGTGTGGCCCTAAGGAGGAAGAAAAAATTCCCTTAGTATCATGGGATCAAATTTGCAATCCAAAAGCTCGAGGTGGTGCGGGAATTAGGGATTGCCAAATTTTGAATAAAGCCTTGGGGGCAAAACTGGTGTGGAATATGTATAAGGACCCTTCTTGTTACTGGGTAAGAATACTTCAAGCAAAATATCTGGATTCCTTTGATAAGGAAAGGATTTTTACAATCAGAGATCCCCCTAGAGGTTCTGCAATATGGAACTTCTTATTGTCTTGTAGATCAGTGATTTGTAATCATATCTCATGGCAGATTTGTGATGGTCAAAAAGCCCTTTTCTAGGACAATTCATGGAATGGCTACCCTGTAGTGATAGAGGATAGGGATCGGGCTCACTTGAAAGGTTTCTTTGAATCTCAGTGGGGTAGTAGAGTTGTGGACTATGTGGAGCCAGTTAAAAGTGAGGAAGGGAAAGTGTGGAGGTGGAAATCAGTGGAGTTTGAGGATTTGTTAGAGCAACATAAGGAATTGATGAATGGTCTTTTTAGAAATAGAAAAATTGTGCTCACAGGTCAGAGGGATAAAATAAGATGGTGTGGATCGGTGTTGGGTGAATATTCAGTTAAATTGGGTTATAAACTTTTGACAACAAATAATGATGATCTTTTCCCCTCTTATGATCTGTGTTGGAAGAAAGATCTTCTTCCAAAAGCAGGGGTTTTTTCTTGGCTGGCGTATAGAGGAAGAATTCTTTCAGGGGCCTACAAGATGCATTTTATGTGAATATCAGGAGGAAACTACAGACCATTTATTGGTTCAATGTAGGTTTGCTGAGGAATGTTGGGCCTTTGTGCAGCAAAAACTTAATTGGTGTGGCCCAAGGGCTAACAATGTTAGGTAGGTGTTTGATGGTTGGCCAAGGATGGGTAGAAAATCTACACTTTCTTCTATCTGGAGTGTTAGTCCTACCATGGTTATTTGGGAGTTATGGAAGGAGTGCAACCAGAGAAATTTTAGATGGGAAAAAGAAACTTTGGATAAATTTCAAGCAAGATTGCAACATGCCATAGAGGAGGTGGTGAGCATGCAGGCTACGAGCAGGCAATTTATGAAGATCCCCTAAACAAAAGAGGATAGCATTATCCAATCCAATTGGCCTAGGATTAGATTCTCCTCCTTGATAGGGGCATTAGTGACTAAGAAGAATTGTAAGAAGAAAGTCTTGGTTGAGTGGTCCCCCCCAGAAGGTGGGTGGCTAAAAGAAAATTTTGATGGTGCAGCGAAAAACAATCCTGGGCATAGTGGGATTGGGGTAATCCTTAGAGATAATAAGGGAAGCACCCTATTGAAAGCTTTGAAAAGATGTGAGGATGGCACCAACAATATGGTGGAGTGTAAGGCAGCCCTTCTGGCCGTCATATTAGCTAAAAATTATGGAGTAAAGAGATTACATCTGGAAGGTGATTCTTTAATCATTACACAAGCCATATCAAACCTTTCTCTAAAAGCTTGGCATTTGGAGAATGAAATTATGTTGGTGAGAGATATTCTTGCATCCTTTGATGATTATAAGGTTACCCATGTAAAACATGAGGGTAATCAGGAAGTTGATACTCTATCGAATTTGGGCGTAGATTTAGCACATGTGGGGGATATTAATTTAAATATCTTATAATAGCTTTTTTGTTGCTTATGGTAATTTGGGAAGAATGACAGTGGAGGGTTGGTGTGGGCATAATTTGTACCCTCTAAGAAAGCCGAGCTCATAATTGCAAGGGGTAAGTGGTTAGCCTTTGGCACGTATTCTAGGATCTAGAATGATGGCAAGGGATTTTATGGTGTGAATTAATAATCCGCACGGATGCATGGTTGAGGTTTTTAAAGCTGAAAGACTTTTTTTTTCTGATGATTGTGGGGCGGCTTTGGTGTTTTGCAAAGCTTGCTGGTTTGGTGGTTGTTTGTTTTTGTATAGGTTTTACAGGGTGATGATGGAGGTGATGTTCACTTTCAAAACCCTCCGCCAACAAAAGGCTATCTATGGTCTGGTGGATGATTTGCGTTTAAAGCAACTGGTGCTTTGCCCTTCTAAGGTGGTGATTGATGCCATCAAAGTTATGTTGGGGCCATTGTTCCAAGAGGGTGATCATAAATGGAAGTGACAGGTGGATGTCATGACAATGGTCATGGTGTGGGGGTTTGAGCTGGGGGAGCAAGAGAATATGGTGGAGTGGGTGATGTGAAAACTCTTTGCGGCAGATTTGATAGTCATCTTGGAGTCATTGATTGAATGGGCTCATTCTAGGTGGGCATTCGACTATAGCGAATGCTTCTCCAATGAAGAAGAGGGTGTTGCTATTGGCATTGTTCTATTTTTGCGTTGGCCGAATAGAGTGAATAGGGAACTCTACCTACAGGAACGCTGAGCAAGGTGGGAGTCATTGAAGAGGGACATTTCAAATTACCTCAAGGCTCAGAGAGGGGAGCTGGTGCCTATGACATTCCTGTGTAGGAAACATTCTAAGCGGTGCAAAGGAAGGGAGGTGGGGAAAGTAAAGGCATAGTTGGTTTGCAGTGCCACAATTTTTTGTAATATGCAATTGGTGCAGATATAGATATTACAGTTTCACTACTGGATATCCTGATTTGCAGCTTTGATTTTTTTGAAGTGTATTATGCCCTCAAAGGTTTGTTATGATGTAATGCTTATGTGGTGTAAAGGCCAAGCTGGATGGGTAGTTTTTGTATAGGGGGACTGTTATAATTAGGTGTTTTATGCTATGTGCTTGAATAGAACTAAAACTATTTATATGCTTTGTAATGAAGTTGGATATACAATTAATATAAATACTTATTATCGACCAAAAAAACAAAACAAAACTGATTATCATGAAGAAGAAATAGAGGAATTATATAAAGGATCTGGAAGACAAGCTAAAAAAGAAAGAAATTTGGCTATTGAAGATAGAAGACAAATGACTGAAAATTTGGAAGAGAAGGAATCTAAAATACTAAGGCTTGTGGAGCATCATTTTGAAATTTCCAATTAGATGGTTGACATAAGTTAGGAAATCAACTGAGTAAACAATGAGCTTGCTAAGAGATTGTAAGATATTGGTGAATTAAGGAAAGATAATGAAAGACTCAAGAATGAAGTTAAAATGGAACAAAAACATAATGAGATGATAAAGAAAACTGAATAAAGTACTAAAAGGATGGATGAAATCCTAAATAGTTAGAGAAGATTGGAGATCACTACTAGTTTAGGTTATACCAAGTGGGGAGAGTCATCAAAACAACACGAACAAAAGAATGCCTATGAAAATCCAAGGCCAAAGAATCTCTCATGCTATCACTATGGAAAACCAAATCACACATCAAATGTTTGCAGAAGTAAAGATAAAGGTATTCCTAACTCTACTCCTAAATTTGATGGTTATTGTTATAATTACAAAAAGTATGGATGTAATGCCCCTCCAACCCTATCAAGTCTTGGTTATGCTCTCTAGAAATTAGGAATAGCTATATGTGAGAATGGTCCTTCTTGAGATGGTTTCTTAAACTGAACCTCTTAAAAACTCACTTTAACGTCATATTTTAATATGGGAAATAATAATAATTGTGTAGGCATGTTCCTATACATCTTCTTGTGTGTCAACAATAGTTTAGGACCTTAATGTTGAAAGGATCACTCGATAGACTTATATGCTTTTATGCAAAATGCTCATTATTATTATTCATGTGTACCTTAGGTTAATTGATTATAATCACTTAAGGTTTAGATGTGTTACCTTCTCTAATAATGTTGCTTGGGACTAGACATGATTAATGCATTTAGGGTTAGATGATTTGTTTATCTTGTTTTGATAATGAGACATTTTGAGTACATGCTTGATGGTTAAATGGGTTTGTGAAAGTTAATAGATGATTTACATTTACATGAATATGTTATGATGCATTCTTCTTATGCAATATGGAAAAGAGATTATTCTAGTACTAACCACACTAATCCAATCATGGTTTGTTGATGTCACTGTCTGATGTGAGTGTAGGATAAGGGGAGGCGATCGTAGTTACTCCTACAGGAGGTCCACACTATGTCGCACTCTCCATCCTTGTTTTCCATTGTCTATTTATATATATGTATAGATGCATGTTGGTTGGTGTTGCAGGATGCAAGTACCAGACATCGATTCCACCTGACTACATAGGTCTGAGCGTGCCTTAAAAATCTTTGAACTGTTGTTGTGTGGAGATATTACCAAGATTACTCTCAAGATTACCCATGGACTTAGAATTATGTTTAGGCCTAGCCGAGGGATCTGAATGTAGTATGTGATGTAGTCTTGTGGTTTGATGTGGTTATGTGACTAATGATGTGAGTTAGATTTATCCTTATAAGTATATGTAAATATATTTATTTTATATGTGTTATATTGATTGTATGTTATATAGGTATGTGTATATGTGGGTGCACACGTATATACCCATGCTTATATAAATAATAATAATTGTATGGATTTATTGATTGTTTTAGTGTTATTTTATTTAAAGTGAATTCAGTGAAGTGTATTAAATAAATGTATTAAATAAAAAGTGAAAATAATATTAATAATATTAATAATAGTAATAATAAAAATAAATGTTCTTGTAGTAAAATTAGCTATCTAGGAGGGAGTTGAGCTTGAGACCTCCTAGAAGTTAGGCTAGTTGTTTTCCAATTGTGCTTTGTGTTTTCCTTGGAAGCTATTTGGTTGTCTTTCTTGTTATCATCTTCTTTTAAAGCCATTTTAATTAAAATTATTAAAACTTTGATTAAGTCTTTTACGAGAATTGTTTGGTCCTCCAACCAACTATGGAAGTTGGAGAAGTTGCTTCCTGTACAAAAACTCCTCCAACCACATAATTGGAGGATAAATATTGTCATTTTTGGTATGATTGGGTGAGGAAGGTTTTAGGAAAATTTAGAAGTGTTTTGCATAGATTTTTCCAAAAAACATTTTTGGAGTTTTTTTGTGAGTTTGAGAGTTATCTATTTGGAGGGAAATCATGTGTGTATTGTTGGAAGATTGGATGCTAGAGGAAGATATCCAGGAGGATACCAAGTTAAGGCTTGGAAATTTTTAGAGAATGCTCTAGCCATCGGTCTGCAGGACCCCAGGTAGGGTCTAAACTGGGATGAATCTCCATTCTCCCTATGTTTTTGATTGTGTATATGAAAGATATGTTGATGGATGAGGATATGATATTTTACTTTGGATTGGAAAGAAAAACTTATATATATTTTTTTTCTGTGTATTTTAAATATGGTTTAGGGAAGTGATTTTTATGAATGTTTAATATTTATTGTTGTGAAATCTTCCTGGAAGGGTAGAGATGTTTTGATCATGTATGATGGTGTATTATATTTTTATTGAGTGGATTGTGGATGTTTAGGGAAATTAGGAAGGTTTGGTATGGTTTAGGAAAGGTTGCAGTCCTTCTTCCCCATTTTCCCTTTTTGCAGGCCTCCTTTGTGAATTGATGTTTTTAATTTGATTTAATCTTATCTGAGAGTTAGGGAGTGTTGAGGATGTGGTACTAAGGTCCCTGCATCAGGTTGACCTCAGGGAACCTTTCCCAGGCACTCTCCATGTCTTAAAATGTCATTTTTTGGCTTTTTCGGGCAATTTTGAATTAATTTCGTAAAAGTGTCATGTAGTGTCGTATGACATTGTATTCATACTCATATGACAATTGGTCAAATTTTGTATGGGAATGCATACATTGTCGTATGGGCTAAAATAAGTTTTTAAGTGTTTTCGGGAAGTTTAAAATTTAATTTTGTGAAAGCGCCTTATAGTGTGGTACGACATTGTAATCATACTCGTACGACACTTGGTCAAATGTCATATGGGAATGCATACATTGTCATATGAGTTTATATAGAAAGTCATTTGGAGTTTTTAGGGTTTTAGGGGCTTAATATTTATAGGATTTATAGAAGTATAACATTTAAGTATAAGTTACTATAAAGGAATTAGGTACCTTCCAGGATGATTGGGACAAGTTTCAACTTCATAGGAGTTGAGATGCAAATTCTAGATTTTGGTTTTTTGAAAATTTCAGACTTAGGCAAATTTTAGGTACATGAGTTTTTCCTAGACTTATAAGAACAAACTATGGAATGTTGTGTTTATGCATGTGGAAGTTTGTATTACCTATGTATGTTTATTACTTGTTGTGTTGAGGTTAAATGGTATAATTTTGATGTTTTTGTACTTGGCATATTCTTGAGCTTAGTTTATGAGGTTAGGACTCGTCTCGGTGGCCTGTGTGCACGGGAGGGTTCCTTAGACCTATAAATGAGTCTTGAAAAGTTCTACTAATGCATGTGGAAATTTTTATGTTTTTATTTGAGACATCTTATGATAGAAATTCTTCCAATGGTTCTTGTTATTTATATGGCTAAGGTTAGGACTCGCTCTGAGGGCCTGAGTTCACAGGGGAGTTTCCTAAACCTATTAATCAGGACATGGAAGTGTTATTTTGTGTCTTTGGATTGTGATGGGGTAAGGGAATAGGAACCCTATGTGAGTGGCTCACCATAGGTGTTGGAACCCTAAAGTGGTTGCTAGATGATCCTATAGGTGGGTTTGTAAAAAGTGATAACCTTAAAAATTAACTTGGGAAGGGGGGATTCAAAAGATAATGAAAGAAAACATAATAATGGCCACACAGACTTGATTGGAGTACCGGGACTAGGGATAACTACCAGGGTGGATCCCTATTCATAAAGGGGGGACTAGGGTTATGTGGTTTCTAGGGTGGATCCCAATACACAGGTTGTGTGATGACACTCACTTAGGCAGTCTCCTAAAACCTTAACCTCGGTGTTATAATATGATGATATTTTTAGGTGTCTTATTATTTTTATTTTGAGTCTTGGATTTATTGATATTTGAGACTTAGATTTCCTTAAGGTCTTGAGAGTACCTTGGTTCTATCTCCTAGCATCGGGGGTGGAAGTTTATCAGTTTCACATGGTTGGGTGGCAAATCTCTTTCAAGGTATTATTCATGGTTTGTGTTGTGGCTTGGATTCTGAGTTGTTCAGTGGTGAAGATTCTGTTCTTGTATCATGTATCTCTATTTTTTACCAAGATGTAAAGATGTATGGTGAGCTTTGGGAAACTTGATGTAATTATCTTTCTATATGCCTTCGGGAAATGTGTAGTAACTATAATTATGTTTGTAGAAGGAAATTGTAAGAAATAAATTATGTATATGTGAAGGGTAGAATTATGAATCAAAAATGGGGATTGAATATGGTTAAATCAATGAGTAATTTCTACCTTATATCTCTTGTGAATCTTAAATGAAAATTGGAAGTAATGGTTCTATGAAAACCTTTGTAATGCAAGTACTTATGGATGTAAACCTCTTTAAAAGGAAACTCATTTTGATATATGGAATAGTGAAAAGATATGCTAAGGGTCGAATGGTATCTCTAGGTGAAATAATAGGGGAAAGGAAACATGTATCTTATTGAAAGTAGTAATGAGGAGTGATTTCTTAAATGTATAGTTCAATGTCAGTGATGTTTGGTTATTCAAATTGGGTGGTAATATAAATCCTTTAGTAGATGTTTACAAGATTATAGTTGATAATTTGTGGAAGTTAAACTTGTGGCAAAAATGATTCATTAAATGGTTTATGTTGGTTAGCAATATATGGTTAACTACTTTACGCTCTTTCTATTATTATATTGAAAATATAAAATAAGGACTCTTAATGGAAAAGCTTAATTGAGTTTTGATGGTGCAATTGAATTGAGCATAGATAAGGTTAAGGAGTAAATAAATATGAAAGAATAAATGTACTTAGTGGATGAGATAAGTAATGTGTGTTTGTTTCACTTATAAAAAGTAAATTACTTGTTAGTTTCATAAATAAAATTAATTCAACTAGTTCATTAATGTAATTGGTTTTGATGTGAAATGGAACCAATGTAAATTGAAGTTGAAATGGAAATAGAATTTTTTAGATTAAGTAATAAAATGAGATACTTGGTAATGGTAATTGAATTCATTAAGGGAACCTTAAGGAATGCACTTGTGAATGGTAATGATGATATGTTAGAATGTTAAAAAAAAATTAGTTGTAATTTTAGGTCATAAACCTAATTCCTTATGGGTTCCCTGGCAGGGACATTACATTTGGTATCAAAGCCCTAGGTTTCTACATTGGGAGCTCTAGGGTCTATTTGTGTTTAATTTAGTTTCTTTTTATTATTATTAATTTACGTCAACTCAATGGCTCTACTTATGTTGTAACACTCTTCCTAGATGCTTTCCAACACCGTAGAGGATCATAGGAGAGATTAATATTCTCCCTCATCATCTCAACATGAAAATTCCATGTAGAAGATGTGAGGAATTGAAACATGAATTATGACTTAGAGGAGTCTCAAATAGGACAACTCTAGTGACTGATTTGACTAAAGCTAGAACCCATCGAAAGCAAAGTTAGCCTTGAGGAGGCAACTTATTTTGACCATTATGATAAGATAGAATATAAGCCCTAGGTTGTTCTAATAAGAACCTTGGGACTCATACTTGGCCTACTCACAATATTTGAGTCTATTGTGTTTCCCCATCTGATATTTTTCTTCTAGCCTACCAAACTTGAATACATTGTCTGTATTCTTTTAAGTTTTCCTTATGTTAACAAACTTGAGCACTGGGCATAAAAGGTATGTTTTCTATGTTTCTACTATAATATCTTGCAAGAAAGGATTATTTATGTTTTGCATTATAAGATTCCTATGGTTCAAATAGACAGTCAAGAATTCTTGATACTTAAGTGTTGTATTCTTATCCTTGTTCTAAAAAAATCTTAAAGAATTTTAAGGAAAGTCATTTATCTTCTCTTCTGATCTTGTGATGATCACTATAAATGGTTGCCAAAATAGTCTCCAAATGATTTGAAAATTTATATACTCTACTTTCCTATAAATGGTAGATAACATTGTGATTTGTTTAAAGCTAGTAATATAAAATCTCAAAGATAGATTTGAATCATGTTGTACTTATGGTTCGGAACAAGGGATGATTAGGTTTCTAGGACAAAAAGGATTGTAATATTGGATGGTTTTAAAACATGCCTAGTAAATGCATCTTTTATCTTTCCTCAAGAACTTAGGGATTTATGAACTTATATTTTCTAGAAAACTAAGATAACATGTTGAACTTAGGTAATAATTGATATTTCAAAATATGGCAAGATTAAGAAGAATCTCTCTTTTTCATACCCTCTCAAGTAAGAAATTAAATCTATTGTTGAATCAGATGTGTTTCTCCCTTCTTTTTCAAGAAGTACATATAAAAGGCTAAATTGCATGTGTCATTAAGGAGAATGAGCTTAGCTATAGGAACCCTTGGGTAAAGGACCTATGTCCCCAAGGTTTTGTAATAAATAGGATTATAGTACACAATGGTTTAAAGGAGATGTGTTTATTTATACAATAAGAAATATGAAATTATATACAATCCACATAAATGGTCAGAGTTAGACTTGAGAAAAGTCATCAACCATAAGGAAGGGATATTATATTAAATAAAATTGTGTAGTAATAATTTGCTTTGTTATCATTTTTGTGTGTGAAATAGAAGTTGAAGCTAACAACATTGCTGGTGTATAGGAACGATGAGTTATTATGAAAGGAATAATTACATGTTTATAATATTTAAGTAAAAATTTCTAACTGTCCTAAAATGGAAATATTAGAAGAATGTGAGTTTGTAGGTGTTGCCCAAAATTTCCTATTTTGCAAATTTGGCCAAGTTTCTAGGGTCTCTGCATTTTTCCTAATTCCCATTCCTTGCTACAACTTGTTTTGTTTTGTGAAGTAGATCCTTGAAGTTTTATGATTTGCATTCTGAACCCCATGTTCTTTGATATGTCACCATGCCCCAATTTAGATTGCACATGCTAAATCACAATACTTAGGAAGTTATTCAAGTTTTAATGTTGCAAGAATTATTTGTGCGCTATTGCGACTGTGTTCTAGGAAAAAAGGTTCAGTGTCGAAAAACCTCTATGTTTTCTTCCTGTTGGTCTGAAAGCTCAGGATGTTTTCGACTTTCAGCCCAAAAATCCTATGTGTTTTTGACCTCTTCACATCTTTACACTAGTTCTTCCTAGGGACAACATTCTTTTTATGTGCACAACTCCGACCTGGTGGGGCCTAGTGGCTGTCCTTCCATTTGAAACTTGTGGTTGTCACATGTTCACAAGGAATATTCCTTGCCCTTGTGATCATGCGACAGGATGACACCTATCAGTGGGCCCATTCTTCGTCTACAAAGGTTAAAGCTCGACAAAATCTTGTGGTTGTTGTTACACCGTTAAGGGAAGATGTTGCCTGTTTAAACGCGTAGTGTAACAATGACTGTCGATCTTCCTTCCGGTATGATGCTGGTGTCAGTGGATTCATTGCCATGTAGTCTAAGGTGTTTGCTTCTAGTTGGCCATGAGTTTGGCAACATGGAGAGGTGTCAGTGGGGCCCAATTGATAGTTTTCCAAGAAATTCTAGCGGTTTTTCACATGATTGCATAGCCCTTTTTTAGGCTATGCGAACATGCGACTAGCTGTTAAGTCTGCTACCGTGATCACTTGCTAGTGGGCCTAAAGTTTTAATGCGATGACTATGTAGTGAAGATCTACGGCTATCACATGATCTCATGGGATCTTTTGACCCCATGAGATCATGCACCCGCTGTTAGATTAGAATCTCAGTCAAGGTGGGCCCAGGGTTGGTAAAGTAGGTGCATGGTTGCACAGTTAAAAATTCCACGTGGTCACTAAATGAACCTAGGGTTAAGGAAAGGATCCAATGACTTGGCGACAAAGGAAGGATTGAGGCCTGAGGTTAACCTAGATTTAAGGTTTGTAGTCATCATCTTGCACTTGTTGCATGATCTCATGCAGCCTCTTATCCGCATGCGATCATGTGACGAGCCGTCAATGGTCAGCAGGGGTTCGGGTGGTGACGTGTCAGTTTTGCGATGGGCCAAAAATCTAATGCGGGGCCCCGTAGATTCAAAATCTATGGTGCTCATATTTTTGCATGGGATCTTCCGATCCCATGCAATCATGCGACCACCATTGGATTCTTTGGTGCTTTCTGGCGGTGTTGTCGTGGGTCCAGCCCGTGTGGTCAGCTCCTATTGAGCCACGTGGTAAAGTTTGACAGGTGTGATATCTTGTAGGTCCAGGTGTGTATGTGTCTACAGAGGAAAGTTTTCAAAGGCTTGTCCCATGATTGCATGAAGGCTTTTAAGCTCATGCAATCATGCAACCAGTGCTATTTCAAAGTGGTGTAGCCAGTTTTGGCAGGGTTTCTTCCGAGGAGAAGGTTGTAGGTACGGGTAGCTAAAGGATTTATGATTTCTGGAGGCGGTTGTAGTTAAAGAATGTGCAGAGATCTTTTAGGCAGCTGTTTGTGGTCCTTTCCATGATATGAGATCAGATTTTTGAGCCTTTGTGGCTGAGTGGAGTTGCAGGTGGGTTGATAAGTCCAGCTTGCTTGTCTACAGGTTGTTTGCGGTACAGGCATGGGCACGCAAGGAGAAATATCTGATAAGTTGAGATATTTGCAGAGTTATATTTATGATCAAAATTTGTACCCTAGGGTTGGATATTCTATTGTTTAATCTGTAACCCTGATTAGTTTTTTACTGTTGCCTGCCTGCGTGCAGAGGATGTATCTATTGTTTTTTCAAAGCCTTAGTGCTCAAAGTTGGACAATTGTAATAGAAATTCATCTTTCTAAGGAGTTACCTATGGCATTTTCTGCCCTCTAGCTTCCACAGTTGTATTCCTCCCATTGATAAATAAAAACATTGCAGAGGTGTTTCGTGATAGTTCTTCATGTCCCTATGCTTCTTTGTCTTTGTTTATCTCTTATTGGGTTGAAGTTTATGAATGTTATTAGTGATATTTTTAGGGTTCCTGATCCCTCTTACTTTTCTATAACTATGTGTGTTATTGTGTTTGATCTGATTTAGATGTTTTATGGGTATATTTCAGCCCCTAATAGTCTTGTCTCAATCCTACACCAAGTTATAGGAGTGAATGTTTGTTTGCAGGTCATAGATTGTTGTCTAATCCTAAGAGTCTTGTTGTTGTGAAAGAATCTTTCTCTTTCCCTGAACACCCTCTCTTGTTTGCAGACCCTTCTATGAAATACTTATGCAAGCCTATTCAGTAAGTTGTGATCTACTAGACCTAATTCTTTCACTGGTTTCATTCCTCTATACTGAGATCCAAACCCTAGTTTTGGTGCATCACCTAGTTGGTAGTTTGCTTTCTTGTTATTTCCCTTTCATGCACTCCTTCTATCCCTTTCTCTTAAAACATTTAATTTCCTATTTAAGAGTAGAATAAGGTGATAATCCAAGAGGAACTAGCCTAGAACCTGGAGGTCTCATCTCGGTTAGCAAAGGTCTCACAACCTTGAGATGATTCCCATGTTATATTGAGTTATCAATACCAAGAGAGCTTGAAACAAAGGTGCAAAAACTTAGTGTATAACAATTCTGGCACGCCCGGTGGGACCACAAAAGAAGTCTACTTGAAAAGAATATGGTATCTCTGATATGCTGGTAGCATGCTACAGACCTAGAAGAGGTCATTTTTCTGCATATCTAGCGACTCTGGAAAGTCTACTAGTTTCAAAGGTCAAGTGCTAGTATGTTTTCAATCTTCATATTCAAGTTCCAGCTAATTACATGAGTAGACATGTCAAGTTTCTATGGATAGTTAGGTTACTCACCATCCTATCATGAGAATAATGCTCAATGGGCTGGTTCCCAGCCTTATTAAAACCCAAAGCCTCCTTTTACCCCAAGCTATTATACTTCTCAATGGTATCAATATATCTAGTATGCCCCAAATGAGTTCTCCCCTGTGCAAAGTTATGAGAGGGCCCTCCGACAAGATGGATCATGGGCACAAGAGGCACAACAACAGATGCAAAGCTAGCTTCCCCAACATGCTTAACACCCACCCTCCTCTTCTCAGCCTATCCAGCAATAGATGTAGACTCTGAGCTCAGATTTTATGAAGGAGCAAGAAAAGGAAAGGAGTGCATTGCTTGATTTGATTAAGAAAGTGTCTGAGCTCAGGGAGCAGAGAGAGCAAGAGGCTCAAAATTATTATGAAGAGGTAGTTCCATACCAAAAGACATAGGCTCTTGTTGATGAGCAACAAGTAAGAAATTTCCAAGAAGAGATCAGGCGCTAAGCTGATGTTGAGTCAGCAAGGTTGAGATCACTAATTGCTCAACAAGAGGCTCCTAGATCTAAGATCCCAAGTTGGAAGGGTGATTTTTCTGTACCTTCTATGTCTCCCTCTGCTCCCCCTTAGTTTCACATCCCAAGTTTTAAGGCAAAAAATTATTTTCAAGAGTCTGTGCTTGAGATGCAGCCCACCACTTTCCAAGAGCTGTTCAAGAAAATATTTTATCCCAAGAGGTCCCTCTGGTCTCTCAGGATGATGAGGTGATTTGGATTCCCCAATGGACTCTACCTCCTGGCTGTCAGATTCCAAGTCTTTTCAAGGATACTAGTCTAGTATCAGAGCAAGGGCCTATGTTGAATGAACTTTCATGTGATGAGGAGGAGAAGAAATCTGAGGTATTAGTGCAGAGTGATGACTATGGTGAAATGGAGTAGCAAGGTGAGGAGGTGGAGTTTGGTACTCAGCCTGAGCTCTTGGTTGATTTTCTTGATGAGCTCCCTCTCTTTGTTGACGATGAAGAAGAGACCATGCCATTGCCTATGGCTGAAGGTCAATTAGAACAACAAGTTCACCATCAATAGGAGGTTGATACAGAAGAGAACACCATGTCCTTGATGGGTGAGCTACCTTGTTTTATGGAGCAGGATGATGAAGCCATGGGAGAGTCTTTCCAAGAAAAGGACATGAACAAAAGACTTGAAGAAGAGCATGAATTTTTGGATATCATTGAAGTCTTTTGTGACAAATTGGATGTTGAACCCCTATTCCTTGGAGTGGAGGTTCAAGGTCATATGCCTATTAAAGAGGGCCTGGTCTTGGATTTCCCTTTTCATAAGGAGCTACTGCATGAGCAAGATTTGGAATTAGTTCCAAATCTTCAAGGTTTTGACAGCCTTGATGAGCTCTTGGCTAGTTTAAAAGAAGAAGATGACAGTCCCCTATCCGTAGATGATGAGTTGACCTAGCTGTCCATGATGCAAGGCAACCATGAAGAAGAAACCAACAAGGAAAGTCCTACCTTCAGACTTTCAAGAGGCTGCCCCATCAGATACTTGGCCCAAAAAGAGTTCACTGAGACATCTCTACATGATCTACTTGAGGTGAGTGAGCTTGACCTATTTTTTGCATAGGCAGTCCATAACCATTTGCCAATCTTCTATATGCCTCGTATCTTCGTAGCTATCCTTGTGCATTCAGTGCAAAATGTCT
Source organism: Chamaecyparis obtusa (assembly GCA_027943335.1). NCBI lineage: Eukaryota > Viridiplantae > Streptophyta > Pinopsida > Cupressales > Cupressaceae > Chamaecyparis > Chamaecyparis obtusa. The sequence continues at coordinate 2,156,368 of BSBK01005248.1, forward strand.
TACTAAGGATAAAAGGTAGCTATTTTTTACAACCAGTAAATGGTTTTGTTTAACCAGGTCTCTGCACTAGTTAGTTTAGGATAGGTTAGTCTTTCTTGCTTTCTTCCAGCTTTCTAGTTTAGTTTTTCTTGCTTTCCAAGAAGTGCTTATGCACAGTTTGTCTCGCTTGTTCAGTTTTGTCTCTATCAAGTTTTTGTGTTCAAGAAATGACCCCATGCCTAATGGATATGTCAAGGCCATTGATCCATGTCTATCAGGTTGACATCTAGCAGAAATCACAAAAATGTTGCCCAAAATTTCCTATTTTGCAAATTTGGCCAAGTTTCCAAGGTCTCTGCATTTTTCCTAATTCCCAGTCTCTACTGCAACTTGTTTTGTTTTGCGAAGTAGATCCTTGAATTTTTATCCTTTGTGCTCTAAACCCCATGTTCTTTGATATGTCACCATGCCCTAGTTCAGATCGCATGTGCTAAATCACAATACCCAGGAAGTTATTCAAGTTTTAATGTTGCAGGAATTGTTTGTGTGCTACTGCGACTATGTTCCAAGAAAAAAGGTTCAGTGTCAAAGACCCTCTATGTTTTCTTCCTATTGGTCTGAAAGCTTAGGATGTTTTCAACCTTTGCCTGAAAGCTCAGGATGTTTTCAACTTTCAGCCCAAAAATCATGTGTGTTTTCGACCTCTTCACATCTTCGCACCAGTTCTTCCTAGCGACAACATTCTTTTTATGTGCAGAACTCTAACCTGGTGGGGCCCGATGGCTGTCCTTCCCTTTGAAACTTGTGGTTGTCACATGTTCACAAGGAATATTCCTTGCCCTCATGATCATGCAACAGGATGACACCTATCGACAGGCCCATTCTTCATCTACAAAGGTTAAAGCTTGGTAAAATCTTGTGGTTGTCACTACACCATTATGGGAAGATGTTGCCTGTTTAAATGCATGGTGTAACGATGGTTGTCGATCTTCCTTTTGGTACAACATTAGTGTCAGTGGGTTTGTTGCCACGTAGTCCAAGGTGTCTACTTCTAGTTGGCCGTGAGTTTGGCAACATGGAGAGGTGTTAGTGGGGCCTAGTTGATGATTTTCCAAGAAATGCTAGCGGTTTGTCACATGAGCGAACATGCAACTAGCCATTGAGTTCGCTACCATGATTAGTTGCTAGTGGGCCTGAAGTTTTAATGTGATGACCATGCGGTGAAGATCTACATCTGTGGCATGATCTCATGGGATCTTCTGACCCCATGAGATCATGCACCCGTCGTTAGATTATAATCTTAGTCAAGGTGGGCTCGGTGTTGGTAAAGCAGGTGCGTGGTTGCACAGTTAAAAATTCCGTGTGGTCGCTAAATGAACCTAGGGTTAAGGAAAGGATCCAACAACTTGGTGACAAAGGAAGGATTGAGGCCCGAGGTTAACCCAAATTTAAGGTTTGCAGTCATCATCTTGCGCTTGTCACATGATCTCATGTGGCCTCTTAGCCACATGCGATCATGCGATGAGTTGTCAATGGTCAGCAGGGGTTCAGGTGGTGATGTGTCCATTTTGCGGTGGGTTGAAAATCTAACACGGGGCCTCGTAGATTCAAAATCTATGGTGGTCACATTTTCGTATGGGATCTTCCGATCACATGCGATCATGCGACCACCATTGGATTCTTTGGTGCTTTTTGGCGGTGTTGTCATGGGTCCGGCCTGTGTGGTCAGTTCCTGTTGGGCCACGTGATAAAGTTTGATAGGTGTGATGTCTTGTGGGTCCAGGTGTCTATGTGGCTACAGAGGCAAGTTTTCAAAGGCTTGTTGCATGATCTTATGAAGGCTTTTCAGCTCATGCGATCATGCAACCAGTGCTATTTCAAAGCGGTGCAACCAGTTTTGGTGGGGTATTTTCCGAGGAGGATGTTGCAGGTGTGGGTAGCTAAAGGATTTATGATTTTTGGAGGTGGTTGCAATTAAAGAATGTGTAGAGATCTTTTAGGCAGCTATTTGTGGTCCTTTCCATGATCTGAGATTATATTTTTGAGCCTTTATGGATGAGTGGAGTTGTAGGTGGGTTGATAAGTCCAGGTTGCTTGTCTGTAGGTTGTTTACGGTATAGGGATGGGCACGCAAGGAGAAATATCTGATCGGTTGAGATATTTACAAAGTTTTATTTATGATTAGAATTTGTACCCTAGGGTTGGATATTTTATTATTTAATCTGTAACCCTGGTTAGTTTTTGACTCTTGCCTGCCTGCATGCAGAGGATGTATATATTATTTTTTGAGAGCCTTAGTGCTCAGAGTTGGACAATTGTAATAAAAATTCATCTTTCTAAGGAGTTACCTGTGGCATTTTCTTCCCTCTAGCTTCCACAGTTGTATTCCTTCCATTGATAAATAAAAACATTGCAAAGGTGTTTCGTGACAGTTCTTCATGTCCCTATGCTTCTTTGTCTTTGTTTATCTCTTATTGGGTTGAAGTTTATGAATGTTATCAGTGATATTTTTAGGGTTCCTGATCCCTCTTACTTTTCTATAACTATGTGTGTTATTGTGTTTGATCTGATTTAGATGTTTTGTGGGTATATTTCAGCCCCTAACAGTCTTGTCTCAATCCTACACTAAGTTATAGGACTGAATGTTTGTTTGCAGGTCATAGGTTGTTGTCTAATCCTAAGAGTCTTGTTGTTGTGAAAGAATCTTTCTCTTTCCCTAAACACTCTCTCTTGTTTGCAGACCCTTCTATGAAATACTTATGCAAGCCTATTGAGTAGGTTGTGATCTACTAGACCTAAGTCTTTCACTGGTTTCATTCCTCTATACTGAGATCCAAACCCTAGTTTCGGTGCATCACCTAGTAGGTAGTTTGCTTTCCTATTATTTCCCTTTCATGCACTCCTATCCCTTTCCCTCAAAAGATTTAATTTCCTATTTAAGAGCATACTAAGGTGATAATCCAAGATGAACCAGCCTAGAACCTGATGTTGGAAATATTCAAGAATTAACCAAGTTACTGAGAGAGGAGAGGGTGAATCAGTAACTTCAAAATTTTCTTTCAATATCAGATGTATTAACATATTGTTCACTTTATCCTTTTCCATATAGAAAGCATGAAACATAAAAGCATTCACAATAGTGACACATAGATTTGGTTACCCAGAAACCTTCCAAAAGAAAGTAAAACTGGGGTGGGGATGAAACCCGCAAAGCTTTAATACTGCAGTATAAAGTTGGCCAGTTAAGGCTTACATTGATCACTTCTAATGATCTTCCCTACTAGGAACAATAAGGATTGCTAAATCCACCCCGTTAAAGGATTTTTACAAACTTACAAAAGAAGTATGTACTCGGTAAAGAGATTTTACAAAAGACTGTTAAGTCTACTTGGTTAGAGGATTTTAGTACTGATTCACTGGTTAAAATGAAACAGTATATCTCTTACTTTGCAACTGGATTGCTGAATGAGATTCACTGATGTACTGATCACCTTCTATGATGAATTTGTCTCTGCTGCTCCTTATGTATAGTAGCCCTTTGTAATTCACTAGTTTCTGCCTTTTTATCTCTTCTTTTTTTTTCACATTCATACTACTTGGTATTTGTACAACATTGTTTATATACAAGTCTAAAAAATTAATTACAATTACAAAGTCGGCTTGACAAATAAACATAAGTGCTACTAAGTCAGCCCAAGTATGGTTACATGGTTCCTGCAAACTAACTCGATGACTTTCTGATACTCAGCATCCACTGCATTACTCAGCATCATCATGCACTCGGTAGAAGTGAAGGCACGGTTCATACTAACCACTCGGTAAGTTTCAAACTCGGTAAATACTTGTGACTCGGTAGACATAATGTTACTCGGTTTACACTGTCCTGCTCGATTTGCACTATCCTGCTCAGTTTGCACTGTGCTGCTGGGTTTGCATTGTCCTGCTCAGTTTGCACTATTCTACTCGGTTTGCACTGTCCTACTCGGTTTGCACTATCCTTCTTGGTTTGCACTGTTCTACTCAGTTTGCACTATCCTGCTCAGTTTGCACTCAGGATGCAAATAAGTGTTGTCACTAGTGGCAATCCTGCTTAATGCCAACAATCTCCCCCTTTGGCATTAGTGAGAAAAACACTTATTGCCCAAAACTTATATACATGAACCATGCTAAGATTTATTTTGATTTTTCAAAATTTGTCTTTGTCATAGGGCTTTATAAATTATCTCCCCCTTTCAATGCACTAACTTTTTCTTCTATACATATCTCCCCCTTTTTGATGATAATGCAAAAGGTATATATACAAGTGTTTTATAGGGAGAATCCAAAATTTGATAGAAAAATAGAATGTACCTTCATTATCAGTGCCAGGGTTCTGTCCCAATTTTCTTACAGAATCTTGCATGTTTGGATTGCAATTTGGACTTCTGCAAAGAGTGCAATCATGTGATCTGCTATTGAGAACTGATTGTCATGAATTAATGTTTTGGAATGTTCAATGTGCTTATACATTGTATTCATGATGGGAAGGATCATGTTCTGAATGTCTAGCAGTGTGGACCAGATCCTTGTGTCTTCTTTCAGTAGTTCTGACTGCATATTTGATAGGAATGAGATTTTCATGTGATGAGAAGATTTTGAACTTGGTTCAAGTTGCAACTTCTGTATGCTAATCTTCAAATCCTCATCAATTTTATTCATTTTATTCTTGACATCCTTGGTGAACTCGGTAACATTGCATAGTTTGACCAAAAGAGAGGTAACATTCGAATAGGAAGATTCAATTTTTGTCAAAACTGAAGATAATTCTGCTTGATTAATAGCTATGTGCTGAGCAATGTGCTCAAGCACTTTATTGTTGAATTTCTTCTCGGCTTTTTCAACTAACTTGTCTATCCCAGATGAATCCTCATTGTACTTATTTACCGCTTCTGCTAATTGTAACAAAACATGTTGAGAGGAGTCTACTTCAATACCTAATGCTTCTGACAAAATCTCCTTAGCATCCTTAATGATTTTATATTCCTTGTCTCTCTCTTCTTTAAGCTTCTTTTGCTTCGCTTTCCTTTGGAGGAGTTCACCTATATTTTGCATTTGATCTACTGATAGATTTGCAAAGTTCAATGTTGGAATCTCTATTTCCTCATCTAGGTCTATATCCTCTACTATATTCTTGCCCAAAAATCTTATACTCGGTTGAGCCTTAGGCTTATCTATACTTAATGCCTTAGTAGTAGTGACAGTAGACATAGTAGAACTGGCTATAAAGAATGGTATACTATCTACTGGAGAACTTGAAGTATTTACACTTGTAGAATCAAAAACTAGAATACTTACTGCTGGAAAACTTGATGAAATAGGAGACTGCAACTGGGTAGAAGAAATGGTAGTTACTTCTGTTGTTGCTATAGGTGATTGGACAAATGTTGAAGTTGTCACAACCATGCTTGAAGATGTCTCCGGGCTAGATGTAGCAACTTTTGCTGGAGAGGTAGGAAGTGATGCAATGACTTCTACCGCTATCCTTACGGTATCATCTACCTCAGTGGCTTCTTCAATGTCTTTTATTATAACTAATTCAGTACTCAGTTGGTGAAGATGGTATATGTTGTTCCATGTGGCATTTGCACTCTTCACAACTGATTCAATATTGTTAATCAGAATTAAACAAGTATTGAACTTCAGTGTCATCTTATTTTCATTCTCCTTCAATGCCTTCTTTATTTCATCATTTTTCAAGTTGGGCATTAACTGTTTCAGGGTTTGATCAAATATGTCTTTTACAGTTTTCCTTGCATTGGCCCATCTCATTTTTATTTGATCTAATAAAGCTCCTGGAATCTGTTGGGCTATTTCATCAGGAGAGTATTTCCACTATCCCATCTTTTCAATGACAACATCTTTAATCTCCTTTTGTTCTGTTTCCAATCTTGTTTCATATTTTAAAGATTTTATATTACTTACTCCAGATCCTGATCCTTCTCTCAAAAGTTTGATCTTCTCTTGAAGGGTTAGAGGAGGCTTTTTGAATATTATATCTTTGTCCTTTTTGTCTGCCTTACCCCTTGCACTTCTCCTTGTAAATACGACAGTGGGAGGCTTAGGTACCTTGGTAATGAATACCTTTCCTTTCTTCTTTGAAGGTTCTGGTTCCTCTATTTTCTCATCCTTTTTCTCTTCTTCAATGTCTTCTCCTCTGCCCTCGGTTAGCATTTTCATTTTGGCTATCCTCTTTTTTCCTTTATTTATTGCCTATGGAAGCTTTATACTTAATTCAATTCTCACTTTTGCTTCTTCATATGTCCCAAAATATGTAGCTTTGGGATCAACAGGCTGATTAAGGAGGGCTTCAATGATATTCTTTGTTTCATCAATGTTTACCTCATAAGGAAGAGGTTTCACATGTATAATCCTCGGTTTAGCTGCTTGAATGTATACTTTGTCACAATCCACCATGAAACAAATATCAGCCTTATAATCCTCCACCAACTTCTGTGGAATCCAGAATCTGTCGTTCATTTTCTCCTTAAAAGACTCAAAATAACTATCCATGATGTTCTCAAAATTTTCACCCATTTTTGAAATATATTCATTTATCTCATAAAGAATTGGCACATCCTTTCTCCATAATACTTTTCCTTTGGAAGGGAAGAATTTCTGAACATAGAAAAATAAACAGACTAGTAGAGATCCAAACTTACATGGATTGTTTTTGGATGTTTGAATGCTTTCCATGTTCTTGTTAAACTGTTTCAACAATAAATATGCAAGGTCAAATGATAAATTATTCTTTACCACTTTGTATGCTAGGTCTATGGCTTCGTAGGAAACACTATTCTGTCGACTTGAACTGTATATTTTATGAGCAATGATGTGTGTTCGAAACTTTAGTTCAGCATCAGTAATGCTTCTTACTTTCATGCCTCTACCGTCCCACTCGGCTAGGGTTTTCTTCTCCAGCTCCGGCCGACCTAGGGTTTTGGTAGATTTAACTTTGTTTAACATGGGAAGACCGGTGATTTGGTGAATCATCTTCTTAATGATCTCTATGGGTTGCTCAAGCCAAATCTTGCCTTCATGTACACGGCTGAGAATGTATCTAACCCATTTCTCCTGAAAGTTTCGAGGTAAATGTGTAATGTGAACTAATCCCTTGTCTTCCAGATGTTTGTGCTCTAGTTTTAGAACACCATTCACACACAGTTCCTCATGCACAGTATCTAGCTCTAGGTTTCTCATCTCTTGAATTGCACAATTGAAATGATTGTGAATATCGTTAACAAGTAGTACCTTAGGAAGAATCTGAGATTGAGCTCTGTTTGGGTCTAGGGATGCTGCAATTGCGGGCATGAGTTTGAAATCTAGTGCTCTCCATTCCCCTTGGATTATCATTTCTGATCCTTTCTTCACTGAAGCGCTGGATGATGCCATGGTAGCTCACAGAGAATTCTTTTCGCAAAAGTATTTGAATCGCTTGATTGCTCTGGAAATTTTCTGCTCTCAAAATGCTAAAGTTCACGGTGAAGAATGAGTTTGATTTCTTGCCTTTTGTTTACAACTCTGTCATTAATGCTCAGTAGAAATTAGGGTATGAATTCTGACAGACTGTCACCCACTATGAATTAATTGCTCGGTAAAGACTTCGCAACTCGGTGAACTTGAGAATTCATATTGCTCCGACCTCGCTCGGTAATCATATTAGATAGCTCCTGACCTTGCTCGGTGAAAACTGATACTGACCTTCCTATGATCTTATTGCATCTTGTATGCTGATTTAGATCTTTCTTTTAATTCAGTTCTGGAACTGCTTGAAATTTGTCTATGAGAATATAGTTCCAGTGCTTTCTTGGGAATTTAGTTTGAGTCGGTAGAGCCACCCATTCCATTACTTGGACTGGTTTGCTCGGTAGATTTAGGAATCCACTATTGTCTCATCTGTTTCCTAACCTTAGTTGCTTCATTCTTCTTTCCATCTTCAACTTCACTAGAATTCATGCAATTTTTGGCTATATGACCGAGTTTAGTACATTTGAAACATCTTATGGTAGTATCTCTTTTCCTTAGATGATGTTTTATGCAGTTCATGCCAATGTGTCCATATTCTCCATAGTAATGACATCTACACCAAGTGTTGTAATCCCATCCAAACATTGCTTTCATAATATGTTCTGCTGGATTGAATGTTTTGGATCTGCACTCGGATGCCTTGTGACCTTGTTTGTTGCATTTGTGACAATTACCTTTGAATCTTGGTTTTTTCCTGCATTCATTTGCTTTGTGACCATGCTGATTGTAGTTGTAGAATTTTCCATTGAATTCTGCTTTTTCATTGCTCCAACATTTATTTGAAGTATGTCCTATTTTTCCACAATGATTACAAGTAGGTTTCTGATTTCTTTGAGTACCTTGCTTAGAAGATTCACCTTCTCCTTTGTATCCAAGTCCTACTTTTCCTTTTTGCCTATGAAGATTTCGATCATACAGCTGATTTAAGTCTTCTTGGTACTTCAGCATTCTTTCATTGATTTGTTTTTCGGTGTTTAGGTCATCCACCAATCTTAGATTGATTTGCTTTTCAGATCTTAGTTCTTCTCTTGTGCTTTCTATTTCTGATCTTAGAGTCAGAATTTCCTCATTTGTATGGGAGATCTAATCAATTAGGTTTTCTAGCTGAAGGGTTTTATTTTGGACTTCATTGTTCCTTCCATCTAATTCATCTTTCAACTTGTTTCTTTGTTCTAAGATCTCACAAAATCTTGTTGAGTGTAGTTCTTGTTCTCTTTTTAATTTTCTCACTTCTTCCTGCAGAGACCCATTCTTTTCTAGGAGTTCTTTGACAGCATTGTTTGTTTCATCTGAGCTATCTGAGGGAAAAAGATCTTCAATCTTTTCTTCAATGTAATTATGATCATTCATCTGATTTGCAAGTTCCTTCCTTCTTCTTAGGGATTGGGAAAGATGTTCTTTTGCTTCTTTAAGTTTAGCTATGGCCATTTCCAGATCTAGCTTTTTATTTTCAATCACCTTGTTCAGTTTGAATACCTCCATTGTCCTGGATCTTTGCTCAAGCTAGTTAAGCTTTACCTTGAGAACCAATACAGCTCTGATACCAATTGTTGGAAATATTCAAGAATTAACCAAGTTACTGAGAGGGGAGGGGTGAATCAGTAACTTCAAAATTTTCTTTCAATATCAGATGTATTAACATATAGTTCACTTTATCCTTTTGCATATAGAAAGCATGAAACATAAAAGCATTCACAATAATGACACATAGATTTGGTTACCCAGAAACCTTCCAAAAGAAAGTAAAACTGGGGTGGGGATGAAACCCACAAAGCTTTAATACTGCAGTATAAAGTTGGCCTGTTAAGGCTTAAATTGATCACTTCTGATGATCTGCCTTGCTAGGAACAATAAGGATTGCTAAATCTACCCTGTTAAAGGATTTTTACAAACTTACAAAAGAAGTATGTACTCGGTAAAGAGATTTTACAAAAGACTGTTAAGTCTACCTGGTTAGAGGATTTTAGTACTGATTCACTGGTTAAAATGAAACAGTATATCTCTTACTTTGTAACTGGATTGCTGAATGAGATTCACTGATGTACTGATCACCTTCTATGATGAATTTGTCTCTACTCCTCCTTATGTATAGTAGCCCTTTGTAATTCACTAGTTTCTGCCTTTTTACTCTGCTTTTTTTTTCACATTCATACTACTTGGTATTTGTACAACATTGTTTATATACAAGTCTAAACAATTAATTACAATTACAAAGTCAGCTTGACAAATAAACATAAGTGCTACTAAGTAAGCCCAAGTATGGTTACACGGTTCCTGTAAACTAACTCAGTGACTTTCTGATACTCGGTGTCCACTGCATTACTCGGCATCGTCATGCACTTGGTAGAAGTGAAGGCACGGTTCATACTAACCACTCGGTAAGTTTGAAACTCGGTAAATACTTGTGACTCGGTAGACATAATGTCACTCGGTTTACACTATCCTACTTGGTTTGCACTGTCCTGCTCGGTTTGCACTGTTCTGCTCGGTTTGCACTGTCCTGCTCGGTTTGCAATGTTCTGCTTGGTTTGCACTATTCTGCTTGGTTTGCACTGTCCTGCTCAGTTTGCACTATCCTCCTCAGTTTGCACTGTTCTACTCGGTTTGCACTGTCCTGCTCGGTTTGCACTCAGGATGCAAATAAGTGTTGTCACTAGTGGCAATCTTGCTTAATGCCAACACCTGAAGGTCTCATCTTGATTAGCAAAGGTCCCACAACCTTGAGATGATTCCCATGTTATATTGAGTTATCAAGACCAAGAGAGCTTGAAACAAAGGCGCAAAAACTCAGTGTATAATAGTAGGTAATAGTACATATGTCATATGGAAGATGCATTTAATGATAAAAATACTTGTAGTTACTTCGCAAATGTTCTTTTATTGAAATGTATGTACAAAAGGTTAGTGGTTTGAACATATTATTTTGATTGAATAAGAGGGTAGCCATAGGACTCATGTATTTCTCTCCCTCTATTAAAGAATCTATGACCTTTATTTTGGAAAATGATAAAGAATCTATGACCTTTATATATATACTTGTAAGAAGCTTATTATAAATTTATGGGATATGGAATGGGTTAAATGGATAGTTAATAAGTAATGTCAATAAAACTCTAGTTTAATGAATCATGTTAAAATTTCTTAGGAATATATTTATACGTGTTGTTGTAATACACCACTAATAAATTGTTATAATAGAATCGTACAAAGTATCTTAAGTTGCATTATTTGAAAAGGATGTGTATTCCATCTTAGGTGTAAGTTTGATATTAGAGATTCTCCTATAAGATTACCATAGGTTTGATGAGAAAAAGTAACTAGTTGCATAAAGAGAATTGTTTTTGTCTTATCTCATAAAATTGTGTGTTATTCAATGTTTAAATGATTTTTAGTTTGAAAATATTTACCAAGGTAGTAGTATAATAGTAGTATCTTCTTTTGTATACGCATTGTGAAGAAATAACTCCTATATCAATCTGTATCTAATTTAGAGGATGAATTCTAAATTCTTAATTGCATTTCAGAATCCTTAAATATCTTTTTCTATTAAAAGAACTCCTAATTCCTAAGGTGAAAATTATACTTAATGTATCAATGATAGACTAAAGTAGAAATGTTTGTAATATATTTATTTTATGTTTTATCAATGGCTAGAAAATTCTAACTTCTAGGAGTAAGTCAAATCTTAGGGAGGGATGATGTAATGCCCCTCCAACCCTATCAAGTCTTGGTTATGCTCTGTAGAAATTAGGAAGAGCTATATGTGAGAATGGTCCTTCTTGAGATGGTTTCTAAAACTGAACCTCTTCCAACTCACCTTAATGTCATATTTTAATATGGGAAATAATAATAATTGCATAAGTATGTTCCTACACATCTTCTTGTGTATCAGAAATAGTTTAGGACCTTAATGTTGAAAGGATCACCTGATAGACATATGCTTTTATGCAAAATGCTCATTATTATTATTCATGTGTACCTTAGGTTAATTGATTATAACCACTGAAGGGTTAGATGTGTTACCTTCTCTAGTAATGTTACTTGGGACTAGACATGATTAATGCATTTAGGGTTAGATGATTTGTTTATCTTGTTTTGATAATGAGACATTTTGAGTACATGCTTGATGGTTAAATGGGTTTGTGAAAGTTAATAGATGATTTACATTTACATGAATATGTTATGATCCATTCTTCTTATACAATATGGAAAAGAGATTATTCTAGTACTAACCACAATAATCCAATCATTCTTTGTTGATGTCACTGTCTGATGTGAGTGTAGGATAAGGGGAGACAGTCATAGTTACTCCTATAGGAGGTCCACACAATGTCACACTCTCCATCCTTATTTGCCATTGTCTATTTATATATATGTATATGTGCATGTTGGTTGGTGTTGCATGAGGTAGGTACTAGGCATCAACTCCACCTGACTACACAGGTCTAAGTGTGCCTTAAAAATCTTCGAACTGTTGTTGTGTGGAGATATTACCAAGATTACTCTCAAGGTTACCCGTGGACTTAGAATTATGTTTAGGCCTAGCTAGGGGATTTGAATGCAGTATGTGATGTGGCCTTGTGGTTTGATGTGGTTATGTGATTAATGATGTGAGTTAGATTTATCCTTATATATATATATATATATATATATATATATATATATATATATATATATATATATATATATATATATATATATATATATATATATATATATATCTACGTGTGTGTGTGTTATATTGATTTTATGTTATATAGGTATGTGTATATGTGGGTGCACACACATATACCCATGCTTATATAAATAATAATATTTGTATGGATTTATTGATTGTTTTAGTGGTATTTTATTTAAAGTGAATTCAATGAAGTGTATTAAATAAAAAGTGAAAATAATATTAATAATAAAAATAAATGCTCTTGTAGTAAAACTAGCTATCTAGGAGAGAGTTGAACTCGAGACCTCCTAGAAGTTAGGCTAGTTGTTTTCCAATTGTTCTTTGTGTTTTCCTTGGAAGCTATTTGGTTGTCTTTCTTGTCATGGTCTTCTTTTAAAGCCATTTTAATTAAAATTATTAATACTTTGATTAAGTCTTTTATGGGAATTGTTTGGTCCTCCAACCAACTATGGAAGTTGGAGACGTTGCTTCCTATAAAGAAACTTCTCCAACCACATAATTGGAGATAAATATTGTCATTTTTGGTATGATTGGGGGAGGAGGGTTTTAGAAAAATTTAGAGGCTTTTTGCATAGATTTTTTTAGAGAATTTATTGGAGTTTTTCTATGAGTTTGAGAGTTATCTATTTGGAGGGAAATAATGTGTGTATTGTTGGAAGATTGGATGCTAGAGGAAGATATCTAGGAGGATACCGAGTTAAGGCTTGGAAATTTTTAGAGAATGCTCCAACCATCGGAAGAGGATTCTCCGCAAGAGCCTAGGTAGGGTCTAAACTGGGATGAATCTCCATTCTTCCTATGTTTTTGATTGTGTATATGAAATATATGTTGATGGATGAGGATATGATCTTTTACTTTGGATTTGAAAGAAAAACTTATATATATTTTGTTTTTGTATATTTTAAATATGGTTCCAGGAAGTAATTTTTATGAATGTTTAATATTTATTGTTGTGAAATCTTCCTAGAAGGGTAGAGATGTTTTGATCATATATAATGGTGTATTATATTGTTATTGAGTGGATTGTAGATGTTTAGGGAAGTTAGGAAGGTTTGGTATGGTTTACGAAAGGTTGTGGTCCTTCTTCCCCATTTTCCCTTCTTGCAGGCCTCCTTTGTGAATTGATGTTTTTAATTTGATTTAATCTTATCTGAGAGTTAGGTAGTGTTGAGGATGTGGTATTGAGGTCCTTGCATTAAGTTGACCTCAAGAACCTTTCCCAGACACTCTCCATGCCTTAAAAAGTCATTTTTTGGCCTTTTCGGGCAATTTTGAATTAATTTCATAAAAGTGTCATGTAGTGTCGTACGACATTGTATTCATACGTGTACGAAAATTGGTCAAATGTTGTATGGGAATGCATGCATTGTCATATGGGTTAAAATCAATTTTTAAGTGTTTTTGGGAAGTTTAAAATTTAATTTTGTGAATGCATCTTACATTGTGGTACAAAATTGTAGTCATACCCATAGGACACTTGGTCAAATGTCATATGGGAATGTATACATTGTTGTAGGAGTTTATATAGAAAGTCATTTGGAGTTTTTAGGGTTTCAGGGGCTTAATATTTACAGGATTTATACAAGTATAACATTTAAGTATAAGTTATTATAAATGAATTAGGTACCTTTCAGGATGATTGGGATAGTTTTCAACTTCATAGGAGTTAAGATGCAAATTCTAGATTTTGGTTTTTTGAAAATTTCAGACTTAGGCAAATTTCAGGCACATGAGCTTTTCCTAGACTTATAAGAACAAGCTATGGAATGTTGTGTTTATGCATGTGGAAGTTTGTATTTCCTATGTATGTTTATTACATGTTTTGTTGAGGTTATATGGTACATTTTTGATGTTTTTGTACTTGGCATATTCTTAAGCTTAGTTTATTAGGCTAGGATTTGTCTCGGTGGCCTGTGTGCACGGGAGGGTTCCTTAGACCTATAAATGAGGCTTGGAAAGTTGTCTTAATGCATGTGGAAAGTTTTATGTTTTTCTTTGAGATGCCTTGTGATAGATATTCTTCCAATGGTTCCTGTTATGTATATGGCTAAAGTTAGGACTCACTTTGAGGGCCTGAATGCGTAGGGGAGTTTCGTAAGCCTATGAATTAGTACATGGAAGTGTTATTTTGTGTCTTTGGTTTGTGATGGGGTAAGGGAATAGGAACCCTATGTGAGTGGCTCACCATAGGTGTTGAAACCCTAAAGTGGTTGGTAGATGATCCTATGGGTGGGTTTGTAAAAAGTGATTGTATGCACCCTAAAATGGTCACCTAAACTTTGGGCCCCATTTCTGCAATTTATCAAATCCCTGAATCAATATTTTCAAATATCAATAATATCAATTATATCAATTTCCTTGATCAAATCATAATCAATTCAATATTTCTTAAGGTTTGAGCTTTATTTAATTTAAAAGAGAAAAGAAATAAAAATAAAAATCTTATTTAATTAAGAGAACATGCTCTCTTTTAATTAATTAAAAATCTTTTTTAATTAAATAATAAAACCACTTTATCCTAAGTCTTTATTTAATTAAAAGGAATTTCCTCCCCTTTTATTTAAATAAAAAATCTCTACTTTTTTTCTTATCCTATGTTGCACAAATAAAGCATTATTCTTATTTTATAAAAAGAGAAAAAAAAACATGTTGACTTTATTTTTCTTTGTGTGTTGTCTATGAGGATTTCTTTGATGAGTGGTCTCTCCCTGAGAAGTTTTCGATGATGCATAGCTAGAAGACTGAGGGTATGAGAACATGTTTTATTTCTTTATCTGCTTGTGGGTATATTTTGTTGATCCTAAATGTCATGAGCATTTATGCTGGTTTTACTTGACACTATGGATTGACAAGGTATTATCCTTGACTATTTTGCGAGTGCATGCTTCTAGTTATCTTGACTTCAATGTGTCTTGATACAACCATAATCTCGCCATATCAAACTTAGGTGATCTCACTGCATTAGTCATCTGGACCTCCATGTCTTTGATGCCTAAGTGGGATTTCCACATTTCTATGTGATAAAGATCATATTCATATCCACATAGTCATGCTAGTGTGCATTGTATGATCTTATGACACTACCAATAATGCTCGATGATGATAATTAGATGTCTATAGGCGTTGTGACCTTGCAAGTCAACCACTTTCATAGTAGTTTGCATTCTTAGGTTCATCATAGTTTAGTTTTTGCATCTTGCATATGGAGAGAGCTCTCCTTTTTATCATCTATGGACTAGTTGGTCAACTATGCTCATTTTCTGATTCTTCTTGATCATATTTTTCATTTTTGGTCTTTCATATCACATAATTTTCTATCCATTTTCAGACTCGAAATCAAAATCTGAGTCGTGTTTTCAAATTTTCTCATTCTTCTACGTAGTTGACTGACCTTTTGAGGCATAATTCTTCGATCTTTGATGGAATTTCTTCCTTTCCATGTCTTCCAAACTTCTAGTCTTTCATTCACCCCTTGTGCTTCCTCTCTTTGAGGTTTGACTTCATCTTTATCCTATATCTTTCCCAGTCAAACCTAGTCAACCTGGGGCATATCTTCACTATTTGATGGTTATCTTATCATGCTCTATCCTTTGATTATGATTTATTGTGACTTGATCAGGTTTATCAATTTTTTGTTCTCCTCTATCTGATTTTGATTTTGATTCTGAGGGGGTAGTACCTATCAACTTTAATCTTTGATTCAGCTTTATCATTTAGCTCAATTTGAGATTCTTATTTTGAGACTTGATTATCACCTAGCAGCGATGGTGGTGATTTTGTTTTCAATTTTTATCTCCTATTTTTTTAGACTTGATTATTGCTTAGCAGCGACGGTGATAGTTTTGTCTAAGGCTTGATTTGCACCTAGCAGCGACGGTGTTGGTCTTGTCTTTTGCTTACCTTTGTCCTGATGTGTTCCCAAAATGAACCAACATCTGGGTTGTTTTGTGATCCCAAATCGATCTCACATTTCAATTCTTCTTTGACTGCATGTGTTCCCAGATCGATCATGCATTAGTCAAAGAGGGGCAAATGTATGCACCCTAAAATGGTCACCTAGACTTTGGGCCCCATTTCTGTAATTTATCAAATCCCTGAATCAATATTTTCAAATATCAATTATATCAATTATATCAATTTCCTTGATCAAATCATAATCAATTCAATATTTCCTAAGGTTTGAGCCTTATTTAATTTAAAAGAGAAAAGAAATAAAAATAAAAATCTTATTTAATTAAGAGAACATGCTCTCTTTTAATTAATTAAAAATTTCTTTTAATTAAATAATAAAATCACTTTATCCTAAGCTTTTATTTAATTAAAAGGAATTTCCTCCCCTTTTATTTAAATAAAAAATCTCCACTTTTCTTCTTATCCTATGTTGCACAAATAAAGCATTATTCTTATTTTATAAAAAGGGAAAAAAACACTTTTTGTCTTATGTGGGACACAAAAGTCAACTCTTATTTTCTCATTGGAGGATATTTGTGCACAAGGATCAAGCTTCTTTTTTTCTCCACCGTTGATTAAGTCTTTTGCCTCTTAATCTCAATGGTCCATTCCTTTTCATTTCCTATAAAAGAAGAGCTCTCTTCTTCATTTTCATATCTTAAGTTTTCATGCTAATATTATGCTGCAGGTTTTCTAGGTCATTTTGGAGCTCTTTGAAGACATTCTACATCCAAGCTTTGAAGACTTGTTATTGCATTTCATTGTAGTTGCATATTTCCTTTCTTAATTGCATTATCATGGCATATTAGCTTAGATTTCCTTTTATGCAATAGATTAACTTGCATTGTCATATAGATTTGCATTGCATTGCATACATTTGGTTTCATTGGAGATATTGGCATTGTTGCCTTTGTCTTTGATTTGGAATCTCTCATTGTGTGGTTGAATAGCAAGGTCATGAGTTTATAGCTCTAGCTGAGAGCAATTTTACAAATCTTGCAACTCCATGCATAGAGAGCTATGGATCGATTTGTGAGGGCTCATTGTTGAGTTTTCTTGCAGGTAAGGATTCATTGAAGTGTGACAATATTTTAGCACACATTTGTGGTGCCCACCATGGGGCAACCCACTTTTATATGCTAGTTTTGATTATTTTTGGAGCTAACCCTTGTGTAGATTTGTTTGGAGATGGAAAACTATAGATTTTTAAAGATTTGATCATATCTTTCAAACGGCTTGGTGTTTTGGTTTGAAATTTGTTTTGCAAGTTGGTGACATATCAGAGAACCTCCAAGAAAATTTTCAAAATTTTTAGAGCTGATTTGTATTTTTTATAATTTTTTCTTTATTTTTCATAAAAAAATCAATTTTTGGTGCAAATCAATGTATTTTTTAAAAATTTTTACATTTCTAAAAAGGTCTTGGAATTGTAAAGGGGGTTCATTCACTATGTTTTTAATTTAGAAATTATATCATAGATCATTTGGTCAATTTATAAAAACTGGTCTGTTTTGATAAAATGGGTCTATAGAGCACAAATGAATAGATTTTTCTAAAAATTTTACATTTTTGGAAAGCTCTCTATTTTTTGATAGAGGTATTTTTTCTACATTTTGAGTTTGGGGTCTGAATTCATGTGGTAAAAATCAGATCTTGTTGACTAGGTCAAATGCAAAAAAAATAAAATTTTGTGATGGGTATGCACTTATTTTTCATTGTTCATTGCATGATATGAGTTATCATTTGGATTATTTTCTAGTTATCATTGCTCATAACAATTGATTTTTAGATCTAACCCTAGAGTTTGCATAAGATGGATATACATTGCATATCTTGTTTGCTTGTTTTCTTATCTTGTTCATTTGAAGGTGCTCTTGCTTTCATGGAAAATACTTATTACAAAGCGTTGGACTTGAGGTACTTTGTTCCATCTCTACAAAATTTAGATCTTGGAATTAAAATTGAACCTCTCATGTGTTTGGCTTGAGTGTTTACATGCTTTCATAGAACACATTTCAATTGATGCTCTTAATGGGAAATGAATGAACATAGATTTTCTTTCATACAAGTTTGTGTAAGTGAATGCTTGTGTTTAAATCTTAAGTAATTCTTGGTTTCAATATCAAATATCTAATTGAGTGATTGAGGGCATGGATTCATTCATTGTTTACATAGGGAGTTAAATGCACCACTTTGTGGACTCACTCTATGTTTACTTGGAAAGTTAAATATTCCATTGTTCAACCATTTGTCATTTGTGAGTAGTATTGATAAGCAACTTTAGATTACTTGTGATTGATCTAGATTGCTATCTTGGGTTATTGGACTCGCTAATTTATCGGCCCCCCATTTTCGCCCCATGGTTGCAAGATCAGGGCCACATTAAAATGGAGGGGTCTACAGGAAAGAAGCGTTAATTGCTCCACTAGGCAACCCTTTTGTGCCTTTTGGAACTCACTTGTTTTCTAAGATGTGGAATCACTTTGAGTTGATGTGAGGAGTTAAATGTTCTAATTTTGGGCTCACTTTGAGTTGATGTGAAGAGTTAAATGTTCCACTTTTGGACTCACTTTGAGTTGGTGTGAAGAGTTAAATATTCCACTTTTGGACTCACTTTGAGTTGGTGTGAAGAGTTAAATATTTCAATTTTGGACTCACTTCACATTCTCTTGAAGGGTTAAATGTTCCACTTTTGGACTCGCTTCACATTCTCTTGAAGGGTTAAATGTTTCACTTTTGGACTCACTTCACATTCTCTTAAAGGGTTAAATGTTCCACTTTTGGACTCACTTCACATTTACTTGAAGAGTTAAGTGTTCCACGTTTAGTGCTTTAAATACTTTTGATAGTGAATTACTTAATTTTATTTTTAGAAGGCCTGCTTGGGGACACACCACCTCAAGGGATGACCTTAACTCCTATATTCTGACAAAGTATAAATAGTGGGTGGTGAATCGAAAGATACCTCTCTTGGGAATTGAGTTTGATATCACTCTTGGCTAAGCCTCAAAGAACTTTATACCTTTGAGAAGTGAAGGAGGAGATTTGGGTTACCGTCTCCCCTCGGCTGTGTGATTTTGGATTCTTCTCATCTACAGATTTGGGCCTCATGTACCTTGCGTATATCAAGGACTCCTTTTAGAAAGCCATGTATATCCTTGTAGATAACTTTTTAAGGTGTTGTTGTGTTCTATGTACCTGCTAAAACATTTTCAAGAACATACACAAGTAGAATCCCTAATGAGTATCATACTAAGTCACTATCTTTGTTCATGCGCAAGGTTGCTTTGTCCCTTGCCCATTGCTTGAAGACTATTTGCTTGAACTCCCTGGTTGTTGTTCTATGTGCTTGATCATCATTGTGAAATATTTTGAAAGATCTAATTAAAATATTGAAACTGAGTTCCATCCTGCTATAGTGAGTTCTCTTTAGAAGCTTGGTCTTCCTTGGTCAGTCTAGGTTAGATCCTAGGTGCTGTCATGTTGCTCAAAATCTCAATGAATGTTATGGTATCAATTGCACAAGATGACTCTTAGTCTTCTTCTTTCCTCTCTATTTTCCATGTTATTCTAAAGTCTTCTATTCCCATGGGAAATTCTTCTTCTTCTTCTTCTTGATTCTTTTCCTCTTATTTTCTAGTCTACCTTCTTCTATTCTTCTATTCATTTCTTCTACGCTTGATTCCTCCTCTTCTAGAACCATGAATTTCAACTATCTTGTTAAGGAATCTCTCTTGAGAAAAGATGATCTTGAACTCATTACTCAATTTAAAGAGTATCTTTATTCATCCAATAGTCGTTCCAAATATCTCATGGGTGATAAAATTATGGCAAAAATAAAAGAAAAGATGATTAAATCAGATGCCTTTGCTAGGATCATAGACATGATCATATCACAACCTCCTTCTTCTAAACGTTCTTCATCATCTAAGTTTTCTCATTCTTCCTCATCTTCCAAATCTTACCATGACTCTTCTAAACATTATTCGCATTCTTCATTATCCAAGTCTTCTTCTTCCACTAAGTCTTCAATTTCCTCTTCTTCACAATCTCATTCTTCTTTTATTTCTTCAAAGAGTCTTACTTCTCTTTAGAAGACATACCATAATGAGAAATGTGATAGTCCTTATGATGCCTCTTCCATGAAGAGTGATGCACCCACCTATGATGACTATGATGATGGACAATGTAGTGATACCTATGACACCTCTATTCCTAAGAGTCCTCCTAGTTGTGTCCTTGTGCTTACTGGAAATGGATCCTCATATTGGAAAGATCATGATGGTGATCTGTATGATTCAGATTTTGAAAGAAACTTTGATGAGTTTTGTGAACAATACCTTGATTATAATCTAGCTACTACTGTTGAGGAATATAAAATGCACCGTGTTGATTTGAAACATAAATATTATAAGAATCCTTCCTCTAAGAACATTCATGCTGAAAATAAAGGTTGCGCTCTCAAGCAAGATCATATTAATGTTGAACCTTTGTCTTGTGATGGCTCCCTTCCATCCCCTACTTCCTCCAATACCCACACACTTCCTAAAGCTTCTGAGTCTTCCAAATCTTTCACAAATCCTTCATCCAAGAAAGATTCTAAGGCTTTCCATGTGGTTCCCTATAGTTATTCTCAAGGGCCACCTCTTAAAGATACTCAAGCTAACCTTCACTTGGCTGCAAATAATTCCAATAATGCTAAACCTAAAGAGCCTAAACCTCTATGTGCTATAATGCCTACTTTAGCTAGTCCTTCACTATCTCCTCAAAAGTCTTCCATACAAATCCAACTTGCTTCCTTGTCCGTAGAAGTGGCTTTATGTCAAGAGGATTTTAAATATAATAAAGAAAAGAACATAAAGAAAGATCAAGATCAAGAACCCTCCATGTCATCCAATTCTCTTCATGATGTATCTCCTCCCTTTCATGGTTCTTTTGATCC
The DNA here is from genome assembly GCA_027943335.1 of Chamaecyparis obtusa. NCBI lineage: Eukaryota > Viridiplantae > Streptophyta > Pinopsida > Cupressales > Cupressaceae > Chamaecyparis > Chamaecyparis obtusa. The sequence goes on from BSBK01005248.1 coordinate 2,177,484, forward strand.
TCTACACTCTTCGACATTCATTCCACCATCTCCTAAGTAAGATCAAGTTACTACTTACACCATTGAGCTTATTGATAATCAAAATAACCTTACCACACTTGCACTTTCCAAAGATGATACTTCCATTAAGGTTATTAAAAATGGTGTTGTTACTTCTGATGTAAAGCCTATTGAAAATCCAAAAAAAATGATATATTGTTAAAAATTCTAAAAAGCATATAATGTCCTGAAAAAATGATCATCTTAGTGAAAATATAGCAATGGATGCTTTGATGTATCTCCAAAAAAATTATAAATTTCAAAACACAAAAAAATCAAAAAATTTAAAAATTAAAAAAAAAAATAGAAAAAGTGCCTTGGTGAAAACTTGGAAACAGGCGCCTTGGTATCAAAAATCTAAAAAAATGAAAAAAGAGAAAAATTGCAATAAAAATCCAAGTGGTGAAAACCTAGAAACATGCGCTACTTGAGCCCTTTGCACCCTTATTTGCTAGCATGCATCCTTGACACTTAGCCACTTTCCATCATGCCTTGACCTTATTTGAGTTGGTCTAGAATTGGTCTTTATCTTTGTCTAGGGGGAATAACTGTTAGCATAGGTTCTTTAGGGGCATTTGTCTCTTAGGGCATTTCACAACAGGTGTTTTTCAACACCACCCCAAACAGTGTTTTTCAACACTACCCTTGCATCAAGTGTTTCTTAACACTTATCAGATGTTTGACCCACCAGTCTAAGTATGATGCGATATTGCTTATTAGCAAATTTGATCCTCAAAGTTTGACTCTATGACCAACACATGCACTTAAACAATCAGCTTGTTGAGATATGTTGACTTTATTTTTCTTTGTGTGTTGTCTATGAGGATTTCTTTGATGAGTGGTCTCTCCCTGAGAAGTTTTCGATGATGCATAGCTAGAAGACTGAGGGTATGAGAACATGTTTTATTTATTTATCTATTTGTGGGTATATTTTGTTGATCCTAACTATCATGAGCATTTATGCTGGTCTTACTTGACACTATGGATTGACAAGGTATTATCCTTGACTATTTTGTGAGTGCATGCTTCTAGTTATCCCGACTTTCATGTGTCTTGATACAAGCATAATCTTGCCATATCAAACTTAGAAGATCTCGATGCATTAGTCATCTGGACCTCCATGTCTTTGATGCCTAGGTGGGATTTCTACATTTTTATCTGATAAAGATCATATTCATATCCACATAGTCATGCTAGTGTGCGTTGTATGATCTTATGACACTACCAATAACACTCGATGATGATAATTAGATGTCTATAGGTGTTGTGACCTTGCAAGTCAACCACTTTCATAGTAGTTTGCATTCTTAGGTTCATCATAGTTTAGTTTTTGCATCTTGCATATGCAGAGAGCTCTCCTTTTTATCATCTACAGACTAGTTGGTCAACTATGCTCATTTTCTGATTCTTCTTGATCATATTTTTCATTTTTGGTCTTTCATATCACATAATTTTCTATCCATTTTCGGACTTGAAATTGAAATCCGAGTTGCGTTTCCAAATTTTCTCATTCTTCTACATAGTTGACTGACCTTTTGAGGCATAATTCTTCGATCTTTGATGGAATTTCTTCCTTTCCATGTCTTGCAAACTTCTAGTCTTTCATTCACCCCTTTCGCTTCCTCTCTCTGAGGTTTGACTTCTACTTTATCCTATATCTTTCCCAGTCAAACCTAGTCAACCTGGGGCATATCTTCACTATTTGATGGTTATCTTATCATGCTCCATCCTTCGATTATGATTTATTATGACTTGATCAGGTTTATCAATTTTTTGTTCTCCTCTATCTGATTTTGATTTCGATTCCGAGGGGGCAGTACCTATCAGCTTTAATATTTGATTCAGCTTTATCATTTAGCTCAGTTTGAGATTCTTATTTTGAGACTTGATTATCACCTAGCAGCGATGGTGGTGATTTTGTCTTTCAATTTTTATCTCCTATTTTTTTAGACTTGATTATTGCCTAGTAGCGACAGCGATAGTTTTGTCTAAGGCTTGATTTGCACCTAGCAGCGACGGTGTTGGTCTTGTCTTTTGCTTACCTTTGTTCTAATGTGTTCCCAAAATGAACACACATCTGGGTTGTTTTGTGATCCTAAATCGATCTCACATTTCAATTCTTCTTTGACTGCATGTGTTCCCAGATCGATCACGCATTAGTCAAAGAGGGGCAAATGTATGCACCCTAAAATGGTTGCCTAGACTTTGGGCCCCATTTCTGCAATTTATCAAATCCATGAATCAATATTTTCAAATATCAATAATATCAATTATATCAATTTCCTTGATCAAATCATAATCAATTCAATATTTCCTAAGGTTTGAGCCTTATTTAATTTAAAAGAGAAAAGAAATAAAAATAAAAATCTTATTTAATTAAGAGAACATGCTCTCTTTTAATTAATTAAAAATCTCTTTTAATTAAATAATAAAATCACTTTATCCTAAGCTTTTATTTAATTAAAAGGAATTTCCTCCCCTTTTATTTAAATAAAAAATCTCCACTTTTCTTCTTATCCTATGTTGCACAAATAAAGCATTATTCTTATTTTATAAAAAGGGAAAAAAACACTTTTTGTCTTATGTGGGACACAAAAGTCAACTCTTATTTTCTCATTGGAGGATATTTGTGCACAAGGATCAAGCTTCTTTTTTTCTCCACCGTTGATTAAGTCTTTTGCCTCTTAATCTCAATGGTCCATTCCTTTTCATTTCCTATAAAAGAAGAGCTCTCTTCTTCATTTTCATATCTTAAGTTTTCATGCTAATATTATGCTGCAGGTTTTCTAGGTCATTTTGGAGCTCTTTGAAGACATTCTACATCCAATCTTTGAAGACTTGTTATTGCATTTCATTGTAGTTGCATATTTCCTTTCGTAATTGCACTATCATGGCATATTAGCTTAGATTTCCTTTTATACAATAGATTAACTTGCATTTTCATATAGATTTGCATTGCATTGCATACATTTGGTTTCATTGGTGATATTTACATTGTTTCCCTTGTCTTTGATTTGGAATCTCTCATTGTGTGGTTGACTAGCAAGGTCATGAGGTTATAGCTCTAGTTGAGAGTAATTTTACAAATCTTGCAACTCCATGCATAGAGAGCTATGGATCGATTTGTGAGGGCTCATTGTTAAGTTTTCTTGCATGTAAGGATTCATAGAAGTGTGGTCACATTTTCACCATACAGTGATAACCTTAACAAATTAATTTGGGAAGAGGGGATTCAAAAGATAATGAAAGAAAACATAATAATGGCCACACATACCTGATTGGAGTACCGAGACCAAGGATAACTACTACGGTGGATCCCTATTCATAAAGGGGGGACTAGGGTTACATGGTTTCCAGGGTGGATCTCAATACATAGGTTGTGTGATGACACTCACTTAGGTGGTCTCCTAGAACCTTAACCCTGGTGTTATAATATGATGATATTTTTAGGTGTCTTATTCTTTTTATTTTGAGTGTTGGATTTATTGGTATTTGAGACTTAGATTTCCTTAAGGTCTTGAGAGTACCTTGGTTCTATTTCCTAGCATGGGGGGTGGAACTTTATCAATTTCACATGGTTGGGTGGCAAATCTCTTTCAAGGTATTATTCATGGTTTGTGTCATGGCTTGGATTCTAAGTTGTTTAGTGGTGAAGATTTTGTTCTTGTATCATGTATCTCTATTTTTTTACCAAGATGTAAAGATGTATGGTGAGCTTTGGGAAACTTGATGTAATTATCTTTCTATATGCCTTCGAGCAATGTGCAGTAACTGTAATTATGTTTGTAAAAGGAAATTGTAAGAAATAAGTTATGTATATGTGAAGGGTAGAATTATGAATCTAAAATGGGGATTGAATATGGTTAAATCAATGAGTAATTCCTACCTTATATCTCTTGTGAATCTTAAATGAAAATTGGAATTAATGGTTCTATGAAAACCTTTGTAATGCAAGTACTTATGGATGTAAACCTCTTTAAAAGGAAACTCATTTTGATATATGGAATAGTGAAAAGAAATGCTAAGGGTCAAATGGTATCTACAGGTGAAATAATAAGGGAAAGGAAACATGTATGTTATTGAAAGTAGTAATGAGTTGTGACTTCTTAAATGTATAGTTCAATGTGAGTGATGTCTGGCTATTCAAATTGGGTTTTAATATAAATCCTTACTAGATGTTTACAAGGTTATAGTTGATAATTTGTGGAAGTTCAACTTGTGAAAAAAATGATTCATTAAATGGTTTATGTTGGTTAGCAATATATGGTTAACTATTTTATGCTCTTTCTATTATTAAATTGAAAATAGTAAATAAGGAATCTTAACAGAAAAGCTTAATTGAGTTTTGATGGTGCAATTGAATTGAGCATAGATAAGGTTAAGGAGTAAATAAATATGAAAGAATAAATGTACTTAGTGGATGAGATAAGTAATGTGTGTTTGTTTCACTTATAAAAAGTAAATTATGTGTTAGTTTGGTAAAGAAAATTAATTCAACTAGTTTATTAATGTAATTGGTTTTGATGTGAAATCGAACCAATGTAAATTGAAGTTGAAATGGAAATAGAATTTGTTAGATTAAGTAATAAAATGAAATACTTGATAATGGTAATTGAATTCATTAAGGGAATCTTAAGGAATGTACTTGTGAATGGTAATGATGATATGTTAGAATGTAAAAAAAAAAAATTAGTTGTAATTTTAGGTCATAGACTTGATTCCTTATGGATTTCCTAGTGGAGACATTACATTGAATATGAGTGTAGATCAAAGTTGAATAAGTCATCTAAGAGACACTATATAGAAAATAACTATCATACTTGCAACATGTATGGACATATATCACACTAATGTAGGAAAAAGATGAAACAAGTTTGGAAATTGAAAAGACAAAATAAAACTTATCAACTAAGAAGGCAAGATAATTATTATAGTTGTGATTACAACACTTAGGCTAGTTGTAAAGCATGTGGTAGTATGGTTATATTGCTGAAAATTATATGAGAATGCACTGGAGAGGAGGATCTCAAAACTAGACAAATTTTGGAATGACATGTATGTACTATCATAAGGTTGGTCATCTAAGAAGAGATTGTAGAGATCGAGCACTAGAACTAAGTGTTGATACAAATGAGAATACCATTAAAGGAATCATGAGGATAAGGAACCAAATGTGGAGAAGAACAAAAAATGACAATGGGGGAACAAGAACAAAATTCAGTGACACCTCATCCTTTGGGTTAGGTGATTTCACCACCTCCACCTAAGAAAATCAAGTATGGGAATTGAATTTTAATCAGTTGTATCTTACAACAGTCCTTATATCTATTTCATGAATACTAAATCGACATGAATTAAGATGCACTAGGGTGTTCTATGGTATTAAATTGAAATAAGTATAGTTAATTAAGCTGGACAAAGTAATTCCAATTGGTGAAAGTGTTAGAGAAAACTGAGTTGCATAGTCAACAAAGAATTGATAGTGTTCACCAAGTTGAAGTATCTATTGAGTTAATTGAGTAGTATCTAGAAAAGTATTTAATGAAATACACATAAGTTGAATAAGGTTTTTGTGTATAAATACACAATAGATGAACTCATTTTATCACATTGCATTCGAGAGAAAACCAGAGAAAAATAGAGAGAAGATTGAGGAATTTGTTTCCAAGATTTCAAGAAGATTTGAGTGTTTTAAAGAGCATCTGGAAGCAATTCAGGAAGTATAAGGTGTAACTGAGGAGCTTGCGTGAAGATTTTCAAAGCCCTAAATATCCATTCATGATGGTATCGACTTCATGATCCTCTCAATCTAAGGAAGAGAAAGGGAATAAGGTGATATTGATCAAGACCGTGTCATATGAAGAGCCTAACTACAAACTTCATCTAGAAGTTGTTGCACAAACTAACAAAAAGGGTATATTTTCTTCAATATCACCTAGGGTTCTACTGGTGAAAGATATTAGGTCTTATATACATTGCAAAATCAATGAGATTGGTGACTTAGAGCTCTAGGCCACCTACCAAGAACTTTGCATTGATGAAAAACTTAAGGACGAGCACAAACATTTGGAGGTTAAAGAGTTAACCAATGCACTATATTTCCCTAAAGATCTCAAAAAGAAATGGATAAGGTGTTACTCCTATTTAAGCATTAATGGTTTTCGTTAGTATCAAATATTCGGTAAAGGAGACAAATAATATAGTCAATCAAAATACATAAAGCATATACACCGAACAGGACACAAGGTAGATCTCTAAGTTAACCGAGCATGACTTTGACCAAGTACTCTTACCAAGCTATATTATCATCGAGTATCGAGCACAATGGTCACCAAGAATTCATATGAACCAAGCAATAGTTAATTACCTAGTGATCAATGCAGTGAACACTGAGTAAAATAAGAAATGATGTAGTAGTTTGAAATGACACAAACATCAATGCAAACGGTTCACACTGATCAGAAAATGGTTTACCAAGATTGACACATAATTAAATATGGATGTAATTATTAAATTGTTGACGATTCCTATGTACTGTAAGATCTAGGTTATTTAGTTTCACTATTGATCTTAGGTTTTCTAAGATATTATAAAACACTACTTATTTTAAGTTAGTTTGATATAAAGTTTATAAAGATGTCATTATGAGATTATATCATCAAGGTGTAGCCACACTCAGGACATTAGAAGATCATACAGGATTTTGACAGAAGGATTTGACAACAACATTCAATTTTTTAAAATAGGCACAAGGCTACTGAGTAGAACATAAGGACACATCAATCACTTTAATGTGATATATTTATGATATATTATAGATCTCAATCATGTAATTTTGATTAGCTAATTAAAAATACATCTTACTGTTACTATTTGATCATTGTAGCAGATTCAAAACCTCCTAATAGAGTGGACTTAACCATTCTTAGTTAAATCTCTTAACTGAGTGTAGACATGTTTTGTGTTGTTAAAATCCTCTAACCAGGTAGATCTGGCTTATATTATTGTTACTCCTAATAGGTTAAGATCACCATAAGTGATCACAATCTTGTAACCTTAACTGGCATACTTTGTTACTATAGTAGTGAAGCTTTGTGGGTGTCATCCCCACCGTAGTTTTTACCTTATTAGAAGGGTTTCTACGATACCAAAATAGGTGTTATGTGTATGAAGTTTCATGAATGGTTTATTATTTAAGTTACATGCAATTACATTTTCAGTTATATTTGAACATATGTTTCATATAATGAATTCAATCAATTAATGCTATCTATACCTACAAAGTTTTAGTCTTGAAAATTTTTGAGGGTACTGATTCATTGTTACCCTCTCAGTACTTATCTTTCCATAATCTCAACAATTGGTATAAGAGCTAGTTCTCTTGTTAAGGAAGTTTAATCACTGAAGAGAGAATATCTAAAAGATAGAAAGGTATAAGCTTGATAAGACTATTGAGAATCAAAGATTACAGATGCAAATCTGTATTGAACAATTCAAGGAAGCCAAAGAAGAATGAAAGAAGTGACTAATCAAGAAGAAGGATTTGGCACTTCAGTATAATGAGACTGATTATCATGAAGAAGAGATAGATGATCCCTTTGAGGTATCTGGATTTGGTAGCATATCTTATGCATATGAAGGAACCATATCAGCTCTATCTGGAAATAATCTAGGGTGAACCCACAATAGTGGGTTACACTTTTTTGGAGGAAGAAAAAAATCTCAAAAAACATGATTGGGAAAAAAAATGCATCATACTTTTCATAGAAAGTAACTAGTACTTTCAATCGTAAGTGAGTAACTTCCAAGTGAAAGTACAAAAAATCCATACTTTCGCTCGGAGATCGAAAGTAAGCAAGTACTTTCGATCAAAAGTAATTAGGTTAAAATTTTTGATCAAAATTCAAATGTAAGGGATTTCGGTGGTGTTTTTAACCCGCCGAAAGTCACTTTCACTGTCACTTTCAGCAGGGTTGAAACAATTTGGCTTCCATTTTTTTGACCGTCGCTTTCAAGTTTTTTTATTTTTTGGTTTTCATTATTTAATGTTTTTGATATATATATTTAGTATATATATATATATGTGTGTGTGTGTGTGTGTATGCATGTATATGTGTAAATATACATGTATATGTGTATATATGCATGTACATATGCATGTATATGTATATATATGCATGTACATATGCATATATATATATATATATATATATGTATATATGCATATATATATGTGTATATATATGTATATATGCATGTATATGTGTATATATGCATGTACATATGTGTGTGTGTGTGTGTGAATTTATACATATATATATGTATATATGCATTTATACATGTGTATATATGCACACACACATATATATACATGTATATGTGTATATACATATATATACATGTGTATATACATATATACATGTACATATGTGTACATATATATATATGTGTATATAGGTATGTACATGTCATATATATATGTATGTGTACATATATATATATATATATATATATATATATATATATATATATATATATATATATATATATATATATATATATATATATATGCATGTATGTACATGTATATGTCATATATGTCATATATATACATATACACATACATATATATGACATGTATACATATGTACATACACATGTATGGCATGTATACATGTCATATATATATATACATGTGACATATATGTATATATATGATATGTATACATGTCATACATATGTACATGTATACATGTCATACATAAATGTGTATATATATGCATGTGTACATATGTGTACATGTATATATGCATGTGTGTGTGTGTACATATGTATAGTGCACATTTATTTATGTTTAAATGTAATTATGTAATTGATTTTACTTTGAAATAATGTAGAAAAATGTGCATACTGTAATTTTATTTTCAATTAAATTAGGAAAATGTATATATGTAAAATTTAATTGATAGTAAATAAAATCTTCCAGGTATACATCTATTCTATCTATCAGACATATTATTGTACATCACACATGGCAGATGCATCGATTCCCCTGTGGAACTATTTGCACACACTAATAGAGAAATTGAAGGGTTGGAAGATTCCATAAATAATCCAACTAGCTCTAGTGTCTATAAGAGCACATGTCAATCTATACTTACTAGCTTGATTAGCATTAGGGATGACATTCATGGTACCACTCCCTATGCCCCAAAAGTTATAGAGGTCATACTTGAGAGAAAGAGACAAGAGGTTGGCTTTGGTCTTTGTCTTAAAGAGTACATTCTTTAGTGCCTAAAGTGACCCTAAAAAAAGGAAGCTTTCCCATCTTATGCAGATTTACAATATGTGAAGGGATATCAGGTTACCAGGTGTCAGGATCCTACTATATCAGCATTGATATACCCACAATTTCTAGCTGCTCATGGTCATTATCCAAATAATGACTAGATTCCATTGTACTTTACACCACAAATTTTTGTTGAGGTTCATTTAGGGAGGGTTTTCAATTACACTAATTTGCCAGTACATCTAGGATAGGGGCGTGGAAAAATTACTGATAGAGATTCTTTTTGTTGAGTTGATCGACAAAGGCCAATACAAATGGCCATTATTGGTTAGAGGACACCTACTATAGCTCCTTCATTGGGTCCTATTGTAGATGATGTTATTCATAGCACCCAACTTTTCGGTGTGATTGATAGTGTGGGGGACATTGCAATATGTGGCATCCATATCTAGTGATTAGGTTGGTCAGTACCTAATGTCTCAATCACATTCCATATCATTAGGTGGAGCACCTTCTAACATGACCGCACATGACATGTATAGTGTAGTAGGCATCCCTTCACTTTCTAGCCTAGTGGGACTTACAAGAGAGATGACACAGGTCATATTGACTAGTATGGCTAAGGATCTATTGTCAATGCATATGCATTTATAGTAGCAGAGCATGATATCCCCATATCAGATGTAAGAGATCATGTGGGTACTATCACATATGCTCAGCCACATCCTTCTCACCTAGACTATGGCCATAGTGTCACTGTTCATGAGGATCCACCTACTGACCACTCTATTGCTGCACAGGGAGAGGTAGAGGGTATAGACCCCTTAGTTAGTGTAGGGCATCAGTTCTTTGATTTTGGCCTTTATGATGTTGACTTTAGCATGACCACTATGAGTTACCTACATTTGATGAGACATGATGATACAAATTCCATGTCATCTCATTTGGTTAGTCTATTGCATTCATCATTAGAGAGGTGTGTGTGGTCTACTCATGTTGTAGATGAAGATTTGAGCTTGGACTAGACACAACAAAATCTTGATACCTTGGTTGATAGGATTGAGGCTAGGGAGTCTGAGTACTATCAGTTTCCACCACCTTAATAGGTATAAATTAGATTACACATATTTAATATTACAATTTAACTTATTTATTTTCAAAATTTTAATCAATTTATATATATGTACATGTATGTGTGTGTGTGTATGATATATTTTTTGTCTACCAGGATATGCCTCTTGTTACTCCTTCCTTGAGCACTGATTGTGTACATCGTCGTGACTCACTTGATGATGACATCAGTAGTGGATAGGTGAGTTTTTAATTATTGATGTGTGTACATGTACTATATGTTTACACACTTTATAACATATTTTCTTGTACAATATTTTATCAAACTTAAGATGTGTACAATGTTTATATATTAATTTATATATCTCTTTCTCTGTAGGGATCTACACATCCTTCACAACTTGATAGTCACTATGGGGCTGACCACTTAGTGAGGAGTCATCATGAAGAGTCCTAGGTACTTTCATATTTGATCTAGACATATTACATATTACAGATATATTCACATGTGTTTGATGAACTATATTTCATTTCTAGACTCTATAGTCGATTGATGTTTGATGTTATATTTCATTTCTAGACCCTTTTGCTAGAATGTTTGACACATGATTGATCCATATGTTTCATATTTACACTACTTGATCTACATGATTGATGTTTCCTACATGTTATATATATACTTTCACTCTATATGTGTGCATGTGTGATGAACTTGTACATACTTTCAATCTATGTGTTTTCAATTTATACATGTACACATATTTGATTCTTCATGACTTCATGTGATTTTGATATAAGTAAATTCAATTTATGTATTTTTAAATTTATAAATGTAAATTCAATACTTTCAATAGATTACATACATGTTTAATTTAAATACATGTGTACATGTTGGATTATATATGAATTTCATGTTTTAAATATATATGTACATGTGTTTGATTCAACACATGAATGATGTTTGATTACATGTTTATGAAAGTTATGAATGATGTAAATTTGACACATGTGAGCTATATATTGAAACCTATATTTGATTTAATCTTACTTATGTTTAAATGTACATTGAATAATATTTGTGCACGCATTTTTAATTTAATGTTGTTGTACTTCAAGTATATTTTATATTTATAACATGTGTCCTAATGTAACATGTAAATTCAATGTACACATATTCATATTCCAAAGTTAGAGTACTTCCAAATGACCTAGAATTAATCAACTTACAGATTTGATTTAATAAAGTGAATTGGAACATGTATTCAGTACACATTCATATTCAGGTAGATAATTAATAAATCATATCCAAGTAAGACATTTTTTAGATATATTAAATAAATTTTTGAAAATTGCTCCATTCACTATGGGCACTAGTAGGAAAGAATTGAGCTAAGAAAACCTCTAGTCTTGCCCATGAAAAATTTAGTACAAATCATATTTCATGTGTGATTTAGTCCACATCAAGTGGTTTATCTCTCTCTTGAATAACATTTAATATTCTCTCATGGTCATTAGTATCAAGTCTCCACTTACAAATGCCATTTCCTATCACTAGATGAAGAGATAGGACAGTGGCAATTACAAGATGGCTATACTGATAAACCTCATTGTTTGGTTGATAATCAACAAAATGAATCCCATGTTTAAGTATTTTAATTTTCTTCAAATCAAAAAACATAGAGGAAAATCAAAAGTTAGACCTCACTCAAGTTTAATATAGGCTGTGAAACTTAAATACATTAGTAACCCATGGGAAACATAATTCCATCACTTGTTTTATTCTGTGTTAGCTTTATCCTCTCCTTGCAACAATATAATAAATAGTCCTAATGGGTCTATTTGGGTCCTAATAAGTCATATTAGGTCGTAATAGGTTCATATTATGTCTATTTGGTCTAACTAGGTTCATATTAAGTCAAAATAGGTCCTAATAGGTCTAATTGGGTCCAATTGGGTCCTAATTAGGTCCTAATGGGTCTAATTGGGTCAAATTGGGTCGTAATAAGTCATATTAGGTTGTAATAGGTTCATATTATGTCTAATTGGTCTAACTAGGTTCATATGAAGTCAAAATAGGTCCTAATAGGTCTAATTGGGTCTAATTGGGTCCTAATAGGTCCTAATTGGTCTAGAATTAAGTCTAATTAGGTCCTAATTGGTCTAATTAAGTCTAATTAGGTCCTAATTAATCTAATTAAGTCTAATGAAGTCTAATTAGGTCCTAATAGGTATAAATGGGTCCTAATCGGTATAAAGGGGTCCTAATAGGTCTAATTGGGTCCTAATAAGTCATATTTGTTAGGATTAGGTAATAATGAGAGGGGGGGGGGTGAGTTAGTATGAGAACACTTTACTTTAAACTTCAAGCAATTGTAAATAAACCATAATAATGCTAAAAAGAAAAGAACATAAATGCACAACACATAACTCAAAACACCATGATTTGTTTTTGAGGAAACCTTGGCCAAGGGAAAACCCCGGTGGGGATGGTAGAGATAACTATGCACTAAAATATAGTATCCCTATTAGGAGATCTAGCCCTATTAGAAGCTGATTGTTACATATTACATTTCCTTGTTAAAGGAATACAAAACCCTATTAGGGTATACAAAAAACCTTGTTAAAGGAGGTGAGCTTACAACTCTTACAATCAGAATAATGCCACAAAGTGTTCTTCAAAATTGAACAATACAAGCGTCTTCTATGCTTAGATAGTTCTAGTTATAGCTCTATCAAACACTGATCTTGCATCTACTCTTTTCTCTCAATTTCACATCCATCATATCCTCATCAAAATCACTCTTATCGCTTCGACAAAACACTCTATACTTATACTACTTCTGCCATTAAATCGGCTCTCAAAATACATTACAAAACATAATAATTACTTATGCAAATGATAAACATAGAGTCAGTGATCATATATTACCTAAGTGTCAGCAATATACAACATCGATCTAACTAAGCATATTACCATACCAACTAACCTTCCCTCAATCATCATGACTGTTCACATGCCCTGTTTTACTGATTCTCCATCTTTGCATACCTTCATATCACTGTATCTTACTGATCTCATCACCAAAAAACACACGACCTTAATTGAAGGTATTACATATCCCAGAATGTCTTCTACTAACTTCGCAAGCCATAATACATCATATATTATCTTTGCTGATAAAAAATGTAACACAGTATATTGTTATCCTGATTTTGTACTTAGTCATTTTCATGACTGAGTCTCCAATACCAAAAATCTCTATATGAGATCATTCCAGAATAAGTGTTTCCATAAATGACAACCCTTAATTGATTCCTAGTGCTCCCAAACATCAATTTCCAATAATCTCTCCCTTTGGCATTGATGGAAACACATACTGAAAAATGACTAAGTGTCAAAGCACTAACTTCCTTCTACTTTCTATATACATATTCTCCTCTTTTCTTTTCTTTTCTTTTCTTTTTTTCTCTCTTTTCTTTTTTTTATTTACATCTTTTTCTTCTTCTCACTTTTTCTCTACTCTTCCTCTTCTCATTTTTCTCTTCTCTTCCTCTCCCTTTGACATCAATGGAAAAGGTAGTTGGAAAATTGCAAAATTTTAAGCATATAAGAACTCAATGCTTACTCACCAATCTCAGAATATCTTGGAATGAGTCTTCCAAGGTCTTTACTTCATCTTCCCATGACTTAATCATAGTTTCACTGATATGGATCAATCCATTAGATGCATAGCATGCAGTCTTTGTTGCCTTTAGCTCGGTGGGTGAGGAACTTGTCATTGAGCCTTCTATTTTCTCCATCTTCGTAAGATGAGCTTCAAGAATTGATAGCTTAGGAGTGATTAGAATCTTCAACAAACCTTAAGCATTGTTTTTACATGAACAAAATGGCTAGGAATTTACAAGAGAAAATTCCCCTCTTGGAAGACTAATGGAATCAATCTCAAGGTTCCTTCTGGCTAGGTCTCAACCGCTTGGATTTCTCAATGGAAGAAAAATATGGATTTGTTAACAAGGAGGCCTTTGCTGGTTCTTCTCTCAAGGGAAACTATAAAACAAACTTTAGGAAACCAAAATATCTCTCTTTTTTGATATGATTTTTAGATTCAAAAACAAAGCAATGTTGGTATTAATTGATCTATTGAAAATAACTTGCAAGGAGGGTTAGGAAGGATAAGATAATAAGAGATTGAATGAAATTTCTGAAAAGAAACCTAATGGACATATGCTAGCATCACACCACCATGCGAATTAAACAACCAAGAATATTAAAAAACCCAAAAAATATAGATCAGATCATATCACAATCTTCAGCTAAATGGATGCAATCATCAGCAGAATCGAACAAATGTAGATGTATGATAAGACAAAACTCATCAAATCACGAAGCCACCCTAGATGTGTGCACACATGAGATGAGTTAATCTTCAAGCACCAAAGAATAATCTTCTCAAAAATTCATCACAACACAACAATGCAATGCCAACAAACACTGAACTAAAAGATCGCAAACTTAAAACCATTAAACAACCAATTGGATCCTTGAAATAAAAGAATGAGAAAGTCACACATTCATAAATTTTGCATAGATAGCAGAAGAATCACACCAGGGATGACACACCAAATGTATATGTTGTATTAATGATCAAATTGACCCTCATTACATCATTTTATTACAATTTATAGAGCCATGCTCTTATTTTTGTAGCTAGGGTTTAGTTGCAACTAAAACTTAAAAGTAAATCTAAACTAAAGCTTGTATTAATGAAACTACTTCTAAAGCTTAACTAAACTACCCTAGCATGGAATTAAACCTCGTGCATTACAAAGTTTTTGAATAAATTATGCATTAGATAACTCAAAATGGAGCTAGAACTTGTGCATGCACTTGATAATCTCATGTTTCTGCCCTTGAACTTTGGCTTTGGCTTCTCCACATGGACCCAACTAAAAGAGATCCCAAAATCATGCACAAACAATCCCAAAAAAGAAGCCTAGTTGATTGGAAAATGACCTTTGAGATAAGTGGAGTTAACTTTCAGATGTGAGAAAAAATGCCCAAATCCTGATAGTTGGTCCAAAAAAATAGGTTCCAAAATTGACTAAGTGTAAGTCCTCTATCTCCAAAATTTTACACTTTGGACTTGTCGGTAGCTGAAAAATCTCTAGGGCCAAAATGCCGAAAATCAAGCTTTGCAAAAATGGCTAAGTGTCGAAATTTCATTTTCTATACACAAAATTTGGTTGAACTTAGACTGGATGCTTATTGGTTGCGGGGAACTTTTGGATGTGCCTTCTTGAATCTATATACAATCTCTAGTACTTCATCAAAGTCAGGCATCTTAATCCCTTGAAGGACTTCTTGCTGCCTATCTCGGAAGGCAGTCAACTCTTCAGCAAAAGTCTTTATTTCTTCTTCTCGAGATAGTATTTTATGAATTTCTTCCTTTTGATAGAGTATTTGTTGGAGGTCCTCCTTGGTTTTAACTCCCCGGAATATCCCCAAGTACTAGTTGATGATGATATTTACTGAATACATCATTTTCTTGTCCTCCTCATCATATAGATCCAGGTCTAGACCCTCAAACAACTTATGCAACTCCTCCACAAAAAGGAAACTGTTATCCCTTCTCTTATCCAACCTTTTAAGAACCTTATCAAATATGGATAATTTTTCTATTATCTCCTAGATCCATTGCTCAAAACTATTTAATTTTGAGCCCTCATATATTGTTACCAAAACTTGGAAGTGTTTCTTCCTTATTACTATTAGCTCATCTAGTACCTTCTACTAGTTTAGGGTTGTCTCTTCCACACCATTCTCCTCACTCATGATCTCAACTAGGGAGGACACACCTATAAGAATGGCTCTAAGAGGCCTCATGATGCTCTTTATGGACACTTTAGCAAATTGCTCAAAATCTTGCTTCCAATCAGCACATGCCTGTACAAAAGAATGTGGTATATCTGTATTGATTTCCCCCTTCTTATCCAAAATCACCTATAATGAGGCCTCAGGGTTATTAGGGTTAATGGGACCTCCTGTCTTCAAAATAAATCTTTTCATAGCTTCATTTTTCCCTACCAGAGCCTTTATTCTTTCCTCATCCTTATCCATGAAGTCGAGGGCATGCTTCAATTCTAGAGTAGCCAAGGTTTTTCTACCCTCTCTGGTCAGCTCCCTCAAGTCTACCTCCTCCAACACATAGTCATCAAGAATTATCTCACTTGTACTAACATCCATCATGGGAATAGCCACCTGATCCTTCCACCTACCTGCCTGATCTTGCATTACATAAGATAACATTCTTACTCGGGTAATTGATGCTATTTGGTGGAAGGCTTTCCCTAGCATGTTCATATCAACTTCATCATCTGTGTATACTCTAACCCTTGGTTTTATCTCCTTGGTGAACCATGTGGGCTTGGAGAAAGCATTCAATGGCTCACACAGAGTAGCCAATGTGGAAGAAGTCATTGGGTGCTCTATCTCTATTTCCTCTTCACTCTCTTCATCCTTTTCTATTTCTTGTTCATCTCCTATATTCTACTCACCTTCTTCCTGCGTCTGTTCCTCTTCATCAACTATCTGCTGCTCATCAGCCATTTGTTCCTTTGTATTAGTTTGTTGTTTTTCCTCCTTAGTGATTGGCTCTTCTTCAGCCTATGGTTCTCTTTTGCCAACTATTTTCTTGGATTGTACATGTTCTTCCTTTGGTTCTTGCAAGCTTTGAGGCATTGATTCACTTAGAACCTGTAGTGAAGGCATGTGAACTTGGGGAGGAATATTAAGTGGGGGAGGCATAGGTGAAACAAGGGGAGTGTTTGAATGAACTAGTGGAGGTGGCAGAGTTGGCATAGGAACATGAGCGGGTGAAGGCTGCTGAGTCATTGGAGTGGTTTTTACTGGAGGGGGAAGTAGAGTGGTAAGTGGTGTTTGATGCAGAAATGGAGGTGGAGTTGGATGCAGAGGCAGAGGTGGAATGGATGAGACCAAAGGGACTTTTGTAGTTGTATGTTCCTCAGAGGTGACCCCAATAGAAGAATCTTTATCTGGCTCTGCAGTCTCCTTTGGAACCTTGGCTATCTCAACATCAACTTGTTCTCGAGGTTTTTGTTCAATTTCTTCTTCCATACTACCTAGGGAGCTAGTGAACTGAGTGGGAAATTTTTGCTCAGATTCCTTGCAGCCATGCAGCCCCACAAAGTCCATGTTGTCAAAATCCTCATCACCAAGGGCATCCAGATTTATAGGTTGTTCTTGAGTAGCTCCTCCAGTATCTTCCAAATCCTTATCCATTACTCTCCTCTTCTTAATCGACCATGTGGACCTTGTCTTTCTATAAAGAGGGATGTCATCCAACTCATCCTCATCTTCTTCCAATCGGGTATCCATCTGTGTAGGCATTGAGCCTTTCTTTCTCTTGTAGAAATTTCCCTTGAGCTTGGGTCCTATGATTTTGACCTTTGTTTTCTTTGTCATGCTTGGAGAATTATGGCCACTGGATGAAAGTATATCTAGTGGTGCAATGATTCCTATCATTGTAGTCTTGGCCTTCTTAAAATGCATGGCCGGACCATATGAAATGGGACACTAATGCTGATATATAGTTTCTGGCCTTAGAGGAGTAGCATCTTTGAACTGTGGTTTCAAAATCTTTTCTCCCTTCTTCTTTTCTTTAGAGGGCTGCTTCAGGAGTTGTTTCATTGGGACCAGTTTCATTGGAAAAGGATGGGCAATCCATGATTTGGTCACCTTGACCACATGTTGAGCTCTGAAATCAATATCATCATTTTCATCTTGGTCTACCTCTGCATTTAGGATAGCCCTTGCATACACCTTGTTTTTGTTTTATATAGAATCCAAGATGTCCTCAGAACTAACATCTTTTTCCTTTTGAGGGATTCTTAAAAAAAGAGTGCCCTATGCTAGTTCTAGACTCATCCGAAAATAGTCACGGACCCTCACCTCATAGTTATCCACACAGTTTTCCCAATGATCTTTAATATGAGGCTCATGGATGTAATTCCTGCCCATTATATGGCTAAACATACCAATGGCATCAAAATGAGGCCTTACCAAATTGTAAGTTGGTAGTGGGAATTTATCCCATTCCTAGGTCAGAGACTTGTAGACCTTCATGTCCAACATGTAGTGGGGACCAATGGAAATGGGAAAGTCCCAGAAGTGCTTATTCTTATGCTTGATATGTTCTTGGTAACTTCTTTGGTGTTAGGGTGCTTCCTACCACCTGAATGTACATGCAGGTCTCAAATTATATGTAGAATTCTCTAAGGGCCTTTACTTTTGTTGCTACTTCTACAGACAATCTCTTGGCACAATCTCCCTCAATGGAGCATATGATGGAAACTATGGAAGCATTGTTGACAATTCTAAAGTCTAGGCTATTATATGTGTTAAAATCTTTCCTCACCAATTGAGGATACAGTGTGAATGGCCAGGTGTTCTGTTCTCCCATTTCCCCAACTTTGATTAATCCTAGATAAATTGCCTCGGTGGCTAGCAGATACATGACATAAGATGTCATGTAGAAATTAGGATCTATCTTTACTCAAACCAACTACTCATCAAGATTATCACTCAGAATGGAGGCCCAATCAAACCTTGCTTGCCTTTCCCTTATCTTCTAGATGAGTAGGATCATCCATGGTTCCAATTGAGAAGACTTTTCCATCCCATACACCCTGCTAATTATTGCTATCATAGCTTAGATTTCCTCTTGCATATAGCCCCTTCTCATATCAATTCTGTCTAGTTTGTTTTTGGGCATGGACTGCGTCAGATACTCATTATTTATGATGCCATGAGCCCTATAGACATCCTTGTTTTAGGATTCCATCCGTTTATTGATATGGAAGTTGAAAAAATTGTCTACCCCCTTAGGTAGGTGGAAGACATCCTCAATGTTGTCCAACCTTAGGTCCAAGACTAACTCACCAACAGTACTTTTCACCATACACTCATTGGGTACATAGTGGTTGGCCAATGTGTTGATCAGATCTGATGATAAGATGGAGACTGGGTGAGCCACAAAACTCACCAAAGAATAGTGTACTAAGGAAGCGCAATCTTCTGATTGCCCCACTGGTTGGGCAAACTTTACCAGGTAATCATTCCAACTCATGTTCCTGATGTTCATGTCTATTATGCCTATGTGCAAGTTGGTTACTTTAGAAGGTGAATGGTACCTGTTAAACTGATACTTAATGGCAGGTGATGTTATGACTTTCTTGGCCATATCTACAAAGAGAAAATTCCATGAATCAGTGATATGATAGGAAAAACTTCAAAAAAAAAAAGTACACTATCAAAACTAAGCTTCGAAAGGCTATACGATGCCTTTTCATCCTTTCAGACCTTCAAGGATGTGAGACCCTCGAAAGTTTGAAAAGGCCAAGAATACAAAAAGATGGCTTTGATGCTTTGAAAACCTCCTTTCGATATTTTAGCGAATCAGAGGTATGAAACCTTCACAGGCTAACAACTCTGAATCACCGAAGAGATGCCTTGTTAGTTTGCTAGTTTGAAACTATGAAGTGTTTTGATGAGTCAGGGAAGACCAATCTTCGATGTGCGAAAGGGCCGAAAGGCCAAAAACATCACTTGTGCACTTGTTAAAAAACTTAGTTTGTTGGGTTTCGACATTTTAAAGGAAGGGATGTTTCAGTGTGCACAAACACCAAAACCCTAAAAGCTATGAAAAGCACTTGTTCACTTATCAGTTGAACATACTGCAAGCTTGGAAGTTTTAGACCTTGAAGGTTTTAAACTAGGGTTTGGTAGTCATACTAAAAAATGAGTCCGACAATGAGTTTGACCACAAATTAACCAAGGGGATGGAAGGTGACTACCTTGGCAATCCCCGAGGTTGAAAAGGATAACCCAAAACAACCTAAACCTAAGGGACAGGCTAAAAAGGTCAACAAACCACTAACCCTAGATGCTTGGCTGAAAAGGCTAAAAAGTAAGAAACCCTAATCTATGACCAAAACAAAAAAGAAAAAAAAGAAGAGAGGAGAGGAGAAAACCAACCTCAAAAAACAATGGACACAATGATGACCAGTGAAGAAATAATACTAAAGCATGGAAAAGGCAACAAGTGACATGCAAAAGGGTTCAGAGATGAGAGAGCAAGTGCAAAAGTGAGTTTGAAAAACCTGCCTTGTCCCTTATATAGGCTAATCTTGATGACTGACATAAGGACCCGAGTCAATCGACCTTTCGGCCTTTTCTGGGGTGTTAGACCTCTGAAAGGATAAAAGCTCCAAAAGGTTGATTCCTCTTTGGGAGTCAGACCTTTGAAACTCTGGACCTTCGACAAGTCCAAAAAAAAGCTAGGGCTGAGAAGGCTGAAACTTGAGTTTGTTCCATCCTTGCCTTTTTAGACTTTCGCACTTTCGGACATCTGAAAGTGCGAAAGTGTGACAAGATAGAAAACCTAGAAAACTTTAAAAAACAAAAAACAAAAAGGATAATAGACCAAAAACAAAGGACAAACAAAAAGAAGAAGGGGGGCCCATGAATCCAAAAGCCTCAAAAGGGGATCGTGGTTGTGGGACCACAACACAAATATTTCCACTACCTTCCCTTTCTCTACATTCAAAGCACTATTCTTATCTAATATCTTGGGTTCCATGTTATCCATCTCCAATAAATTTTTGAAGAGGTTTCACAACTATCCATTATGTTGTCTAAGGTAGCTCTATCCTTGGCTATGTGATAGGGAGAGGGGATGAACTAATCACTAGTTTATGCTACTAGCCTTCCACTGAGACCTAAGGTGTCTTCCAAGACTACCTATTGGACCTATAGGATCAAATCTCTACTTGTGATCCCCTTATCCAAGCCTCACTTCTCTATCTTGTGTAAATTCCTTTTTTCTCCAACTTCTGGGTCCTCATCCTTGGTGAGGAACACACTAGGCCACTTAGCTTTCTCTAAGGTCTAACTATTGAAATCTCTTCAAGCTTCTTGCAGGGTCATGGAGATGTTACAAAACCTCCCAATACACTCTTTCCAATGCTTAGTACAACCCCCTTCATTGATCTTCCTTACTGATTTCAAGATTTTGTACCAAAACAAGGCTACAAGGAAAGTGCCCTAATTAGCCTTCCTAATCTGAGAAATCAGGGAATAACTCCAAAACCTTCCACTAACCTCCTCTAAATTTATTTAGAGACTCCTATTCATTTTACTAGGTCTCAAGGATTTTTAGGGTCTAAAGCCTCCAAACGGCCGTACAATGCCCTAACTCAGTTTGAGGGTTTTCAAGCCTTTACTAGGTCTTTCTAACTTCTAGTTTGGTTAGATGCATTCCATGATTGGTGGAAGCCCTTCCTTCTTAGAAAGGGACCTTAACACATCCCTCTATCAACTCCATGCCTGCATTCAACCATATCTTCACAACTCTGCATTCTTGAAGCTTTGCAACTTCACTCTTCCCTAACCGAGCAACAATTTGGCTCACCTAGGGAAAGAGGTTAGAAATAGATCCATTTCTTTGAGGGACCTTCCTACTACATGAGACAAGTAAATTATGTACACTCACTATCCCCAAGAGACTAGACTATTTCTATGGTGGGATAGTGAGTTACATGCTTTACAATGACAACTACCTGGTTCAGGACAATAAACTGGCAAAGCAAAAGTATTTACAACACTTTAAAATAAAACTCACACACACCTAAACTAATGAATTCAAGATACTCTACAAAGAAAAAAATACAATGCCAAGTGATAATAGTAAATATTTTAACACAACAATGCTTCCATTAACCCTTTGTCAAGCTTTTGCACATACAGACTAGCTGCTTTAGCACATTGTCCGTACATAAATCACACACTTATGGAAATATTAGGGTTTTGTAGGCTTATATTTGGTCTCTTAGGTCTTTAGACATCATGATTAGGTTTGGCATCAGACCAAAGGTGAATTCCACCATTTTAGGAGGTGGTTACAAAATGTTGTCGAGCAACATTTGCAAAAATGTAAAGTTGCACTTAGCAACTTTTACATATTTTTACAACTTTTTCCAAATAGGCTCTTTCTTAGCTTCCCAAGGCTAATGACTCCTTCTACATTATTCCTAGGTGTGGAATTCCTGATTCCAACTCAAAATAACTTCAAAAAATCCGTAATCAACCTTTGATGGTATAGTATGACTTCATCTCATGAAGTAACTAACTAGCCTAAGACATATCCAAAAAAGACTTGTAGGACCTCTAACTTCCTAACTAATATTTCCAATCACACAAAATAGTCCTCTGACCCTTATTGCATTTATAAAGCTCACTAAGAGCATGCCACAAAAAAAATTCAAATGGTGAGGGGCCAATGCTGTTTAGGTGCCCCTGCACCATACTCCCCACTTGAAAAAGTTATGTCCCCTCTAGAGACAAGAGTTGGAGATCCACTTCCTTGAGCTTGAACTAGTTCTTAGGGATCCAAGTGGCCTCTTATTCTAGTTTGTCCTTCCACTTTATCAGGCGTTCTTTATAAGTACCATGCCTAGTCTTTGCTTGAATCTGAGAGTCTAGTATCCTCTTTGCTTGTAGTTTGGTTTTAGGAGGTAGAGCTTCTGCTTGTGCTTCTTTATTAGCCTCCTCCACATTCTGATCCATCTCAGTAAGGGGTCCCCTATACTTGACTAGGTCTGCAACATTGAAGATGGGAGAGATAGCTAGGTCTTTAGGGAGCTCAACTTTATAAGCATTTTGCCCATACTTGGCCAGTATAGGGCATGGACCAATTATCCTCATTTGACGCTTTGTGGGAACTCCTTTAGCCATTATTTCTTTGTTTAGGTGGACCATGACCAAGTCCCCCACACCAAACTAAACTTCTCTTCTCTTGAGATCAACTTTATCCTTCAACTTTTTGGTATTTTCATTGACTGACTTAAATCTTCAACATAACCACTATTAGGAACTTGGCTTCCCAAAGATCTCAGTTCACATACACCCATAGGATGTATCCCATATACAATTTCAAAGGGACTTTTACCAGTAGTTCTATTAATGATGTCATTATATGCAAATTCTTCTTGGTGAATGACTAAATCTCAAGTCAAACCATATTCATTGGTTAAGCACCTCAACAAATTACCAAGTGTCCTATTGACCACCTCATTTTAATCATCAGTCTGGGCGTGGTAAGCTAAACTAAATGCTAGATTGGTACCTAGCCTTTGACATAAGGACCTCCAAAAGTGTCCCATAAATTTTCTATCCCTGTCACAAACAATGCTACTTGGCAAGCCATGAATCCTCACAACCTCTTTGAAAAACAAATAAGCAATATGACTTGCATCATGAGTGACTTTACATGGGATAACATGACTCATTTTAATGAATCTATCTTCTACCACATAGATGCTGTCAAATCCACTCTTTGTCCTAGGTAAACCAACCACAAAATCCATACTTACACATTCCCATGGTCTGCTTGGTATTGGAAGAGGCTAATGAAGTCCTGCATTGGTAGAAATTCCCTTTGCTCTTTGACATATGATGCATTATTCTACCTAGGTTCTGACATCTCTCTACATTTTAGGCCAATAGTAGAACCGTTGGACCAACTCTAAGGTCTTGTTCAAGCCAAAATGGCCACTCAAACTTCCATTATGTTTTTCATGGATGAGGTTCTCCCTCATGGACCCTCTAGGAACACACAACTGTCATCCTTTAAAGAGTAATCCATTCTGCAATGTAAAATATGAAAAATCACTATGAAAGTGATTAAGATGGTCTTGACACACCTTGTATGCCTTTGCAAAATCTTCATCTGTTTGATACAACTCCTTAAAGTTATCCACTCCTATGCTTTGGATTTGTATTTCTTGAACAGTGAGTAGCCTCCTACTCAAAGCATCTGCTACTTTATTGAGCTACCCCTTCTTGTGTTTTATGGTGAAGGTGTATGACTGCAAGTACTCCACCCACTTTACATGCCTATGACTCAACTTGTCTTGGGAGTTGAGGAAGCTTAAAGCTTGGTTATCAGTGAATACTAAAAATTCCTTGGGAAAAAGATAATGCCTCCATTTGCTAAGGGATTGAACAAGGGCATATAATTCTAAGTCATAGGAAGATTATTTTTGTTTTTCTGCATTTAGCTTCTCATTAAAGAAAGCCACTATTCTATAGCTTTGACTTAACACCCCTCCTACTACTAGATTACTAGCATCACACTCTATGGTAAAGAGCTCATCAAAAGTTAGCAACCTTAGAATAGGCTTAGTAGCTACCTCCTTCAATGTTTCAAATCCCTTATCTATTGCTAGTGTCCACACAAATTTGTTTTTTAATCCATCTTTTATGGTATCCATCATGGGACCACATATCCCACTGAAGTTCATGATGAACTTCCTATAGTATTGGGCTAGGCCATGGAAACTCCCTACTTCACTTACATTCTTTTGGGCTAGCCAACTTAGTATGACTGCAACCTTAGATTCATCCATCTTGAGATCTCCTTGAGATAGAACAAAGCCTAAATAGACTAGTTCCTACTTCACGAAATCACACTTATCTAGATTGATGGTTATGTATTCCTCTTTCAACTTGGATAACACAACCTTGATATGCATTAAGTGTTCCTCTTTAGTCATACTAAAAATTAAAATATCATCCAAATAGACTACCATAAACTTACCTGTGAAGTCTTTCAACACCTCATTCATGAGCGTCATGAATGTACTTGGAGCATTTGAGAGGCCAAATGGCATAACTAGCCATTTATAGAGTCCTTCAGTGGTTTTGAAAGCTATTTTCCACTCATCTCCCTCTTTTATTATGATTTGGTGATAGCCACTTTTAAGGTCTATCTTAGTGTAATACTTAGCCCCTCCTAGGCAGTCCATTAAGTCTGCAATCCTAGGTATTGGAAACGTATAACAGATTATAATATTGTTGATGACTCTGGAGTATGTTCACAACCTCCACGTTCCTCCTTTTTTGGGTGCCAAAATAGTAGGCACAACACATGGGCTGATGCTCTTCTTTATCAACCCTTGATCCATCAACTCATGCACTTGCCTTGGAACTGCCCTATTTTGTTTAGGTGTTATCTTGTAAGGTGCTTTGTTTGGAAAGGATTCCCCTGGAATCACTTCTATTTGGTGATTGATCACTCTCTTGGGTAGCAAGTTTGTAGGCATACCATCTGATATAATCTCCTTGAACTCCTTCAAAATCTCCTACACTTCATGAGGTATATTTTCCTTCTTACTCTCTACTTCCTCCCTGGGTTTTACCACAATGGCATATCCCACTCCTTCTTCTTTCTCAAGAGTCCTCATGAACTCCTTCCCTTTCAACATCAACACATTTGGCCCACTTCCTTGACTGTCTGATTCAATAAGTGACTGAATTTTATAGCTCACTCCATTCTTTATGAAGGTGTATGAGTTTTGTACACCATTATGCATGGCCTTCCTATCAAATTACCATGGCCTACCTAGTAATAGGTGATAGGCATCCATTGGAAAAGCATCGCACAAAAGCTTGTCCTTATAATCCCCTACGGTAAACTCAATCCATGCTTGTTCATTAACCAAGACATGTTGCCCCTTGTTTAACCAAGTGACTTTATAGGGAGTGCTATGAGGTATCTTGGGGATCTTGAGTTTGGTTATGGCTTCTTTAGAGATAATGTTATTAGTAGACCCTGAGTCTATGATAACCTTGCAAAATTTCCCCATAATTTTACACCTTACCTTGAAGAGTGACCTCCTTTGCTTGGGCTCCTCCTTGACTGGTTCCCTAATCAGTATTTTTCTCACCATCAAATTCTCATAACTTTCTAAATCTAGTTGAATATCAAGAAACTTCACACTTGAAGTATCTTCATGCACATATTCCATTTTTTTCTCTCCTTGTGATGTTGATCCCTTTTCAAGACATATATAGGCTAGATACCCCAATTATTGATAGTGATAACACTTTATGGTAGAAAAATAGGATGGTCCCCTTCCTCCTGGTGATCTATCTCTTCCTCCAAACCCTCTTCCTCTGATTGAACCACCTCTTTGAATAGTTTCTCCACTTTGTTTAGTCAGTTTAGATTCACCTTGGGGTCTATTGTCATTTCTTCTACCTCCATAGCTTCCCCTATGTCCTCTACCATCTCTACCTCTTCCTCTATTTTTTGAGGACTAGTCCTGCTTGCTCTTTCCTTTCGTTCTACCTTTAGAGGTATTCGGAAGCATTGATGGACCTTTTTTAGGAGTGGAAAGACTCATGTCTTCTTGAATGGACCATTTAAGACCATTCAAATATCTTGCCAATCTAATGCTTTCATCCTCCACCACCTTGGACCTTAAGCATAGTTGTTGAAATTCTTCAATGTAGGAGTGTACATCCATCTCTTTCTTCTTGAGATTATGCCTTCTCCTATGTAGGTATATTTCATAGTCATCAAGGACATAGGATTGCTTTATTTTAGCCACCATTCCTTTCTAGGTAACTATAGGGCTCCTTCCTTCTCTCTTTTAGTTTGGACAAATTTCCACCAAGTTAAGGTTGAACCTCTCAACCTTGAATTTTCCACCTTCACTTTTTGAGAATTAGAGACACCATCACATTCAAAATGTTTCTCCATACCTTGTATCCAATCCATGATCAGATCTAGATCCATTTTTCCACTGAACAGAGGAATGCCTTCTAAAGCCTTGCTATTGATTGCCTTAAGTGCCTTTAAGAAAGGTTCCTCTAGTATGATAGGGTCTAGTGTTGGAGCTTCTTCCTCCAACTCAATATCCTTTTCTTTGGCTTCTTTCTCTTCTTTTTGTTCAATCTTGTCCTTGACTCTATCTACCTTGTCTTGGACATCATTCAACAACTGTTCTAGTTGTGCCGGTCTCTCTCTCAACAACTTATTGTCCTCCTCTTTCTCTTTAAACATTTTGGCCAATTCTGCATTGGTCACCATTTTTCTTGATCCACTAGATTTAGTTGGTGAAAGCATTCACCTTCTTGTGCAATTACTATTCCCAAACCTTTAATAGGTTTTGATACCACTTGATAGGGAGAGGGGATGAACTAATCACTAGTTCATGCTACAAGCCTTCCAATGAGACCTAAGGTGTCTTCCAAGATCACTTAATAGACCTATAGGATCAAATATTTTCTTTTTATCCCCTTATCGAAGCCCCACTTCTCTATCTTGTGTAAATTCCTTTCTTTTCCAACTTCTAGGTCCTCATCCTTGGTGAGGAACACACTAGGCTCCTTAGCTTTCTCTAAGGTCTAACTACTCAAATCTCTTCAAGATTATTGTAGGGTCATGGAGATGTTAAAAAACCTCCCAATACACTCCTTTTAATGCTTAGGATAACCCCCTTCACTGATCTTCCTTACCAATTTCAAGATTTTGTACCAAAAAATGGCTATAAGGAAAGTGCCCCAATTAGCCCTCCTAATTTGGGAAACTAGGAAATAACTCCAAAAAATTCCCCTAACCTCCTCTAACTTTCTTTAGAGACTCCTATTCATTTCACTAGGTCTTGAGGATTTTCAAGGTCTAAAGCTTCCAAATGGCCATACAATGCCCTAACTCAGTTTGAGGGTTTTAAAGGGTTTCTAGGCCTTTTCTAGGTCTTTCTGACTTCTAGTTTGGTTAGATGCCTTCCATGATTTTTGGAAGCTCTTCCTTCTCACCAAGGGACCTTAAAACATCCCTCTATCAACTCCATGCCTACATTTAGCCATATCTTCACAACCCTGTATTCTTGAAGCTCTGCAACTTCACTCTTCCCTAACTGGGAAACCACTGGCTTGCCTAGGGAAAGATGTTAGAAATAGCTCCATTTATTTTGAGGGCCCTTCCTCCTACATGAGACAAGTAAATTATGTACACCCACTATCCCTAAGAGGCCATACTATTTCTATGGTGGGATAGTGAGTTACATGCTTTACAATGACAACTGCCTGGTTCAGGACAATGAGCTGGCAAA
Organism: Chamaecyparis obtusa; assembly: GCA_027943335.1. Taxonomy (NCBI): domain Eukaryota; kingdom Viridiplantae; phylum Streptophyta; class Pinopsida; order Cupressales; family Cupressaceae; genus Chamaecyparis; species Chamaecyparis obtusa. Next base: position 2,205,859 of record BSBK01005248.1, read on the forward strand.
GAAAAAGTATTTACAAAACTTTGAAATAAAAATCACACACCTAAACTAATGAATTCAAGATACTCTAAAAAGACCAAAATACAATTCCAAGTGATAATAGTAAATAGTTTAACACAAAAATTCTCCATTAACCCTTTGTCAAGCTTTTGCACATACAGACTAGCTGCTTCAGCACATACATAAATCACACACTTATGGCAATATTAGGGTTTGGTAGGCTTATATTTGGTCTCTTACATCTTTAGGCATCATGATTAGGTTTGGGATCAGACCAAAGGTGAATTCCATCATTTTAGGAGGTCATTACTGTTACCCTAATTTTCCTATTCTATACAAATTTGGCTATATCCTATTCCAAAGGCTGCAATTTTATCTTGCCAAGCATCCCTGAAAGTTTCATGGCTTTAGGTCTTGTCTCCTAGGCTCTGCAATTCTTTTTATCCCCTGGTCTGCAGTTAAAAAATTTCATAGATGTAGCTATTGTGCTAAAAACCCTAAGCGAACCCCTGCGACCTATTCTACTTCACCATTACCTTTTTTGGGCCACTTAAATCCATCTAAATGCACATGCCCTTTTAAAGTGACCACCTTCATGTGTTAAAGTCTCTAGTTTGGGCGGGGTCCCTTTTAATATTTTCTAACAAAAGCCTAGGTCTTCTCGGCAAATATTTCCTCCCAACCTCCCCTTTTAACTTATGGTTGTCACATGTTTGCATGGAATCTTCTGAGCCCATGTGATAATGCGACAAGATGACACCTATCTCGGTGGGCCCAGTTCTCAGTCATAATTAAATCCAACAGTTATCACATAATCACATGGGATCTTCCGATCCCATGCGATCATGTGACAATTGTTGATACGGTATCAACATCGTAGTAGCTATTGGTGGGTGCTTTGCACCATGTTGTAATGACATGTTAGTTTCCTACTGGTCATTACGGGATGACTCTACAGTGGACCTGAAGTGCAAGGTAGGCCCCAATTGATCTAAGATCTACAGTGGTCACATGTTCGTAGGAATCTTTCGATTCCATGCAATCATGTGATAGCCGTTAGATCTACTTTATTGCTAAGTCTCTAGCGGTGGGTCCTTGGGTGGTGATGTGTTTGTTCTTCATTGGGTGGCCAATTGGTGACAAGGATCCATTAGTGGGTCTGATGGTTAGAGAATCTATAGAGGTGCCAGTTGATCCAAGATCAACAGCTGTCGCATGATCTCATGGGATCTTTCGATCCTGTGTGATCATGCGACCACCGTCTGATGCAAGGACCTAATTCTTTTGACTTCTAAGGTGTCGGTCATGCTGAGGTGGTTTTATCTCATTGGTTCTGATTGGTGATGTGGCCTTTGACTTTTTCAAAGAAGGGTTGTAGTATCTTTCATAGGTTCCCTTCTGTTGTTTCTGTAGAGAACATTTGCAAGCATGGGTAGCTCAGAATTTATGTGTTTAGGGGTGGTTGTAGTTGGAATAGATGAGGAAAAGATCTAGGTAGCCATTTTTAGTGGATTCTCCTTCTGAGAGTATCAAATTTGATAGTTATGGTGGGCCTGTTGCAGAAAAGTAGTTGGATCCAGCTTTCTTGTCTGCGGATTGATGTTGTACAGGGATGGACACACAAAGACATATCTGATCCGTTGAGATATTTGTAGAAGTAACATTTATGATCAGACTTGACTAATTTAGGGTTTGTTATTCTATTTTAAATCCATAACCCTAGTTAGGTTTTCATCCCGCTTGTTTAGGGGAGATGTATATATTGTATTTTTTGGAGCTTTTGAGCTCAGAGTTCACATTTTGTAAAGAAGAAGGTCTCTTTCTTAGAAGGCTATTTGTGGCATTTTTCTGCCCTCTGGTTTTCTATATTCTATAATCTCCCATTGATGATTCAGATATTGTAGAGGTATTTTGGGACAATTCTTCATATCCCTATGCTTCCTTGCTTGAATTATCTCTTATTGGATCAAAGTATATGTATGTTTTGAGTGATATCTCAGGGTTCCAGATCCCTCTCTCTTTCTGCAATTATTGTGTGTTATTGTGGATGATTTGATGTGAATGCTTTTGTGGGTATACCTCAACCCCTTAACAATCTTGTCTCATTCCTATGCTGAGTTGCAGAGGTGAATGTTTTTCTGTAGGTTGTAGATTGTGTCTAAACTTTTAGGAATACTATTGTTTGTGAAAGCTCTCTCTCTTTCCCTGAATAGTCTCTTTTCTATTGTAGACCCTTCTATGAAATATTTATGCAGGCCTATTTAGTGAGTTATGATCACCTAGACCTGAGTTGTTCATTATTTTCATCCTCTATACTGAGATCCAAACCCTTCATTTCGGTGTATCACCTAGTAGGTAGTTTGCTTTTAGTCATTTCCCTTTCCAAGCATTCCTTCTATCCCTTTCCCTCCAAAGTTTACTTTTTATGTCTAAAATCAAATTAAGGTGATTATCTAAGAGGAACTAGCCTATAATCTGAAGGGCTCATCTTAGTTAGCATAGGTCCCACACCTGGAGATGATTCCCATGTTATACTAGGTTATCAAGACTATGAGAGCTTGAAACAAGGGTGCAAATTTAGTGTATAAATTTTTTTGGCATGCTCGGTGGGAAAAACAAAAGAAGTCAATTTCAATGATTATGCTATCTCTAATATACTAATTGCATAATAAAGACCTTAGAGAGGTTAGTACTCAAGTATATCTGGTGACTCCATTGGTGTTAAGAGACAGTGACCCAATTTCTGATAGATCTTATGAAGAAAATAGACCCTTTTGATGGCAAGACAATTTGCATTTGCACCCTTTAAGTAGGGTAGCCCATTAAATTTTTCCCAACACCATGATGTGCCCTTGGAAGCACTAAAAAGTATACCTAATTTCACAGGTGAAGGGTAGACAACTGCCTTTGAGCACATAAGAGATGTGACCACCATATGCAACATACACAACATAACCCAAGATGATGTGGCCACCAAGCTATTAGCAACCTCTCTCAAAGGGAAAGCTCTTGAATGGTTTAGGACTCTGGTTTTTGGCTTCATTACTTCATGGGATGAATTAGGAGATGCATTAAGTAAGCATTTTGAGGATAAATTAGATAACTTGTCTCTGGTAGAGCAGTTGACAACCATTAAGAGAGATCCTCAAGAGCAGATGACTAATTTTAATGGCAAATTTTTCAAGACTTGGAATAGGATTCCAATTAATGTAAGGCCTTTAGTAGATTGTGCTTTCCTTTATTTTTTGAGAGGCCTAACTAGTGATATATCTATCATGATTCAATCTTTAGGAGGTACTTCATTACCTCAAGCTTTTGATTTAGTTGTAAAGGTAGAAAATTATTTAATCTAGGCTGGTATGATAACCCCAAGGCAACCTATGCCTATCTCTCCCAATCTTCATCCCACTATACCTCTACAAATGCCTCCATTTAATCCCATACCTGCATTAATAGAACCTCAAGCCAGCACTAGCTATGGGAAGACCATAGTTGACCTTCCTCAAGAGCTACTCAAGGTGAGAGGTGATCAAAAAGCAATAAACAAAGAGATGATGAGCTTGTTGCAGGCTCTAACCAAAGAGTTGATCACTATAAAAGGGTAGAATCAGGAGGTTAGATCACCTGATCAACAAGAGGATCAAAATCCTAACTAGTAGTGGCAAGTTTAGAAATAACTATATCAGGAGGGTAGGCCACAATATCAAGAAAAGCATCAAAGCAAAAGGTAGAATTTGGTAAAAAGGCCTTTCCATCCATATAATCCAGTCAAGAAGACATTCCCAACACAAAACATTAAAGCAGTTGGCAGTCACCAGAACCCATTTTTTGGGAAGGAGGCTACAGATTTTCCGCTTGTTCTCTTGAACTATGAGCTTCCTGATGGAGAAAGGTCTGAAGTGTTACAACAAGAGACAGTGGCTTCTCAAGCACATCCCCTTAAGAATGGAATGCAACAAGTGACCAGACAAGAGACTCACAAGATTCAAATCTCAAGTTTCCTTCCTGGTAAGTCCACTGACACTTCTACTGAATTTCCAAGCTTTAGAATTTCTCTTCCAGTTTAGAATCTTAGTCAACAGGAGCCTAATCTCCATGCATTTTTAGAGCCTATTCATGACCTTGTCTCAGATTTCCAGCCACTTCATCTTATTCCTATAGATGAGATACCTAAAAGATTTGATTTCCTAAATGATAATGAGCCTATCCTATAGCAGATAAAGCCCTATAAGCTGATTCTTAAAGAGTCCACTACATCTCAAGCACTTTTAGGCCACCAAGAGGAAGGTGATTTTTGTCTTTTAGGTATACTTTTTCATGATAATCATGAGGAACAGGTAGGGTTATTACATCAAGATAGATTAGAGCAATTAGATAAGGATAAGAAGGAAAGTGAAGAAGATGAGATCCCAGCTAATATTTTTGAGGAGATGCCTTTTTATATTAAGCAAGATAAGGTAGTGCAAAATTTACTAGTTGAGCTCACTGATTGTGATAGGAAAGATGATATAAGTTCTACTAACTTAGAGCAACAAGATGATCTTAATCTGATAATTGATGCTTTTTGCTCAACTCTTGTTGATGATCCTCATCTTCCTGAAAGGGATAATGGCTTGTGTGTGCTTGAGGATGAGTTTATGTTTCAAGGGTTTAATTGTGTCCCAACTATAGAAGAAGAAAACATATGGTAGATTATCATGGAGGGACGAATTCTTGATCTTCATGCTGAAAACATTCATAAGATGCATACTGAGCAGCAGGAGAGGCCTAGTTTTATGCTCTCAAAAGGGTGTCCTATTAGATATATAGCCTAGGTAGGGTCAAGCAAGACATGCATAATCAGGGAATCAATGGAGGGTGATGTTAAGAGTCCACTCCTTGGTGACCAGGGGCTTATTTAGCCTTATCAAACTCCCTAGGAGTACAACATCTATGATCTAGTTGAGGTTAGCAATCTGGTCTACCAAATTCAAAGGTTGATGTGACAAGTAGTTCAGTACATTTTTGTATTCCATGTTCTCTCTATTGGCATCAAATAAAAAAAGAGTAATATTTTGATGAGGAAGGGTAGTTATTTCAGCCTACCAGTGAATGGTTTTGTTTGACCAGTTTTTTGCACTGGTTAGTTTAGGATAGGTTAGTTTTCCTGCATTCTTCCAATTTTCTAGCCTAGTTTTTCCTACTTTCCAAGAAGTGCTCATGCACAGTTTTTGTTCTTCTGGTCCTAGGTCTCTCTTTGTCAAGAAGGTTTTGTGTTGAAATGTTGACTCCATGCCCAATGAATTTTTTAAGGCCACTAGTTTTCCATGTCTAGCAGACTAACATCCAGTAGAAATCACCAAAATGTCACCCTAATTTTCCTATTCTATACAAATTTGGCTATATCCTATTCCAAATTCTATAATTTTATCTTGCTGAGCATCCCTAAAAGTTTCATGGCTTTAGGTCTTTTCTCCTAGGCTCTGTAATTCTTTTTATCCCCTGGTTTGCAGTTAAAAAATTTCATAGATGTAGCCGTTGTGCTAAAAACCCTAAGCGAACCCCTGTGACCTATTCTATTTCACCATTACCTTTTTTGGGCCACTTAAATCCCTCTAAATGCACGTGCCCTTTTAAAGTGACCACCTTCATGTGTTAAAGTCTCTAGGTTGTTGGACGGGGTCCCTTTTAATATTTTCTAACAAAAGCCTAGGTCTTCCCGACAAATATTTCCTCCCGACCTCCCCTTTTAACTTGTGGCTGTCACATGTTTGCATGGAATCTTCTAAGACCGTGCGATCATGTGATAGGATGACACCTATCTTAGTGGGCCTAGTTCTCAGTTGCAGTTAAATACAATGGTTATCACATAATCGCATGGGATCTTCTAATCCCATGCGATCATGCAACAACCATTGATACGGTATCAGCATCACAACAGCTGTTGGTGGGTCCTTCATGCCACATCATAATGACATGTCAGTTTCCTATTGGTCATTATGGGATGACTCTGCAATAGACCTAAAGTGAAAGGTAGGCCCTAGTTGATCTAAGATCTATGATGGTCGCATGTTCGCATGGAATCTTTCGATTCCATGTGATCATGTGATAGCCGTTAGATCCACTTTATTGCTAAGTCTCCTGTGGTGGGTCCTTGAGTGGTGAGATGTTCATTCTTCATTGAGTGGCCAATTAGTGACAAGGATCCATCGGTGGGTTCGGTGGTCAGAGAATCTATAGAGGTGCCAGTTGGTCCAAGATCAACAGCTATCGCATGATCTCATGGGATCTTCCGATCCCATGCAATCATATGACCACCATCCGATGCAAGAACTAGATTCTTTTGACTTCTGAGGTGTTGGTCATGCTGAGGTGGTCTTTTCTCATTGGTTTCAACTAGTGATGTGGCCTTTGACTTTTTCAAAAAAGGGTTGCAGTATCTTTCACGGGTTCCCTTCTATTATTTCTGTAGAGAATGTTTGCAAGCACGGGTAGCTTAGAATTCATGTTTTCGGGGGTGATTGTAGTTGGAATAGATGAGGAAAAGATCTGGGCAGCTATTTTTTATGGATTCTCCTTTTGAGAGTATCATATTTGATAGTTATGGTGGGCCTGTTGTAGAAAAGTAGTTGGATCCAGGTTGCTTGTCCACGGATTGATGTAGTACAGGGATGGACACATGAAGACATATCTAATCAATTGAGATATTTGTAGAAGTAACATTTATGATCAGACTTGATTGATTTAGGGTTTGTTATTCTATTGTAAATCTATAACCCTAGTTAGGTTTTTCTCCCACTTGTTTAGGGGGGATGTATATATTATTTTTTTTGGAGCTTTTGAGCTTAGAGTTCACATTTTGTAAAGAAGATCTCTTTCTTAGAAGGCTATCTGTGGCATTTTTCTACCCTCTAGTTTTCTACATTCTGTAATCTCCCATTGATGATTCAGTTATTGCAGAGGTATTTTGTGACAATTCTCTATGTCCCTATGCTTCCTTGCTTGAATTATCTCTTATTGAATCAAAGTATATGTATGTTTTGAGTGATATCTTAGGGTTCCTGATCCCTCTCTCTTTCTACAATTATTGTGTGTTATTGTGGATGATTTGATGTGAATGCTTTTGTGGGTATACCTCAACCCCTTAACAATCTTGTCCCATTCCTATGCTGAGTTATAGAGGTGAATGTTTGTCTGCAGGTTGTAGATTGTGTCTAAACTTTTAGGAGTACTATTATTTGTGAAAGCTCTCTCTCTTTCCCTGAATAGTCTCTTTTCTATTATAGACCCTTCTATGAAATATTCATGCAGGCCTATTTAGTGAGTTGTGATCTCCTAGACCTAAGTTGTTCATTATTTTCATCCTCTATACTGTGATCCAAACCCTTCATTTTGGTGTATCACCTAGTAGGTAGTTTTCTTTCAGTCATTTCCATTTTCAAGAATTCCTTCTATCCCTTTCCCTCCAAAGTTTACTTTTTATGTCTAAAAGAAAATTAAGGTGATTATCCAAGAGGAACCAGCCTAGAATCTGAAGTTCTCATCTTAGTTAGCATTGGTCCCACACTTGGAGATGATTCCCATGTTATACTAGGTTATCAAGACTATGAGAGCTTGAAACAAGGGTGCAAAATTAGTGTATAATAGTTACAAAATGTTGTCGAGCAACATTTGCAAAAATGTAAATTTGCACTTTGCAACTTTTACATCTTTTTACAACTTTTGCCAAATAGGCTATTTCTTAGCTTCCCGAGGCTAATGATTCCTAGGTGATTTCTAGGTGTGGAATGCCTAATTCCAACTCAAAATAACTTCAAAAAGTCCTTAATCAACCTCTGATGGTATAGTATGAATTCATCTCATGAAGTAACTAACAAGCCTAAGACTTATCCAAAAAGGACTTCTAGGACCTCTAACCTCCTAACTAATATTTCCAATCACACAAACTAGTCCTTAGACCCCGATTGCATTTACAAAGCTCACTAAGTGCATGCCACAACAAAATTTCAAATGGTGAGGGCCCTATGTTGTTTAGGTGCCCCTGCACCACTATGATATCTTCTATGTTACTAACATGTTTGATAGGATTTATGCAATAGATGTATACCTTTCTTTCTCTTTCCACACAACTTTTGGCCTTATTTGTAGTTTTTTTCAGTATTCCCAAGTCCCATGAGGTTGACTGACAAAATTTCTTCAACTTCTTCTCTAGGAAACTCATTTCTGCCTTATCCTCTGCAATCTTCAAAAGTGACTCAAAGTGATTGTCAAATATTTCTAATGCCATGACTAGGTTCTTTGCATCATCCTTTCCTTGGAAAACAATAGGTGTAGGGAGTATTTTATTTACTGTCTCCACTTCCCTAGAAATCACCTTTACTCTCTTATCACCCTTTTGTACTGACCTTTCTTTTTCCTTACCAAAATCCATGAATGATAACCTCATGAGTTCATCCTCATCCATTCTCTCCATATCTGTGCTCACTAGTTTGGCCATGCTTGCCAATAATAGAGTAGAGGAGGTTTCTAGTTCTTGTTTATGCTCAATGCTCACCTCTCCTTTTTTTTGTTATTTCTTCTACCCGCCTTTCTTCTTTCTATATCTCCTTCTCCTATACCTTCTCTTCCTATTTTCCTTTATATTCTCTTCCTATATCTGTCCTTCTTCTTCAATTGTCATCACATTGTCTAAGCTATCTTGAAATGGTTCATTCACATCAAGAAAGGTGTCAAGGGTCACAAGCACACCAGAGACAAAGAAGTCTAGTTGCATGTCAGCTTCACTTTCTTGCACACACACTTCAAATGTCTTACTACTTTCTCCAATTCCCAAAGGTGTAGGCTTGGTAACCTTGGGAGGTGAGGTCTTCATAGGGATATTTCTCATTATAATTTGATCCAATGCATTTTGTGTTTCATCTATGACTTCATCATATTTTCTTGCCATAATTTTCACTTGTCTTGTCTTTATCCTTAATAAAGGTTTCAATTCTTTCATGATTCTCTCCCTTTCTTGTATAGAGACTAACGCCAACATGACTTCAATAGCCTTGTTTCTTATATTCTAATCTCCAACTTTTTATTCAATTCCTTAGGAATGCTTCCTTCTATCTCTACCAAATTATTCTTGAAAACTAACAAGTGCTCAATTATAGTGTCCTCAATATTGCTTGATTTTTAGGGTCATACCTTTCATAGTATCTATTTATAATCTTCAGATTCCCATATCTTATTACTCTCTTTTGTAAAATTTGAATGTCTGACTTCCATAGATCTTGTTATCTCTTCTCTACTTTTTCTTCTTTCTTTTGTGTTTCAGCTACTACATTTTTAATTGTTAGGACTTCTTTTTTTGGTAGATCTTGTGGATGTTCTATGTATGTTCACAGGTACAACTTCTACAATTTTCTCATGTGTAGCTGATAAATCAATAATATCAGGAGTATGAATTACTTTCTTTTCAACTTTAGAAGGGGAAGGTGCATCAATTTCCATGTTGGAAGATTCTTATGTCATCTTTGTCCTTATGTTCTTTAGCTATTCCCTAGTGATTCCTACCTTCACAATGATATCCTCAACTATTTTATCAATATTTCTCTTCCTTGTCCAATTTTCCTATTCTTCTCTAACCTTTTCAGACTTTTCCCAATATGTTCCCCATCTTTCTTTAGAAGTGTCTATTTCTAATACTAATACATGTTCAACTTGAATAGTTTGAACCTTGGAACTGACCTCATACCCCATAGGATAGTACCATTTCTTCCTAGGCTCAACTACCTCAAAGCACACACAATCAGTTTCAACCATGAAATAGATAGTGTCCTTATATTTTTCAACTATATCTTCAGGTATCCTATATCTTTCCTTCATCTTCCTTTAAGGATTTTGATCATTGCAAACAATTCTCCATCTACCCAATTCTTATTTTGTGTTTTGTAGCTCTTAGAGATTTGAATACCAGTAGGTACATCATCCTTCCATGCTCTAGGGTGCATGCCAGGGAATTTGCGCTCAATGTAGATGTAGATATGAATAGAAAGTGAGCTAGACCAGAATGCCTTATACTTGTCTTTTGTAAAAACCTTCACATTTTTCAAAAACTATTGTGCTAGAACTTTGCATAGGTTATATTTCCTATTTTCCTTAACCATTCTATATGCCCTCATAATGAATCTAGCTAATACTGAGTTAGGTCTACTGTGGTGGAACATCTTGTAACCTAATATCATAGCTACCAACCTCACATCTTGCTGATAGATGTCATTTACTATCATTTCTCTCTTATCCCACTTAGAATGGGTTAGGGTTTCCACTTGTTTTATGATATTCTTCTCTACTACTAGGAGGGCTCTCATATTATCCAATTTGGTTATCTCATGAATCATTTGTGCACATATCTTAACTATTTTTTCTCCAATCTATATAAACTAGTCATGGATTCTACTTAGGATTATCTTGAACCATTTAGTTTCATGGAATTCATTCAGTAGGGTTAGCTTGATAATGGACTATCCTTCCAAGTGTTTAAACTCTTCTACCATCTTTCCATCTTCTTCTATCATCCCATCTAATTCACTATAGATATTAACATCTCCTATGATCTCATACTTGCAATGTATATAAGCCCTAATATCTTCAACATGCAACACACTATAAGGGGTTTTCAAAAATGATCCTTCTAGATCATCCTCACAAGACTTAAAAACATGTTTCTTAAACCTATACCTTGTTCTATCCACAACATCAAAAATCATGAGTGTATCCATATCTTCTGAAAGAGTATAAAGTCTAAATACCTTTAACATGTTAAATTCTACAACTTCTACTTGAAATGTTCATGCAAAGTGGCTGCTAGGTGGTTGAAATGCTTCTTCACACTTCTCTCCTTGGTCATTGATTATCAAATGGTGTAGAAATGATATGCTTCAAGCTCTTTTATTCATTGAAGATTGAGTATCTACATTAATCACAGGTAGCTCAACCTCGCACACTGTCTAGTCAAACAAAATATCGTGAATAGAATATATGAATCTCCAAGTGCTGCAATCAAAAACATAGACTCCATAGTGTGTTTACACACCATATCTAAGCTTGCATGAGCTCATTCCATATAATCAAGGGTTGGATATATTCTAGTGTCTTCACCCAATGCTCCCCCTAAGGCCATGCGACCTTCTAGGTCGATGTCTCAATGAAATCATCATGTGAAGAGACAATAGCATCTACTATCTCTCCCTAAACTAATGCCTTATTGAACTCTTTTATCTTCCATATCTTCTCATCCTCTTCATTTGAATATTTATTAAAGTGATTCTCAAACTCATCCATATACTCATTAAGACTTTACCACCATCACAAATATTGTTCTTTATAACCACTGGAGTTGGTCCTCTTGGTCTTGTTCTATTGTCCTCTCCATTGTATTTGCAAAAAATTTTTGTGTCCAAGTTTGTTGCATTTGTAACATGTAGGTGGTCTCCTTCTATCTTGATTTACCTGTAGCTTACATTACCTTGTAGTATGCCCAAACTTATTGCATTTGAGGCATGTGATCTTGGCTGCCAACTCTTCTTTGATGTAGTCTTGTTTATATCTAGACTGATCAGGTTTTCTATATTCTTCTTTCTTATGTCCATGATCATAAAAGTTATAACAATAGCCAGAAAAAGGTTTGAAAGAATTGTTACCTCAGCAATCTCTTTTCATTTGTCCAAGTTTTTTGTATCCAAAGAACCTAACTCTAAAAGGTTTGATTTGATCTCTAGGTCTCTCAAGAGTAGGTCTTTCTTCACTCTTTTCTTCATGAATTTCTTCATTAGTTTTAGAATGTTCTTCATTGAATCCAAGTCTAGTCATGTCTCCTTTAGGTTTCTATCTTTCTCTTTATTCATCAATCTTATGACTGCTCATGTGCAACTTCTCAATATGCAATTTGGATTGAGTGAGTTTTCCTTTTATGATCTAATTCAACTTCTCCAATTCCTAACACTTATCCCTGTAGTGATCAAGTTCAGTCTTTGTTTCTCCTATCTGCTCATTTTCTTCTTTTAGTGACTCCTGAACTTTGTATCTTGCATCCTTTTCATGTTCAATCTCTTTAATCATCAGAAGATTGATTTGTTCTTTTTGTTGCTCCATATTATTTACTTTCTCTATTATATCATTATTTGAATCCTCTTTGATCTTATCCATAAGGTCTTATTTATGGCTTCTTGAAATTTCAAGTTGTTCTTTTAGTTTCTTGATGAAACCTTCTGCTCTTCTCAATTTGAATTTCAGTTCACCATTCTTAGCCTTTTCTTTGTCCAGGTCATCAAGTGTTGCTTCAAAGTTCTCTTGCAAACTTTATAAATCCATTGTGATCTCCCTTAAGCTATTAGGCTTTCTCTCCAAGGGCCAATAGCTTTGATACCAATTTTTAGGATTAGGTAATACTGAGAGGGGGGGTGAATCAGTATTACAAAACTTTACTTTAAACTTCAAGCAATTGTAAATAAACCATAATAATTCTAAAATGAAAAGAACCTAAATGAACAACACATAACTCATAACACCATGATTTGTTTTTGAGGAAACCCTGGCCAAGGGAAAACCCTAGTGGGTATGGTACCCACAACTATGCACTAAAATATAGTATCAATGTTAGGAGATCTAGCCTTGTTAGGAGCTAATTATTACATATTACATTTCCTTGTTAAAGGAATATAGAACCCTTTTAGGAGTATACAAAAAACCATGTTAAAGGTGATGAGCTTACAACTCTTACAATCATAATACTATCACAAAGTGTTCTTCAAAAGTGAACAATAGAAGCATCTTCTATACTTATATAGTTCTAGTTAGAGCTCTGTCAAACACTAATCTTGCATCTTCTCTTTGCTATCAAATTCACATCCATCATATCCTCATCACAATAACTCTTATCACTTCCACAAAACAATCTATACTTATACTAATTCTACCATTTAGTCAGGTCTCAAAATACTTGGCAAAATATAATAATTGCTTATGCAAATGATAAACATAGATTCGATGATCAAATATTACCAAAGTGTTGGAAATATACAACATCCATCTGACTTAGCACATTACCCTACCAACTAACCTTCCCTCAATCATCGTGACTGTTCATATGCCCTATTTTACTGATTCTCTATTTTCGCATACCTTCATATCACTATATCTTATTGATCTCATCTTGAAAACATGAATGACCTTAACTAAATGTCTTACATATCCCAAAATGTCTTCTACTAACTTTGCAAGCCATAATACATCATATATTATCTTCGCTGACAAAAAAATTACGATAATATACTGTTATCCTGATTCTACACTTAGTTATTTTCATGACTAAGTCTCCAATACCAAAACTCTCTGTATATGATCTTTCTAGTATAAGTGCTGGCATAAATGACAATGCTTAAGTGATTTTTAGTGCTCTCAAGCATCATTTTCCAACAATATTAGGTTGTAATAGGTTCATATTAGGTCTAACTGGTCTAACTAGGTTCATATTAAGTCAAAATAGGTCCTACTAGGTCTAATTGGGTCTAATTAGGTCCTAATAGGTCTAATTAGGCCCTAATTAGGTGTAATTAGGTCCTAATAGGTCCTCATTGGTCTCGAATTAAGTCTAGTTAGGTCCTAATTGGTCAAGTCTAATTAGGCCCTAATTAGGTGTAATTAGGTCCTAATAGGTCCTCATTGGTCTCGAATTAAGTCTAGTTAGGTCCTAATTGGTCAAGTCTAATTAGGCCCTAATTGATCTAATTATGTCTAGAATTATATATTAAGTCAAATAGGTCCTAATAGGTCTAATTCAGTCTAATTGGATCCTAATTAGGTCCTAAATGGTGGACTAATAGGTCTAATTTGGTCCTAATAGGTCCTAATTGGTCTAATTAAGTCTAATTAGGTCCTAATTGATCTAATTAAGTCTAGTGAAGTCTAATTAGGTCATAATAGGTATCAATAGGTATAAAGAGGTCCTAATGGGTCTAATTGGGTCCTAATAGGTTATATTAGGTCCTAATAGGTTCATATTATGTCTAATTGGTCTAACTAGGTTCATATTAAGTCAAAATAGGTCCTAATAGGTTCATATTTTAGTCCTAATAGGTCCTAATAGGTCTAATTAGGTGTAATTAGGTCCTAATTAGGTTCTAGTGGGTCTTATTGGATCCTAATTGGTCCTAATAGGTTTAATTGGGTCTAATTGGGTCTAATTAGGTCTAATTAGGTCTAATTAGGTCTAATTAGGTCTAATTAGGTCTAATTGAGTCTAATTAGGTCTAATTAGGTCTAATTGAGTCTAATTAGGTCCTAATTAGGTCTAATTGAGTTTAATTAGTTCCTAATTCAGTCTAATTGGGTCTAATTATGTCCTAATTGGGTCTAATTGGGTCTAATTAGGTCCTAATACGTCATAATTACGTCTAATCAAGGTCTAGTTAGCCCTCTAATTTGTCTTAATAGGTCTAATTGGTCTTAATAGGTCCTAGTCAGGTCTAGTTAGGTCTAATAGGTCCTAATAGGTCCTAGTTAGGTCTAGTTAGGTCTCATAGATCCTAATACCTATCTAGTTAAGTCTAATTGGTCTAGTTAGACCTCTAATGTTGGAAAAATGGTTAGCACTCCCCTCGAGATTCATGACATGGTTTAATAGCCTCTTTCATCTTCTATAAGTCTAGTGGTTGTATTGGACATTAACAGGTCGATCTTTTGGTGCAATGACAACCACAACTTGTAACAAGTGGTATCAGAGCTTGGTCACAGGTTCAAATCCCCTTGAGTAACGCTGAGCTGGAGATTGTTGGACAAATGGTCATCCCTCCCCTCAGGATTTGTGACATGGTGTAATAGCCTCTTGTGTCTTCTATAAATCTAGTGGTTGTATCGGGCATTAACAGGTCAATCTTTTGGTGCAACAACAACCACTACTTGTAATATCTAATTGGTCCTAATAGGTCTAATTGGTGATAACAGGTCCTAATAGGTTAGGTGATTGTTCCTAATTGGTCTAATAGGTCCTAATAGGTCCTAGTTAGGTAGATAATTAGGTCTAATTGGTGTAATAGGACAAAATAGGTCTAGAGTTAGGTCGAATTGGTCTATTTAGACCTCTAATAGGTCCTATTCAGTCCAATCGGTCCTAATAGACCTCCTAGTTAGGTCTAGTTAAGTCTAATTGGTCCTAATTATTCCTAATAGGTCCTAATTGATCCAGTTACCTATCTAATTGGTCCTAAGAGGTCTAGCTAGGTTTAGTTAGGTCTATTTGGAGCTAATAGGTCCTAATACATCTAATTGGTCGTGCTAATAATTCCTAATAGGTTTAATTGATCCTAATAGGTCCTAGTTAGGTTTAGTTAGGTCTACTTATTCCTAATAGGTCTAGTTAGGTATAGTTAGACCTCTAATTGGTGTTAATAGGTCCTAATTGGTAATAAGTAGTCTTATTAGGTCTAATTAGCTCTAAAATTAGGTATTACAATATCAGATTTACATGATTCATTAAGACAAGTCCTGACCATCAACTTAAAATATCTAGAGAGAGAGACAAAGACATACCTTGTTTCCTATGATAATATCTTTTTCATTCTTCTTCATGTAGTATTTGTTCAACTCTTCATAATAATGTCGTGTACTCTTGTTTAGCCTTCTCTTTTTATTTCCCATCACAAATTACAAAATTGTTCCACCAAAATGTCTTCCTTCTCCTAAATGTGAATTATTTTACAGGTTTCAGGTTAATGAAATGAGAAAAACATACATTTATTTATATGTAATCATTATTAACTTGAAATGATACTAAATAGGCCAACCTAGGTTTCGATCAAAAGTCAAATTTGAATTTCAATTGAAAGTAACTTACTTTCTATCGAAAGTAAGATAGTGATGGCTAAACTTGGCATCAAAGTCGAAAGTACTTTTGATAGAAAGTAATTTCTATCAAAACTCAAAATTTTTGATTGAAATTACTTTCTCTCAAAAGTACTTTCTCTCAAAAGTACTTTCTCTCAAAAGTACTTTCTATCAAAAGTACCTTTTATCAAAAGTACCTGGTTTAGGCCATGTTTGCAAACTATGAAGAAATTCTGAGAATTTCATGGCTTCGGGCCTCAAGCATGGTGATCAAATGGAAGAATAAGAAGATGTCATTTTGCATAAAACAAGTACTTAGAATGAGATTTCTAACAATTATATATTCAACTATTTTTGAGTTTATTATGTGTATGGTTTTTGACATTAATCGAATGTAGGTTTTTTATCAAATATAAACCTCTAAGTTTGACGTTCAATGAAAAATTGTTAAAAAGGGAATTTTTTTTTGAAAAATAATAGTGCCCTCTATCTTTGAGTCTACTTTCTATCAAATTTTTTTAAAAATTTGATAAATAGACAATAATTTATAAGCTATGTAGTTAAGGTATCTCAAAATTATGGTTTAGTCAACTTCAAACTTTAATAAAATATGAAATAATCATGATAATGTTGTCAAACCAATTGCATGCCCTCCATATGGATGTTACAAAACTAAATTTGAAAGAATCACATTCATATCTATTTTACAAAAAAAGTTATGCTCTATGAAAACAATGTTACTCTTTGAAAATTACATTCTCAGCACCGTACGAGTTTTCATGGGAGAGAAAATCCTATTTAAAAAATTCAAAAATAAAATAAAATATATATTTAGGATCTAGACAGAAAATTCCTAAAGACTCTAATTTACTTCATCCTCTGATTTGGAATGGTTCAACAAAAATATGCATCTGAATCTAAAAGTGTTTTTTAAAATGTAGAATTTAGTGTCCGTTAGGTAAAAAATGTGTAACCCACTATTGTGGGCTCACTCTCTACATATTACTGAACAAATGAAAGCACTAAAGAGAGGTAAAGAGACACAAATAGTTAGAATGTTTGATATCATGAATAATGAAAGGCAAGAAAAATAAGAAATAAATTTGTCTATTAAAGATAGGAGGGAAATGACTGATAAGTTACAAGAGAAGGAATCTAAGATATTGAGACTCACCAAGCTATTGGAAACTACAATTGAAACAATTGTTGTATTGTCATTGATGTCCAACCTTAATTGGTAAGACTATTGCTACTTAGGAATGTACTATATCTATTGTGAGCAGGGAAAGAAAGGCTGGTAACAATAGCACCTAGGGAAAGGTTGAGTTATCTTGATACTGCAAAGTGTACTTGACTATGTTGTATAATGATGGGACAATGTATTGTTTATCTTAGTAAGATTGAAGACTAAATTGGTAGGCTTAACTGAGCAAAAAATGAAGAAATCATGTTTAAGCCAAGTTATGTTAGTGTCGACTGAGTTAGTGTATGCCGAGAAAAAATCTAGTGTCGATCGAGTACCAGTAATTTACCGAGGAAGACAGTATATGCTAAGGAAATAGTTTTAGTAGTGACCGAGGGTTTTACATGAAGACCGAGTGGATGATCATAGTATTGACTGAGCATCAACATTTTTATATTTGAAGAGAATTTAGATTTGGAGCCGACATTGTTGAATTCTTGGATTATGTAAAACGTGTTGACTTTATTTATCGATTGTATGGAAGCATTTAATGCTTTGTAAAACATTTTATTGTAAATCTTTATGAGATTTGAGATGATTCTAGAAGAGGAGATGAAGAACATGAAGCAAGTAGATTCAATGAATCTGATCCAACCCTAAGATCTATGAAGGAGATTAAGTGGCAAAAGATAAGTTAACCTAACATAGAAAAGTATTAAGGGAACCTAAACATTAGGTATGAGAATGCATGGGTGAAGTAGATGCTAGAAGAACAGTAAGTTTTATTGACTGTATAAGCAAAAAGGCTGAAGGAGAAGTGTGGTGATTATTTGAAGAAAAGTTCTGAGCAGATCAGAGATGGAGATGGAAAAGTTTCAAAGTCAGTAAACCAGCATTTGTGTACGGAATTGGATCTGATATTTGCAAAGCGAGTTGTATGTTTTTCAGATCAATATTGCTGCTACTTTCTAACCATTGTAACAGTCAAAAACCTTTTAACAAAGGTTGACCTAACAGTCATATGTTAAATCCTTTGAACAAGGTTGCATTGTAATAGAGTGTATGGAAGTCCTGTAACAAGGCTCACTTTTAACAGGGTGATTGAAATCCTTTAATCGGGTCACACCTAACAGTGTGTATTGTAACCTTTGATAGGGTTGGCTTTTAATCGAGCTCACTTTAGAAGAGTGAAAATAATAGTAGCATGTTACAAAGTGGTTTTTCCCATATTGGGTTTCCACTATAAATCCTGGTGTCAATACTTGTGTGAATGTTTTGGTTTGAACATTTCTATGTTTTACAAGTTAGTTACAGCTGGGTAGTGGACTGCAGTGTTATATGTTTCTATTATTGAATCAGTGATGATCAAGTTTTTTTTGGTTGCTTGATCTAATTTAAGGAAAAAATTTTGAAGCTATTTTATACATCAGGACCTGAGAACAACAACATAATGAGATGATCAAGAAACCTGAAGACAGTACTAAAAGAATGGATGAATTTCTAATTATTTAGAAAAGACTTGATAGAACAACTAGTTTAGGCTATACCAAGTAGGGAGAGTCATCAAGACAAGATGAATAGAAGAAGGCCTATGCTAATCTAAGGCCAAAGAAGCTATCATGTTATCACTATGAAAAACCATGCCACACATCAAATGTTTACAGAAGAAAAGCAAAAGGTATTCCTAAATCCATTCCTAAATTCAATGGCTATTTCTATAGCTATAATAAGTATGGACATCAGGCACATGAGTGTAGATCAAAGTTGAATAGGACATCTAAGAAACCTTATATGGAGAAAAATTGTCAAACTTGTAACATGCATGGACATATGTCATAAGAATACATGACAAAAATGAAGCAAGTCTAGACACCAAATGAATAGAAAAAATCATATCAACTGGGAAGGAAAGGTAATGCATATCCTTGGGATTAAAACACTTGGGTTCATTGTAGAATATGTGGCCTAGGTATGGACATAGAGCAACAAATAACATGTTACAAAATTGGAGAGGAAGATCTCATAATTGGACAAGTATTGGAATGACATGTTTGCACTGACACAAGGTTAGCCACTTGAGAAAAGATTGCAGAGATCAAACACCAGGGATATATATAAATTCAAATGGAAATACAATAGAAGAAATCATGAGGATAAAGAATCAAATATGGAGAAAATAATCAAATGATAATGCTAGATCAAGAACTGTAGTCGGTGACACCTCATCCATTGGATAAGGTGATATCACAACCTCCACCTAATCAATGAAGGTATGTATGGAACTGAATTTCAATTGGTTATATTTTACAATAGTTCCTTATATCTAGTAAATGCACACCAAATCAACATGAAATGAGATTCACTATGGGATTACATATTTAGAGCTTAAATTGTGTACAATCGATAAAATAATGACTGAGTAAATGTTTGCTAGTCAGTGAATATTGGCAAGGTTAACTGAGTTGTGGTATCAACCATGTAATATCTAAGTGTTAACTGAACTAAAGTCCTTAAAGTGTAAACTGAGTGTAACTATGTTAACCGAGTTGTGGTAGGTAAAACATTTAATGTAAAAGTTTGAGCGAGAAAAGAGATTTTTGGTATAAATATGTGATAAACTTAGTCATTTCATCACACAACCATCATGAGAAGAACTAGAATGACTTGAGCCAATTTGAGTAAAGTATCTCTAGAGCTTTTAGCAGAGATTTAAAGAGATCTCAAAAGAGTTTTTCATGAGCTAAGGTGAGTTCCTTAGCCACTGATTTGTTTTACAAAAATATTTTCGAAGCCCTAAATTTGAGAAACTATGATATCTTCTTCCAAGGTCATGAAATAAAAGTTAAAGAGTGACAAGAAGGTTGCATTGATTAAGTCTGTGACCAATGATGAACCAAAATACAAGTTGCACCGTAAAATTGCATCACAAATTGATCAGGCCTGTGTGTTTTCCAGTATACCGCCTACAATTTTATTGGTACAAGACATTCACGTATACATCCACTGCAAAATTGGTGAAATCAAAGATTTCAAGCTTCGATCCACTTACCAAGAGCTGAGTGTGAATGGAAAGCTCAAGGATGAGCACAAACACATGGAGGTGAAAGGACTGATGAATGCCCTCTATTTCCTAAGGGAATTTAAGACAAAGTGGACTAGGGTTGTTTTGAGCAGAGTGTATGAAGGGAAATTATAGCTAGATGAACCAATCAAAATAACTAAGGACATCCTACATGCGGTCAATGATTACCCTATGACCGATAAAGTTAAAGACATAAGGAGTGCACCAAGGAAAGAGACAAAGAATCTTATAGGAGCAGAATGGGATGGAAGAGGTATGAGAGTTAATATAATCATTGATCTAGAGACAAGGTTTGGAGCCTATATTATCAGTTACATATATTTCAATCAAGTAGGATGAACAATGTACTTTGTGGAGCCATAGACATCGCCTATAAGATTGTTATGAAGGGTTTTCAATTTGACCTCTCCAAGCTTCTACTAAAACAACTGGAGGAGATCATGAGAACCATAAGGACAATGAAGGAAAAAAATTGTAAGTTCAGTTCTCTACTGGTTTTTGTATTTCTCTACATGCAAAATTTATTTACATCAGTTGGTAATGTTGATTGGGATGTCAACCAACTAGTTATTATACAAATCAGTGAGTTTATACAAAATCTAGGTCAGAATTTTGTTAGTGTTATGGATGTTTATTTAAAAAAATTAAAGGATAGAATGCATCAAAGGAGTAGGATACCAGGTCCGCTAGTAGAAAAAGACAAATAAGATATTTATTTCCTAGTAGATATCGACACCACTTTAATCAAGGAAGTTGAATCGATGACTACTTGTTTACCCCCAATGAGCTATGAATTGGATATTGACCAAGCTTCTAGGTCAATAAAGGAATTGTTGGCCAAGCCCAAAGATCCAAAATCTACTAGGTTCAGAACCTATAAAGATGCTAAATTAATAATAAAGATGGATCTAGTCGAAGTGAAAGTTAGTAGAAAATCTAAGAAGATGATGGACACATTGGTGAAATAATTTATAGATGATGAAAAAAAAGAAGAAGAATCGGTAGCTAATTTGGTTGAAGAAGCAACTAAGGAACAACTATTAATTGGAAATAGTGAACATGAGGAGGAGACTGAGTTAGATAAGGATATTCAAGTTGTAGTATCGATAAAGACCACAGGGAAGAGAAAATAAGAAGAAGTATCTATAAGAGAAAGGAAAAGATCCTCAATAGATGCTTCTCCACCCTTGAAGAAAGGAATTAAAAAAATATCAAGGCCAACTCCCACTAAAACATATCAAAAGAAAAAGAGAGGTGCCCAAGTCACCTCTAAGAAACCTAAGAAGAGGAGAATATTGATAAGAGAAAAAGATGATATTGATGAATAAGATGATCAAAGTAAATTCAAAGTTTTTCTAAACAATAGTTAGTCAGTAGATGTGTTAATTAAAAATATAAAGGCGACAGGTGGAATTTATCACCCTAAAATGGGTTGGTATGTATATATGACTACCAAGGATTAGGAGAAAATAGAAGAAGCTATCATTCAAATGATGATAAAGTTTAACAAAGTACCTATTGAATTTTCTAAGTATGTTCCTAAGGAGTTATATGAGAAAATGTCATCCAGGTGGACATATGCCCTACACACTAGGAAGAAAATAAGGGAACACTCATTGATTTCGGCCATGCCTACTCTATCTGTTATTGAGATAGATTAACTGATGAAGCAATACTCAAAACTCTTTTTGATGAAGAGTAGAGCCCTTGATATCTTGGTAGGAAACCTTGATGCAATTGATGATAATAGAAAGCTTCTATGGACCACAATTTTGAAAGCTAGAGAAGAAGTTGATCAACTTGGATTGGCTATCAGTCTCGAGAAGAAGGGAGAAAAAAAGGAAAGGGAGTTCACTCGGATGATGTAGATATTACCACTAAGGATCCAATTCACATATATGATACTGAGATAGAAGATGACACTTATGCTATAGACTTTTACCTGGCTGGATATAGTGAAGAATATAAATAGGATGTTCCTGAACAACTAGTAACCACTAGGACAGATGATGTTTTAATTGAGGACATCACACATAGAGATCCTAATGATGTACATGATGATGAGGACATCAACATTACTATAGATAACATCAAGGAGAATGCACCTAGTGAGGAAACAATAGTTGATATATTGGGTGACTTACATATATTGGTTCAAGGAATTGAGATTGTTACACAAAAGGAACTCAAAGGCTCTACACTTGAGTAGAAAAATGATAAACCCTAGGGATAGGGTACATAAGAGAAGAAAGATTCAAATGAGTCTGAGAATAAAGAGGCTGAAAACAAAGAACCAGAAAAAAATACACCTATAGAGTTGGCTAAAAAAGACACCAAACAAGATGCCCAAGGATAAGACATTGAGACACCAGTCACTGAGCAAGAAAAGGAAGAGAGTATGTCTATTGAGTCAGAAAATCCAAATCTGGAGACCAAAGCTCTAGGGCCTTACATCAAATCCACCACACAATAGAAAAATAAAAAAAAGAAACATGGTAAGGGTCCTTTCACAATAGATGCAATTATTGAAATTCCTTAATGTGACCCTAGGAATTTAGACCCTAAAGCCTTGATAAGATATGGTGAATTGTGCACAAGGAAGGCTACATAGGAGAAGATGAGAAAATATAGTAAAAGAAAACAAGTTTTAGATGAAGTTAGCGATATTTTGATGCAAGTAGTACCTGACATCAATCTTGATGAGGTAACTCCCATCATTGATCAACTTCCTATTCTAACCAGACACATTAATGACCCTGATCTAGATGCCACTCAAAGAGAATGGAAGAGCATGCATAAGCAAAAATACAAATAAAATTAGTAGATAAAATAAGCTAGGAAGTGGAAATCAATAAGGTTAAGCTATTAGAGGTTGTTACCGAGCTTGAAACCATTACACAATAGGTAACAAAAATTGTGTATAAATTATGCACTTTAGACCACTTCACTACTGAGCTTAGTGAAAAGATTAACAAACTTGATGACAAAATATAGGTCAGTGCAAATAATTCTTTAACTCATATTTCAAAAGTTCAAGAACTTCAACAGTTAAGAATTGATTTGAGGAAGCAAGAGAATAAAATCAGTGACCAAATAACTGAGCTTCAGGCTAAGTTGCTTCCCCATTTTAAGATAATGGAGAGACATGTAAATAAGGTAAAGGATCTAGTTTCCACCCCAAAAATATCAGTGTTAGAAAACATTTTTGACATGCATGCACAAGTCGGTTTAGAGCACATTGCTCTTGAGAACCTAAAAGAGGAATGGGAAAACCTCTTAGATTCCCTAAAGAAAACCCATGAGAATATTTTTGACAAGTTGTAAGTACATTATTTTATGACATTAATTTCAATAAGGGGGAAATTATATATATATATATATATATATATATATATATATATGTTTTTATGTACTTCACACTGAGAGCATGTACAAAGGGGGAGTTAGTACATTTTCTTTTGAAGTTAATACATATACATAAAGTTTTGATACTAATGCCAAGGGGGAGAATGTTACTCCTATTTGAGCATTAATGATTTATATTAGTACCATTCAGTTAGTAAAGGAGAGAAACAAGATAATAAGTCAAAATACATAAAGCCTATACACTGAGTAGGACACTAGGTAGATCTTTAAGTTAATCGAACATGGCTTTGATGGAGTACTCTTACTAAGCTAGATGATCATTGAGTACTAAGCACAGTGGTCACTGAGCATTCATATGAACCAAATACATGTTAATTACTAAGTGATGAATGTAGTGAACACTGATAAAAATAGGAAACAACATAGCAGTTTGAAATGACACAAACATCAATGCAAATGGTTCACACCAATCAGAAAATGGTTTACCAGGATTGAGATATAATTAAATATGGATGTCAAGTAAACCCTAAGATATCAAGTAAACCCTAATTAGGTCAAGTTAGTTTGATATGAAGTTTGTAAAGATGTCATTATGAGATTTTATCATCAAGGTATAGCCACACTCAGGACATCAGAAGATAGGACAAGGTTTTGACAAAAGGATTTGAGAATAACATTCAATTTTTTATAACAAGCACAATGCAACTGAGAAGAATAGAAGGACATGTATACATCACTTAAGGGTGATATCTTTATGATATATTATAGATCTGAATCAGGAAAGTTTGAGTTGCTAATTACAGATACATCGTACTGTTACTATTTAACCATTGTAGCATATTCAAAATTTCCTAACAGACTGGACTTAACTGCTCTTAGTTAAATCTCTTGATCGAGTGTACACATGTATTGTTTGTTTAAAATCCTCTAACCATGTAGATCTAGTTGATCTTATTGTTACTCCTAATATGGTAAGATCACCAAAAGTGATCACAATCTTGTATCCTTAAATGACATACTTTGTTACTGCAATAGTGAATCTTTATGGGTGTCATCTCCATCACATGTTTTACCTTCTTACAAGGGCTTTTGCGATACCAATTTTTTTAATTTGTATGAAGTTTCATGAATGTTTTATTGTTTAGGTTACATGCAATTACATTTTTAGTTATATTTGAATGTATGTTTCATACAATGAATTGAGTCAGTTAATGCTATCTATACCTACAAAGTTTTAGTCTTGAAAAGTTTTGATGGTATTGATTCACCCCTCCCCTCTCAGTACTTATCTTTCCATAATCCCAACATAAGGATTGTACTTAGCCAACTACACAAAGGGAAGATGCGGCTGGATAAATTGGTAAGGATCACAATAGATGCCATACACATGGTCATCAGATATCTCATTCATGATAAAGCCAAAGGTTTTTGACACCCACCAAATAATGAGATTAAAAAACTAACTAGAGAAGAGTGGGATGACAGAGGC
Organism: Chamaecyparis obtusa; assembly: GCA_027943335.1. Classification (NCBI taxonomy): domain Eukaryota; kingdom Viridiplantae; phylum Streptophyta; class Pinopsida; order Cupressales; family Cupressaceae; genus Chamaecyparis; species Chamaecyparis obtusa. Next base: position 2,230,822 of record BSBK01005248.1, read on the forward strand.
ATGAGGATTAATACTACAAGTGACCTTGAGATCAGATTTGGAGCTTATGTCATTTCCTAAAAGATATTTTAGTTGAGTAGACCAAACAATGTTGCATGAAGAGCTATTGACATTGCATACAAAATTGTAAATAAGGGTTTACAAATTAACTTAGCTAAGTTGATGTTGAGACAAATGGAAGAAAACATGTGGACTATCTGAGTTGCAAGATCAAACACATGCAAGTTTGGATCACTTTTGGTATGTACATTTTTCTACTTGTAAAACTATTTTCCCTCAATTGGTAACATTGAATGGGATGTAAACCAACCACTCATAATTCAAATAAGTGAATTTAAAAATATCTTAGACAATCATTTTGATCCACTCATGGATGATTACTTTAGTAAATTCAAGGAAATAATGTAGAAGAGAACTAGGATTCCTTCTCAATTAGTTGAGAAATATAAGGATGATATTTTTTTTCTAGTGGACAATGACAACACCTTGATAAAGGTAGTCAAACTAAGAACTGCATGGATATCCCCTATGGAGTATGAGATTGATAATGATTGAGCCACCAAATCAATAAAGTCTTTGCTTGCTAAGCCAAAAGAAAAAGATGATACATGGTTCAGAACCTATGAAGTAGCCAAATCTAGAATCAAAATGGGACTAGTAGTAGAGAAGATGGGAAGGAAAAAAGGACAAAATGGTAATAAATTTAAAGAAATAATTCAATGCTATAGATGAGGAAGCTAAGAAATTGGTTGAAGAGGAAACTAAGGAACATTTATAATTCTGTGAAGATGATGAAGAAGAAGAAATTGAGTCTGATGAGCTAGAACATGTAGAGACACCAAAGGCTACAAAGGAAAAAGATAAGAAGGTTGATATTTCAACCCGCATAAGGACAATGTTAGCAATAGGCAATACACCTCCTTAAAAGAGAGGAGTAGCAAAAATAACAAGGCCAATACCAACCTACACTTATCATAAAAATAGAGGAATAAAAGCTTCCACTGAGCTCCTTGAACTGAAAAGGAGAAGAAATTGATAATAGGAAAAGATGATATAGATTCAAAAGATGAAGACAATAGTCAATTCTGAGTTGTGGTAAACAAGGTACCAAAAACAATTGATGAAATGGCTGAAGGAATAAAGAATAATGGATGATTAAACATTCCTAAGCTTAATAGGTATTTTAACCTAAGCACAAAGGATCAAGATAAGTTAGAGGAAGAAATCATAGGTATGATGATAAAATTTAAACAAGTTCAAGTAGAGTTTGCAAATTGTATATTGAAGGAACTCTATGATAAAGTGTCTACAAGATGGACATATGCACTATAGACCAATAAGAGAATGAGAGAAAAGTCACTAATTTTGGCCAAGCCATATTTCACCATTCCCAAGATTGATGCTACTTTGCAACAACATTCAAGAAAATTTTTGATGAAGATAAGAGAATTCAATATTCTTCAAGGAAATATACAAGAGGTAGACAATGAAAGTACAAAGCTCTGGACTCAAACCCCAAGTCTTGTTGATGTGAGTTTTGTTCCACTTACACAACATGTAGGGCTAAACACTCAATGTTTCAAGAAACATAGAGTATTAAACCCTCTCTTGAATAAAGTCATCTCCCATGCTAAGCTTTACAATGAAGGTCATGAAATGACTCCAAGGTTCCTTACACCTATAGATGTATAACTTAGTTGAAATGATGTGATTTTTTGGTTAATCACTTACGTAGGCTTACGTGTTTTGTTCAAGGGTGTCAAATTACTTGCACTTCTAAAGATTTGGCTTCACAATATGAAATAAAAATATGTCCATGATTTATATCACTTCCAACTTTTCTCTTCAACTCTTACTATCTAGACTACTTCTACTTCTAACTATGGATGGGAAGACTAATGGATGGACTAGGAATCCTACCAAATGAATGCTTTCCTATGGCTTCAACTCCACCTAGTGCAAAGCTTCAAAGGATCTCAAATGGTTTTCGTATCAACACCTTCCCCTCAGTGCAAATTGTAGTACAAATCAAGGATCCAATGCCAATTGAACTTGAGCACAACTACTAGATTACCACACAATGCACCCTTGTATCTACATGGAGCTAGTGGCCTAGTTTTATAGAGTCACCCAATCAAACGTCCACCAATATCACCACACAATCTATCTACTTTTACTCTTAATTTAACAACTTTGAAAGGAAATTCTATTTTAATTATGGAAGTAGAAACAATGCAATAACACAAAGCGTTCCAACTCAATCACCATGCAGAACACAATAATGATAAGAAGAGCAATATTGGCATTACTTAAGCAACAATTTTATTCAATCTTCCAACCCTTACAAATGAGAGAAATTTTCCTTATACAGAGGCTCAAGTATAATGAATGACCAAGATTAAGAGGAAAAAATCTAAAACCAAGGGCCTAGATTACATCCCATAAACCCTAATTAGGGTTACCACCCAATCAGGAAATGAGAAAAGGACACCTCATTCAATGGAACAATGAAAAAAACCCAAAGGTGGCAACCAATGAAATGGAACCAAATAGTTATCCAATCAAAATTAGACACCTACCCAACCCAACAAAAAAGGAAAAATATGAGGCTTGGGCTTACATCAAATGATCTTCTAAGATAATCTTTCCTTTTTCCTTCACCCTTTTAGCCAAATTGCTGAACTTAGCTAGCATGCGTTAGATAACTGAGAGGGGTTGAATCAGTTAAATCAATTATTCTACATTCTCAAAATCTCAGATGTACTTTTTCAAACTTTTTTAATAAAATAATCAACTCAGTACTATGTTAACAACATTCTTTCAGTTCATTTACCAAATACCAATAATTTCCAAAACTGTGTTTACCAATTAAACAAATATGAAATATGTAAAGTATGATAGTAATCCAATAAAAAAAACTAAAGCATAACACAAAGATTTAATGTGGAAAACCTGCTAAGGGAAAAACCACCTAGGATTGGTAACCCAAAATATTTCACTCTTCTGAAGTGAGCTCAGTTAGGAGCCAACCCTGTTAAAGGTTACAAAATACACTGTGAGGTGTGAACTTGTTAGAGGATATATCACTAATAGTTATCCCTCAACCAACATTCACTATGGGGTCAATAATAAAATAATTAACATTCCTTGAATGTCATATTGAAATACAAAAGATTGTTAAGTCCACTCAGTTAAGAGATTTAGTTGTAACAATGGTTACACTGATACAATAGTGATCTGATTCAAATACAACATAATTTGTAAGTATTCATATCTATGCTAAGCTCACTATAACTCTTCTGATCAATAATCAATTCACTTCATCATATCCTCCAACTTACTTCACTTAGTGTATAATTCTCTAATGCTCAGTAATTCCTACAGTCCACCTCAGTTCTATTTGTAACCAATTTGATTAGTAGTGCATGAAAAATATCTTCACGCGAATTCTCCTGTAGTCTTTATTCATTCGACCTATTCAAAAATGAATCTCATGTCTCTTAAATAGACGTGTAAATGGTTTTCATCTCATCCATTAGATTTTTCCTCTTAATCTTCATCGTTCATTTTTTTGCTTCAAGCTTCCTCTGTAGTTGTATCAATAAAAATTTTCAATCGCTTCCCTTCAACCATCTCTGAATTTTGTCAGTCATTTGATCTTATAAAAAACTCTATCCCTTACCTCAAAATCATAAGCATCTTCCATCTCATCAATTTTAGTCAACTGTTATAAACATTTAATATTTTCATCCTACTTGGTTAAAACATAATGCATCGGTGATAACTAACTTGGTTATTACTGTCACTAGGTATACAAAAGACTAACTCGGTGTATACATAAATCTTCAATTACCGACCACATTAACTTGTTCAATTTTGATCTCTTCTTCATAATAGAATAATGTAACATGCTCAAGTCAACAACATAATGCCATAGAATCATCAATAAGCTACCCAATGTATACCTTATCCAAATCTATCATATCTGTCTTGTCCTTTTGTAGATATCTCATTTCTTTACCTTTTTTTCCTTCTATAGATGTTCAGATGTTTGTAACTATCATGATAAGTATAGTCAAGACTATTTGACATCAATGACAACATATTGACTGATTTAATCATCTTACATATCACTTTAACACCTCAGTGACCTCCTGAATCTTCATCAAGATATTCAATCAGTTGTAGGTTTTAACAATCTCTCCCTTTAGCATTGATGGCAACATAAACAATATGAAATATGCCATAGAATACTAAACATTTGTTCTACAACTATATAGATAAATGTTGTAACTCGATAAGCTCTCCCTAGCTTGATATTTAATATGTTTAATCACTACATTACTATAACAACATTTAATGCAGACTCTTTTTGTGGATTTGATCTTCTTTAGTTCTCTAATTCTTTCTCTACATTTAGTGGATAGATGTTTCATTTTCTATTCTCTATCCCTTTTCATGTTCTTTCCAACAGATATTTCATTAAAATCTCTCTCCCTTTGACAACAATGTGAAAAGAAAATAAATATGTCTTTAGTAGACAAATAGTATAAATTTGTTGTTTGATCCAGATCAAGTACCTTCATGTACTGATATACAGTTCTCTCTTCCAGCTTCTACAATCTTCACTTCCTTCACAACTTTCACAACCTTGGGAATCCTAAATTGTGAGCTACATGCATCAACATTTTGTTTTTTTTGATAAGGTACAGGTTGATGCAACCTCTTGATCACCTTAGTGACCAATAGACGGGGGATGGACCCCTAGTCTAGTCCTCAAGTACTCAAAAGTATCCTTCAGTAAAGGTTTAGTAAATATATCTACAAGTTATTCTTTAGACTTCACAAATTCCATTTTCACTTTCTTTTCTTGTATTTGTTCCCTCAAATAGTGATATTTAATTGATATGTGTTTTGTCTTTACATGCATCACTAGATTCTTTGAAATATTTATGGCACTTATGTTATCACAATATATAATCACTCGATCAGTGATCTCCTCATTCATTGGACTTTCAACAATTGTTTTATCCATGCAATATTTGAACAATTAGCAGCAACAACAACATATTCTACTTCAACAATAGACTACGAAATGGATGCCTATTTCTTACTTATCCATGTTACAAGTATTTCTCCCAAAAATAATGCTCTACCAGTAGTACTCTTCTGGTCATCAATATTTCTAGCCCAATCTGCATTAGTGTAAACTTGTAGTTCAATTTTGCCTTCCTTTTTGTACCATAATACATAATGCTTAGTGTTCTTCAAATATCTCAAAATTCTCTTAACAACAATCATATGTGATTCCCTAGGATTAGCAGAAAATCTTGCTACAATCCCAACTACATGTGCTATATCAAGCATACTATGTACAACATACATTAATTTGCCAATCATTGATTTATATAGTGTCTGATTTAGCTCGATTGATTCATCATTTTTTGTCAGTTTACATTTGGTAACCATAGGTGTTCCAACTGGTTTTGAATCTTCCATTCTAAATTGTTGGTGTAATTAAATATTCCTAACTACACTTTACTTAATCTTACTTAGGTTAATGCATTGCATAGTAGTTTTTGATTGAGACACCTAGGAGTTTGCACCTCAATTAAGCACATGGTGTAGGAGAAATTCTACTTTTGGTATGAGATCCACCTTTAGTGCTCTTCTCACATTATCATCCTAATCCATTGCACATACTTCATTGCATAATGGAGGATGATCCACATTTGTTGGACATGTGATTACACCTAGCTTAGGTAATATCTTATCAACTTCTTATCATTCTCTCTTATCACCTTTCCTATATAAGGAGGCTTATTATGTAATCATGTATCAAGGTGAATTCAATGGATCAATTCAATACCAATCATTGCATTCACATCATCTCTCTTGTGCTTTTCTTTAACCTCTAGATCCTTGGTTCAATCTTTTCTATTTGCAAATTTTTACATGGTATTAGAGCCATTGAAGCATTTTGATTAGTCCATTTGAAGATCTTGGTGCAAGCTTTGAAGATCCAAAACTCATATTTGAAGACCAGCATGTTGTAAAAGTGTCTTGGGGAAGATCTAACCTCACGATTGCATCCAGGAGTCTATTTTGGTTAAAATTGACTATAAAATTGCCCATATTTAGCGAAAGTCCAAATCAAAACAATTTTTTTACAAATCGAGCTGTACGACCCAATTTGTACCTTTGCGGTATGATTTTGAAAAAAATAATTTATTTTTTTATTTTGTCTTTTCACATAATTTTCTTTCTATAAAATTATTTTCGAGTCAGTACAACCCTATTTATTTCTATTATAGAGTAGAGAGTAAAAGTCATCAAACTTGAGTCTGATCTGTATTATTAGGCAGTCAAACCATATCAAGCTCGGTGACCGACCCCGAGCTTGACGTCGAAGTGGAGCTCGGGCTAGCTTGACATGCTTTTTAATTTACAACCACGGGATTTTCTATATACATTGTTGCCTTTATAGTTTCATAGGCAATGTGGGACTAAAATAGTCTCCAGCACCCACCTCTGCCCCCCACCACCGGCCCACGCACCTCACCACCAGTTAGCTTCTTTGTTTTTCAAGTGTGGGTCAATAATTATAAACACTACATTATAACCCCGCACAAGGCATGTGTGACTAAAAGTCCCACTTCCTGGTGGTGCTCACCTCCACCTCTACCCATCACCGTGGCTGAACTCGACACCCTTGCATAGTCTCCATGACCTTGCACAGTTAGCTACCATGCGACACATGCACAACCACCCACACGGCCAACCGACTATGCACTATCTGTCACATGGTATCTAGAGGTCATGCCACCTCAGTGGAAAACATATCTCTCCAACCAAGACAACTCACAAGCATTCACTTAATCAGATCATGCCATGTGGCACCAAAGACACATCACCTGCATAATCAGTATTCCATACTGCCACGTCTGCATTCTTGGCCACAATTTTTGCTAATGTCATATGTTACATCTACCTAAATTTGATGGCCATCCAGTCATCAAAACATGCCAAATTGGGCATTTTGTGATATCCATATGGCCATCAAATTTAACACACTAATTTTCTGATGTCATCAGGGTTTGAATTTTCTTAGCCTTTACTATTGGAGTATTCCATTTTGCAGTCCAACTTTAGAGGGCCATATCTTACTCATTTTTGCTCCTTTTTTCGAGCAATTTTTTTTGAAATTGGGTAGAATTTCCTGAAGAATCTAGTTGTGGTATTATTTTTGTAATTGGGTGGCTAGATTTACCATAAATTGCATATTTTTAAGATTGTTCTTGCCTATTCTTGATTTCTACAACTTCCAGGGCTTCGTTGGGGCACATACAGTAACATTTTGAGGTAAATTTATTTTTGAAAAAGTAGGATTTTTCATCTACTTTCTAGATCTACAATCAGGTTTCAATGATTTGGGTGGATATATCACTTTTAGAAATAGGTCATTTTGGGGCTATATTTGGACTTGGTTAATCCATGGATTTTAATTTTGTGATTTGAATCAAATATTTGAAGGAGTTGTCAGTTGTTATTAGTCATTATTTGGTTTTATTATGGATAATTCAAAGGTCAAAATCCCCACTCCATATAACTACCATGAGTGGAAAGTATCTTTAATTGATCATTTTTTGATTATTGGATTGCTTAGAATGACTCTTGGGCAGGATCAAGAACCTCAAACAAGTCTTGCAGAAAGGAGAAAATGGTTTGATCAAAGGGATAAAGAACTTGGCTCTCTTACATCATCCATTTCTCATGATTTGCACTTTCATATTGCATCTTGCACACACCTTAATGATGTTTGGGTCATATTGGAAGGACTCTCTAATAAACCTGATAGAATGAGAAAATTCAGATTGGAGAATGATCCATAGGTCTAAATCCTAGTGATTTTGACAATATTCAAGACTTTTTCTCTAAGTTCAATTCTATTAGATTGGAGCTTTCTAATTGTGGCATTATTAAAGGGGATGAACAATTGATCTTTTATATTCTTTCCAAGCTAGGTCTTGATTATTCTATCTTTATTTCTACATTCTATGTGACTATGGATGCTCTTGGTAGTGCATACAAATTTCCCTCTCTTGATGAATTTGAAGCATAACTCATAGGGGAACAAACAAAGTTGGCACACATGGGTCAATTGAAGCCTTCCACACATCAAGCATTGATTGCAAGTGAGTCTACATCAAAGACTTCTAATAACAAAGGAAAGAAACAACATAAGGATCCTAAGCCTCATGAAAAGGATAATGAATCTCCTTTATATAATCGTACTGAATACAAGTTCTCTTCAATAGAAGAATCATCTAGAAGAAAGAGGGATAAATGTGCATATTGTAAAAATCCAGGACATGATGAGCATACCTATTTTCAAAAGATTATTGATGAGCTAAGTCACATTATTCAAAAGCAAAACATTAAGTTTCTCTCATTAGTGTCTACTCCTTCTTCTACACATTCGACAACTTCTACATCTCCATCATCATCCAAAGATAAAGGTAAAGGATGAGAACTCTTGGCTTCCACACATCCTGAGCAAGGTAAATGAATTCTTGATTCAGGTGCATTGCATCATATGGCATCTTCTATGGATATGTTTTCTTCTATTGAGCCTTTTAATTCTCATAATATTTTGATGGGTAACAACACATTCATGAGAGTTTGTGGGAAGGGTTCTATTCCTATGGGAGAGGGGACATTTAATGATGTTCTTTGTGTACCATCCTTGACCACTAATCTTCTTTCTATTTACCAAATTACACTTGGGGCATAAGGTAAAATTATTGAGTTCAATCATGTTTTTTTCTACATTAGGGACATGGAGACTAGAGATGCCATAGCTATGGGAGTTATTGATCATACATCATACTTGTATTATTTTTCACATTTTGTTGATGATGATGATATTCATGATGTACACATCCATTTTCCAATGGATAATTATGAGGAGAACTTTGGGCACTTGAATCATTTTGTTGTTGAGACAAGTGTTGAGCTTTCTACTCCTCCACCTCCTGCTTCTTCATACATGGGCTCTACTATTTAGCAGGATGATCATAGTGTTTCAGATCTTGTAGAATGTGATGACTCCTTGGATACCTCTTCAACATTTGTTGATTCTCATGATGAATATTTGGAAGGCATACTTGAGGGGGTTTCTCTTTCCTTTGATGATAGCATCATAGTTGGGGATACTTCTTCATCTTCTTTGGAGATTGACAATCTTGATTCTTCTTCTTCACTTGATTTGTCACATGAATTGATCAATTCTTTGAGCTTGGAGATTCATATTTAGTCTTCAGAGATTCATGCATGGAGACCTTCCTCTTCTTCATCCTTCCATTTGCACAAGGATTGGCTTCTTCATCATTTGATATATCTATTTCTTCATAAGTGGAGACATGTTTCTTGTAGGCATTGGTCGATCTATTGTTTGTAGGTACTCTTCATCAACATGGTAGCTTCTATATTATGGGGGGATATCCTATCTCCAACTATCCTTCTTATGGGGAGATAATTCTTTGTATATACATGATTTTTGTAGTTCTTGGGGGGTCTTGAGAACTCCATCCATCCATGCATCTTGTTTTCTTCTCTCTTTTTGGGGGAAGGTTTTTCCCATGAGGTTTTCCCTCTTTCTCCGCTTTATGAGATTTTTGCAGTTCATGTATTGCATTTTGTACATGAGTACCTAGCATGGCCTAGTAGCCAAGACCCATCTTTCATTGTGAGTTTAAGTGCATTCCCCTAAGTTGCACTTAAGGGGGGATGTTGGTGTCATTAAATATTCCTAATTACACTTTACTTAATCTTACTTAGGTTAATGAATTGCATAGTAGTTTGTGATTAAGACACCTAGGAGTTTGCACCTCAATTAAGCACATGGTCTAGGAGAGATTCCACTTTTGGTGTGAGATCCACCTTTAGTGCTCTTATCACATTATCATCCTAATCCATTGCATATACTTCATTTCATAATGGAGAATGATCCACATTTGGTGGATATGTGATTACACCTAGCTTAGGTAATTTAGTTTATTAGATTCTTATCATTCTCTCTTATCACATTTTCTATATAAGGAGGCTTATAATGTAATCATCTATCAAGGTGAATTCATTGGATCAATTCAATATCAATCATTACATTCATATCATCTCTCTTGTGCTTTTCTTTAACCTCTAGATCCTTGGTTCAATCTTTTCTATTTGCAAATTCTTACACAAATGTCTTTAATACTTCCTTGATGTATTTTGATTGTGTGATGAATATGCCTTCATTTTGCTATAGTATTCCCAATCCAAGAAAGAATTTAATCTCTCCAAACATTGAACTTTCAAATTCTTTTCTCATTTCAACAGCAAATGATTTGCAAATATTATCATGTGCCCCAAATATTATATCATCAACAATTTTTTTAGCACTACTATCTTATCATCAGTTGCATCTTTCAAATATAGATTACTGTTATCACTTGTCCTCACAAAGTCAATAATAATAAGATAAGCATGCAGTCTTTCATACCATGCTCTCGGTGCTTGTTTTAGTCCACACAATGCTTTATGCAATTTACATACCATGTTCTTCTTATCCTAATCAACAAAATCTTCAAGTTGTTCTATGTAAACCTCTTCCTCAAGCATTCCATTCAAAAATGTAGATTTAACATCCATTTGATAAACCTTAAATCCTTTATAAGTAGCATATGCAAGCAATATTCTAACTCCTTCAAGTATTTCTACTGGTGAAAAAGTTTCACCATATTCAATTCCCTCTTCTTGTGCATATCACTTATGAACAAGTCTTGCTTTGTTTCTAGTCACTTCACCATTCTCATTCAACTTGTTTCTAAATTTCAATTTAGTACCAATCACATTTTTATCACTCGGTCTAGGTACTAATGTCCACGTTTTGTTTTTCTCTATCTATTCAATTTCTTCATTCATAGCTTTAATCCATTCTTCATTCTCAAGTGCATCTTTAACATTTTTAGGCTCAAATTCACAAACTAAACATGTGTTCTATCTTAACTTACTTAGTGTCATCATGCCAGCTTGTTTGTCTCCAATAATCTAGTTCTGTGGATGGTGTCTTCTCATAGATTTTTCCAACACTTGCTCTCTTCTTTGTTCATTAATCGGTGCAAGTTCAATTTCATCCTCGGAAACATCTTCCTGATTTTCAGTTTGCATTTGCTGACCCTTGATAGCATTTTCCTGTCACTTGGTAGACTCGGCTTGTAGCTTTGGTAGATAGTCTGGATGCTCAATATATGTAATTCTATTAAAGTCTTCTAGTTCCTTCCTAATTTCTTCATTATTTTTCTTAGAAAACTCATCAAATTTTACATTAGCAATTTCAATCATTTTGTTAGTAGGCTTGTTCAAACATTTATATGCTTTTCTCTTAGTAGAATATCCTAGAAATATTCCTTCATCACCTTTAGAATAAAATTTACCATTTCCATCATCTTTCAGAATGTAACATCTACTTCCAAAAATTATGAAATAACTTACATTAGATGTGTATCCAAACCATAGCTCATAAGGTGTCTTATTTGTATCTTTCTTTAGTTGAACTTGGTTCAGGGTGTAGACAATAGTGCTAACAGCTTCTCTCCATTATATTTGTGCAACATCCTTTTCAATCATCAGTGTTTTGGCATGGTCAACTATAGATCTATTCCTTCTTTTTGTAATACCATTTTGTTGTGATTCCCTTAGTGCAGAAACCTATCTTTTAATTCCATGCTCATTACAAAATTTAGTGAATTCATCATAAATAAACTCACCTCCTATATCAGATATTAAGCATTTAAAATATTTTCTGGTTTCCTTTTCCACTTTAGCTTTATGCGACTTAAACATTTTGAAAGCTTCAGATTTCTCTTTCAAAAACATAAGTGTCATCATCCTAGAGTAGTTATCAACAAATAAAATGAAATATTTGTCACCATAATAACTATGAGTTCTCATAGGACCACATAAGTCGGTATGCACCAACTCCAAAATAGCTTTAGAAGAATAATATTTTCTCTTAAAACTAGATTTAGTCATTTTCCCTTTCTAACATTGATTACACATGACATGGTCAGGTTTATTTAGACTCGATAAACCTCTAACTCTTCTCTTCTTACTAATCTTAACCATGTTATCAAAATCCACATGACACACTCTCTTATGCCACAACCACACATCTTCATTTCTAGCCAACAAACAAGAAGTTTCAGCATTATCAAGATAAAATATATTACCTTTAGATTGTTCACCAATATCGACCAACTTTCTAGTTTCATCATAGAGCTTCACCTTCCTACTTTCAAATGAAACTTTGTGACTTGAGTTATTCAATTGTGCAACACTCAACAGATTATAGTTAAGTCCTTTTACCCAATATGGATTATGACATCTAATCTTATTGTTCAACAAGATAGATCCTTTTCCTTTCACTAGACAAGGGTTATCATTTCCCATTTTAACAGATCCTCCATTATAGTGTTCAAGATATTCAAATTTTTCCTCATCACCAATCATATGATCTGTACAATCACTGTCAATAATCCATGTATCATTTTTGGAAACCTTAGATATATGTGTTGTTTCAACATACCTTTCTTCTTCTTATGAATCCTCTTTCATAGCTACGAATACCACCTCAATGTATTCATTAGTTTTGGTGTCAGTATCAACATCATCATAACCAACTAGGTAACAAGCCTTCTTTCCTTTGTCTTTTTAGTCTCAATTTTTTCTTTTGTCATACTGCCAGTTTCCTATGTGTTCTTGGTTATCTCTTCTATCAGACTTCCTTTCACCAGATCGATCATTATCTTTATCATCATCTTTCCTATTAGGACATCTAGCTACAATATGGCCAATTTCTTTACAATTAAAACATGCTAAAGGTAACTTTCCCTTATACCTTCCTCTACCTTTTTGAAGTCTCCTAGCCATAAGTGCTTCAAGCTCATCAAGTTCATCTTCACTATCATTGTCACTTTCCTTTCTTATTTTATGTTTACTGCTAGACTTACCAATCTTCAAGGATGATATAAATGTAGACTCAACACTTGGTATTATATTGTTATCATAGTTATTCATCTCAAAAGTAGTTAATTTACTGATTAGGTTATCAAGTGTAAGAACATTACCTGATGCGGATCTCATTTCATGAATAGAAGAGATTCTAATAGCATAGACAAGAAAAAAGGTTCTAAGAATTTTACTCACAACAATGTCTTCATCAATAACACCTCCTGCTCCTCGGATAACATTGACCACTTCCTTTATTCAGTTAGAGTATTATGTGATGTTTTCACCTTCTTTCATCTTCATATCATCAAATCTACCTCGAAGAATTTCAGCTTTGGCCCTCAGTACATTTGCATCTACTCTATGAACTAGTGCAAGCTTGTCCCACATTTCTTTTACTGTAGTACATGATTTGATATCTTCAAATTCTACATCAAATAGAGCAACAACAATCTCTATCATTGTCATGTTGTGTTCATGTCTGTCTCTCAGTTGGTCAATTGTCAAAGGTCAAGTAGTTGGTTGTATGTAACCATTGTCTATGAGTTGTAGAGAAAATTCTCCAATTCCAAATATGTGGAACCTCATTCTATTTTTCCATGTTGAGAAGTTGTCCTTGTTCATCTTTGGTACCTCTCTCGTATACATCTTGTAATCTTTAGCTCAAGTCCTTCAAACTTATTTTCAAGAACACAAGCTCTGATACCAATTGTTAGATAACTGAGAGGGGGGGGGGAATGAATCAGTTAAATTAGTTATCCTACAATCCAAAACTCTCATATGTACTTTTTTCAAACTTTTTCAATAGAACAATCAACTTGGTAAGATGTTAGCAACATTCTTTCAGTTCATTTACTGAACACTAGTAATTTCCAAAACTATGTTTATCAATTAATAAAATATGAAATATGTAAAGTATGATAGTAATCCAATCACAAAAAATAATACATAACAGATAACATAAATATTTAATGTGGAAACCCTACTAAGGGAAAAACCACCTGGGACCAGTAACCCAAAATATTTCACTCTTCTAAAGTGAGCTCGGTTAGGAGCCAACCCTGTTAAAGGTTAGAAAACATATTGTAAGGTGTGACCTTGTTAGAGGATTTATCACTAATAGTTATCCCTCGACCAGTATTCACTATGGGGTTAATGAGAAAATAATTAACATTCCTTGAATGTCATATTGAAATAAAAAAGACTATTAAGTCTACCCAGTTAAGAGATTTAGTTGTAACAATGGTTAAATTGATACAGTAGTGATCTGATTCAAATACAACTCAATTTGTAGGTATTTAGATCTATGCTAACCTCAATATAACTCTTCTGATTAATAATCAATTCACTTCATCATATCCTCTAACTTATTTCACTCGGTGTATAATTCTTTGACACTTGGTAATTCCTGCAGTCTAGCTCGATTCTGTCCATAACCAATTTGATTAGTAGTGCATGAAAAATATCTTCACATGAATTCTTCTATAGTCTCTATTCATCCGGCCTATTAAAAAATGAATCTCACTCTTAAATAGATGTGTAAACTATTTTCATCTCATCCATTAGATTTTTTCTCCTAATGTCCATCATTCATTTTGTCACTTCAAGATTCCTTAGTAGTTGTATCAATAAAACATTTCAATCTCTTCCCTTTGATCATCTCTAAATTTTGTCAACCATTTGATCTTATAAAAAAATCTATCTCTTACCTCAAAATCATAAGCATCTTCCATCTCATCAATTTTAGTCAGCTATTATAAACATTTAATGTTTTCATCCTACTTAGTTAAAACAAAATGCGTCAGTGATAACTAACTTAGTTATTACTATCACTCGGTATACACAAGACTGACTTGGTGTATACAGATATCTTTAATTATTGACCACATTAACTTTCTCAATTATGATCTCTTCTTCATAATAGAATAATGTAAAATGCTCAAGTCAACAACATAATGTCATAGATTCAACAATAAGTTACCCAATCTATACCTTATCCATATCTATCATATCCATCTTTTCCTTATGTAGATATCTCATTTCTTCACCATTTCTTCCTTCTATAGATGTTCAGATGTTTGTAACTATCATGATAAGTATAGTCAAGACTAGTTGACATCAATGACATCATATTCAATGATTTAATCATTTTACATATCACTTTAACAACTCACTGACCTGCTAAATCTTCATCAATATATTCAATTAGTTGTAGGTTAACAACATGATGTTGATCTCATCCAAGGAAGGGCAAGGAGTGTATTGAATTTTCCTATCAGGCCCATCCATTATCATCTTAGTCATCTCAAGTGTCTTCTCCAGCTCAGTTGAAAAATCTCTAGTAAACTCAATGAGAACCTTGAGGGATGAGAGAGCCTCTGAATCTTTTACTCTAATGATGGCTCCTCCAAATGATTCCAATCTCTTTGCTAAAGTATTTATGTTTATATCCTCATTCTTCATTTCTTTAATGCCAAAGGTGGCTCTTGTTGTCTACTATTGACCGGAGGTGAGAAATCTCATTTCCAACTCTTTCCAATACTTCTAATGTGTGAAGTAAGGAAAAATACCAAATCTCAATAATGTTCATTTCATTTTCCTTAAGCACTTTGGTTTTCACTAATAACTTATTTGAAGTGTTAATCACTACCTACAACTATGGAATAGTCTTGTCTTTGACTAGGAAAAAGTCCTTCCAAATAACATCAATGGTATGGAACCTTGCTCTAAGAGATAAAAATGCTTGGAATTATTCCTCAAAATATGTAAAGAAAACCATCCCATCCTAAATAACTCTTTCAACCCAAGACTAAATCTCTTGTAGAGTGACCCTTGCATCCTCTATATCATTAGTGCTTCCTTGTGCTAATGCAAGTGGTAACATAGCTATCTGATCTAACTATTGGATTGGCCTATATGCACCCTTATAATAGTTCCTCAAATTATGGTTTTCTACCCTTAACCTCTCATCCTCTTCCATTTCTTTATCTAATTTCTCCTTGAGAGAATTGATTCAATCATGGATTTCCTCTCAGTAAATTTCTTTTGTCATAGTTTCCATGTCATGCTAAATTATGCTATATTCATGGGCCTGGATATCACCTATTTCTTTGTTCACCTTTGGAATTATAGCATGAGCCTTGTGAATACCTGACTCTCCTCTGATAACTCTTTCCAGTGTTCCTATAGGCTGGATCTCTTTCTCTCTTACTTCTCTTTCTATCAACTCTTCAATGTTCTCAATAGGTCAAACATGTGCAATCTTCCCCTTAGGCTTGAAAAGATCCCTCAACCATGATAGCACTATACACTTTCCCAATTCTAAGTTTGACTCTTCTTCCATGGTCATAAACTCATTATTTCCTTCTTCAACTAATAAGGCATCCACATAAATCAATCCCACATTCTCACTATTTTTAGGAGAAGAACTTTCCTTAGGATGATTCTGAGTGAGGAGAGAATAATCTGAGTTGTAACTATATCCCTTGGATGAACCTGAACTCACTTCAATTATTGTTTCCTTATCTACCTTTTTGATAATCATGTTCTGAGATATGGTGGCACTTTCCTTTGAGGGAACTATACTTATATCCCGCTTCTTGGTTGGTGGTTCCTCAAATTCCTTTTCCTTTCCTTTCCTATTTTCCATATCCTTTATCTTTTTTCTACTCATTATTGCTTGCTGGACACCAACTTCATCTTTCTTCCTAGTTGACTCCTCCAAAATCTCTTCTACTAACTTCATCTTTTCATAAGTGAGGTGAACTCTTTTCTCCTTTAATTGAGCCATCTTGTTGTACCATTCCTTTATGTATAAATCAAAACACTTCATTATTACCTCCAATGAAAGGTCTTGGTCACTTGACCAATCAATGGGATCTGATTCACTTTGATTTATGGATTTATAATCTACTCTTAATTTCTTTTTATCTTCCTCAAGCTGATCTAGGATATTAAGTCCTCTCCACCTATAACTTTTCATCATATCCACTATAAGTCTGGAGGAGGTTCTTTTTCTTATTTCATAATCATCAACTGCATTGGCTCAATAGTCCTCTAAATGATGAACATGCCTATATGGATTCCTATATATTGTTTTTACTAGCCTATTTGGATCAAAATTCTATTTTTCATTATACCATGCCAAGTGATATTATTCCAATTATGTCTCCACTACTACCAAAGTAATGGAATAGTGGCAACCATCAGCTCCAATTATCAATGAGAAAGTAACTCCTGACTTGCCTTAACTCTTTTGAATCTTGTCATAAACTGCTAGTTGTCTAGCTACCTCCAATAATACTAGTCTGTTAGGTGGATATCTTGGAAGTCTATTTGGGCAACACCCATTTCTTGCTAATATGATATATGTAAACTTTGGAAATTGAATGTGCCAAATCCCATACTTTTTCACCAACTTTTCTTCTTTGGGAGAGAGTCTCCCATGAGGTGCCTCTTGCCAAATTATCATATCTTCATGGAAAATGCATCATAAAATATCTTAAAGTCCTTGGTGTTGTGCAAATGTCATTGTGGATAGCACTCATGCAACAAGTATTGTCCAGCCTCCTTCCCAACTATGCCCAAATATCTCAATCCTAGCTGTTGGTACAAGGCTACTATCATATAGAAAAGGTAGGATCCCATGTAGAATACCTTCTGATCTTACATTGTTCTCAACTATAGATCTAAGTTCTCACTTATGATCATGGACCAATCAAACATTCTCTTGCCACTCTCAATGCCTTCGATGAAATTATACATGCATGTCTCAAAATTACCACTTTGAGGTGTTCCCGTGACTCTTCTCAACATCACCACAAGGTCACCATACTTTGGTTTGAATCCTGATCTTGAGAACTTAGGTAACCTTGTAAATGACTTCCTTGGTTCCTTCAACCATTCTCAACATAACACGGAGGAATAAAATTCTGAATTATCATTGTAATGCTTAGTTGCTTGATCTGTAGTCACCAAGATACCATTGTTGTGATGTGGGATGTGAAATATTTCTCTAATAATAGGCTCAATTAAATTAGTAAGCACCTTCTATGCTTACCATAGCACACTGACTTTGATTGGTAGTGATAGTAGATGACACATTCCATGATCAAATCCAGACAAGGCAAGGTAGGAGGGAAATCATTGCTTGCATGATTCCACTCTTAAGCATCCTCTTTGCAAGTTGTGAAGAACTTCCAAGAAATCGATCCCTCATTTGTATCATGTTTACCGTCCCTAGGTGTCACCAACCTTCTTTAATTTGGAGGGAAAGAGGGACTTAGGCATCATGTCCTCTAAGTCCTTCTTGAGTTGAGAAACTCTTTGTGCCTGGGAAGAGTTCGTGTCAGCCATACCTCTAACAAAGACCACAATTGACCAATTACTTCCCTTGAATACAAATTATATATTATATTAAGTTAATTGATTTAGATAGTCATTGTTGTTTATTCAATTAACTTGGTCAATTTAACCTTTGCATCAATTCTAACTTAGTTTGTAAATTTGTTCATTCTAATTATCTAAATTAACATGAATGTTCATTTTAACCTTTGATTTGTGTTAATTATTCAATTGTTGCTCATTTGTTGTTCATTCTAAACTTTCCAACTAGTGACTTTATAGTTATTAATTAATTAGATTAGATAGTTGTTTCTCATTATCTTGTAGTTTGAAAGAAACAACACCTAATCTAGGAAAGCAAAGAGAACAACCATGAAGTTCACCACCTCGGGGTGAACTTCAAACCAAAACAAAGTCCAAGTCCATTAATCTTATTACAACGGTGCTCACATTGGCACACTTTACCTTTCAAACTTAAAGATTAAAAGAATTAAACTACGACTATGTAATCAAGAAAGTGAATCCAAATAGGATCCTCAAATGCAACAATCTCCTTTCCAAATCGTCGAGTCCATGCTTCCAAATTGAACCTGCAATTCCACATTTTAAATTATTAATCTAATCAACATATAAATGTCTAAAAACAAAGCTTTAGCTGCCAAACCATAATAATCATAAAATATAATTCATCCATGATAGAATCAAAACTACCCAAACCTAAAAAGTTCAAATTTATCTCCCCAAGATGCAAGAAGTTGTCATCAAAATTGCAAGAGATCGCCCTCCAAGTTGGCAATGAAGACCCTTCAAGCTGCCAACTTGATTGAATTGAATTGCCGAGTAGATGCTCCCAATTGGCAAAGAGTTGCTTTCTAATTTGTAATATAAATTGCTACTAACATGAAGAGGAGCTCGTAGAAAATTAGTGGTAATTTGTTATCTCCCAAGATGATATCTTCACCGCAAATTGAAGAGCCAATTTGCAAAAAATTAATGGCAATTCAATTTGACAATTGCCATATGATATGGCCAGCCTTCAAATTTTAAGGATAAACTTAACCATTTTTTATTTTTCTAGAAAATTAAACAAGGGTTAAATTTTGAGTTTTTTGAAGAGGTCCCAGTTGGAAGAAATTGCAGCCACTTAGAGAGGTAATTTGAACATCAACAGGAAGAAACTCACACTCCCAATGAAGGAGTAATAGCAATTCGGTCCCAATAAAGGAAGAAAATAACAAAAATAACTTGCTGCCCAAATAAAGATAAATCATTACCAAATTGAAGAGGCAACTTGCAGAAAATTAATGGTAATTCACACCTCAAAAAGGAAGGAAAAATTGCACTCCTAATGGCAGAGACCAAATCGCATGTGAGCAGAGGTAAATCGGTTTGTAAATTTCCATATGGAATGGCCAACTTTCTTTATTTATATGCTCCCACCCATGTGAAATACGAGGGACGACTTGGCTATGAAAAAATGAAATAAAATAAAACCAAATCCACCCAAAGCCAACCCCTCTCCAAGTTTGAAACTAAATTTAATGTGAGGGGGCTTTTAAAAGTTTTTGTTATTTAAATAAATCAGCCTTTTTGACATTGACTTTGTAATAAAACAACCCCCATATTTTGATTTTAAAGTTATAAAATGGCATCCATTTAATGGAAAAAATGGCCCACCATGATTTTGATTTTCAAACTAAAAAATGTACCGCCCACAACCCCCCCCCCCCCCCGGCCTCCGAGATTTTTGATCTTTCAAATGGCATTGATTTTATTTTAAATTATAATTTGGTCTTCTTGGCATTGATTTTTAAAACTGTAAGGTGGCCTTTAATTTTTTCAATTATAAAATAGCATCCCTTTGCATTGAAAAATGGCATTGATTGATTTTCATTTTTATTTTATTTCTAAGTTGTAAATTGGTATTAAATTTTTTTTGGAAAATTAAATATGAAATCTAGCCTAAATTATCAATTGAAAATAAAACATTTAATTGGCCAATTTAAAAGGAAAATTTGCCAATCATTAGGATTTTTTCATTGAATGTATCAAAGTGTCAACTTGATCTCTCCATTATAAAGATTTTCTTCCCAACTTGTGAAGGTTTTCATGCCAAGTTGTGAAGGTTTTCATGCCAAATTGTGAAGGTTTTCTTGCCAACTTGCGAAGGTTTTCTTACCAACTTGCGAAGGTTTGCTTATCGACTTATGAAGGTTTTCTTACCAACTTGTGAAGGTTTTCTCGTCAACTTGTGAAGGCTTTCTTGCCAACTTGCGAAGGTTAACACTTCAAATTTAGATTTTTCAAAAATTTTTTAGCCAAAATTACTCGATTAAATGGCTCGATTCCATTTTTTTAATTTTCACAATTTGCAAAATTTTGCCAAATTTCCCAAAAATTATCTAAGTCCACAAAATCCAAATTTTGCTTAAAATGTCGAACCAAGATCACTCATAAATCGAATTGCCCAATACATATATTTAATTTGGATTATAAACAAAATTATTACATTTTGGGAAATCAAGTTAAAAAACTTGATAAAACTCATCCTTCATCGTTCTGAATCCACCATTCATCCTCTTGAACCTTATTTCTCAAATTTTCAAAATCATTCCAAATTTTTGTTCAACCTTTGATCTGAGAAAATTGCCCAAGCAAGTAAAAATAAGGGGGTCCCTAAAATAGTGGGGCGATGGTGTGAAAACCTCACAACTGAGGCTACCTAGTCAAGCTAGGAGCACTAGATCAAATGAGCTGCAAAGAGTATCTGACAAATTGATGCAGAAAAGGTCACACTTTAGGAGTAGCCTAGAGTTGTGAAGAGTACAAAAAAGCTATAAAAGTCATAAGCAAGATGACAGAGGGAGAAACACTGTTACTTAACTGACAAGATGATATCTACATCTGAAGGATGTAAGTTTTTAGTTGTTGCTTTGACATTTTTGTCAGAGATAAGTCAGAGATGAAAACACATGAAATATCAACAAAGAGGGAGATTCAAAGGAAGATTGACACAGTCATAAAAAGCTAGAAGAATGGTTAGTTGGGTGATATAGAATCAGAATGAAGCTAAGGATATTACAAGTTTTGGATTGGTTGGTACACATGTCCTATTCATATGGTGTTTCCATCAATGCCAAAGAGGGAGATTGTTGGAAATTGTAATTGAAGCAATTTTTGCATTGTCATTGATGTCAAACCTTAACTGGTAAGACTGTTGCTACTTAAGAAAGTACTATATCTATCGGTTGATTAGAAGGATTAGGGCGAGGTTGATAACAATAGAACCTAGGGAAAGGTTGAACTATCTTGATACTTCAATGAGTACTTGATTATATGGCACAATGTTAAGACAATGTATTATTTATCCAAGTAAGAAGGAAGATTGAACAAGTAGGCTTAATCGAGCCAAAATGAAGAAATATAGTTTAAGCCGAGTGATGTTAGTGTCAACCGAGTTAGTATTTGCCGAGCAAATTTAGTGTTGACCGAACATCAGAGTATTGTCGAGTGAAACAATTTCGGTGTGTTGACCGAGTTTCATAGTAACGACTGAGGAGTTGAACACAGTATTGACCGAGTGTTAGTAATTTACATTTGAGGAAGAATTTAGATTCCAAGCCAACATGGTTGAATCCTTGGGTTATGTAAATCGTGTTGATTTTATTAATTGATTATATGGAAGTATTTAATGCACTATAAACCATTTTATTATAATTCAAAAATGGGATTTAAGATGTTTCTAGAAGGATGGACGAAGAACATAATGTTGGAAGGATTCAAGAAATTTGACCTAACCCTAAGATCTACAGAGTAGATTAAGCAGACCAAAAGAGAAAACCTATCTGTTGAAGAGATATAAGGAAACCTGAGAGGAGTGGAAGAAGATGCATGCAAGGGGTGTGTAGAGTATGCAGAAGAGTTGTTATTGACTGATTAAGCAGAAAGGCTGAAGGTGAATAATTGTGATTTCTTGAAGGGATTATCAAGTAGATCAATGATGGGAATAGAAACATAGCACAATTAGTAAGCCTGCATATATGAATGTACTAAATTGGATCTAATATTTGCAAAGTGAGTTGTATGTTCTTCATGTCAATACTACTGTTACTTTCTAACCATTGTATTAGTCAAATCTCTTTTAACCAAGGTTGACCTAACACTCATTTATATAAATCCTTTGAACAAGGTTGCATTCTAATGGAATGTATGTAATTCCTTTAACCAGGCGCACTCCTAATAGGGTGATTGAAATCCTTTAATAGGGTCACACCTAACAGTGTGTTTGTAACCTTTAACCAAGTTGGCTTTTCACAGAGCTCACTTTAGAAGAGTGAAAATATCAGTAACATGTTACAAAGTGGTTTTTCCCAAATTGGGTTTCCAATATAAATCCTGGTGTTAATACTTGTGTGAATGTTTTGGTGTGAACATTTCTATGTTTTACACATTAAATACTATTGGATAGTGGACTACATTGTTTTATGTTTCTAGTATATATTCAGTAGTGACCAAGTAGTTTTGGTTATCAGATCTGAATTTGTTGAAGTGTATTGAAGTTTGTTTTATAAATTAGGACATGAGAACAAGCAATTCAACCCCCCCTATTGTTCTAAATCATATTAACAATTGGTATCAAATCTCTAGTTGTGCTTATAGGAGACAAGTTTAAAGGTACTTGGAGTAAATGATCAGGATGTATAAGAAGGAGGTATTGAAGCTGAATACAGAGAACTTCCCTACATGGAAAATTTTAATTAAGCTACACTTAGCTGGTATTGGTGACTCAGTGAAATATTATGTTGAACATGACTATTGGACATCTGCTGCACCCTTGACTGCCGAGGAGATGAGAGCGAAACTGGAACACAACCAAACAATGTTGGAGACTGCATCTGCCTTAAGTTATCTAGAATTTGAAGACGTCAAAGATTGTACAAATGTAAAGCAAATGTGGGACACTCTTGCAAACATCTATGGTGGTGATGTGAATGTTCTAAGGGCAAAAGTTGAAAGCCTAAGAGGTAAATTTGATGAAATGAAAATGCAAGAAGGTGAGAATATTGCACAATATTGTGGTAGAATAAAAGAGGTTGTAAATGCTATTAGAGGAGCCAATGGAACTATTTATGATGAGAATATCATTGGAAAGGTATTGAGAACCTTGTGTCCTATATATGCCATCAAAATTTCTAAAATTTAGGAATCTAGATGTAACCCCGATAATGCTTTAACACTGGAAAGTCTTGTTGGTAGGCTTACTGCTTTTTAGCTTTCTAATTATGATAGCTTCACTGTTGCTAATGTTGAATCTACATTCACGTCACAATTGGTTCTAAATAAGTCTAAGAAAGAAAAGGAAAGATGCATCAGTGAGAGTGAAAGTGATAGTGACACATCTGATGAAGACCTAGAGGATCTTGAAGCTCTTATGGCCAGAAGATTGAAAAGAGGAAATGGCAAGTATAAAGGTAAAATCCCTATCATATGTTTCTCATGTAACAAAGTTGGTCATATAACTGCTAGATGTCCTGATAGGGATGACAAGGATGAGGATAGAGAAAAAATAGGTTACCAAAGGTACAAGGACTATAAGGACTACAATGGTAAAGGTAAGAAATCTTGTTACATAGCTAAAGAAGAAACTGACACTGATAATGATGATTTTGAGATAGAAGTAGTATATGTTGCTATAAAGGATGAGTCTGATGAAGATAAGAAAAATGCACTTGTATCCTATGTGAGCAAAGGTGACAAATGGATTATTGATAGTGGTTTCTCACACCACATGACTGGTGATAAAAGTAAGTTTGATACTATAGATCATTACAAAGGTAGAAGTATAAAATTTGGTAATGATGCACCATGTCCTGTGAAGGGTAAAGGTTTGATTAAGCTGACTGATAAGATAGTTTGTGGAAATGACTATTGGGTAAAAGATCTTAATTATAACTTGTTGAGTGTTGCACAACTTAATAGCACTGATTACTGAGTGGAATTTCATCATAGAAAGGACAAGACATTTGATTCTACTGGTGAGCTGATTGGAAGTGGAGAACAAAATAGAGTGGTATTTATCTATGTAGAAGAAGGTAAGGCAAGTAACACACTTGCACTTGATGCTGAGTCTCAGGCTAACAATGATGAGCATCAGAAAAATATTGTCAAGAATTAGGAAGAGGTTTTTGACCAAAAGGAAGAGGTTGCCAAGCTTTCAGAGGATGAATCTAATAATCTGATTGGTGAACTTGAAGAGCTAGAAGAAAGGAGAGCAGAACCTATTTTGGCACAATATGTAAGGAGACATAACAAGCCTAAGTAGATCATTGGAGATAAAGAAATTGGAGTTCTAACAAGAAGTAAGCTGAGAGACCCTACATGTTTACTGTGTGAATTTGAGCCTAAGACAACAAGAGAGGCATTAGAAAATGAAGAATGGATCCAAGCCATGAATGGGGAGATAGACTAGATAGAAAAGAATGATACCTGGACTTTGGTGCTGAGACCAAAAAATAAAAATGTTATTGGAACAAAGTGGGTATTTAGAAACAAGCTTAATGAACATAGACAGATCACAAGTAACAAAGCGAGGTTGGTATGCAAGGGCTATGCACAAGAAGAAGGAATAGACTATGGGGAGACATTTTCCCCTGTAGTAAGATTAGGAGTAAGAACTTTACTTGCATATGCTACCTACAGAGATTTCAAGGTATACCAAATGGATGTCAAGTCTGCATTTTTAAATGGTATATTAGAAGAAGAAGTGTATATTGAACAACCTAAAGGATTTGTTGATCCAAACAAGAGACACATGGTTTGCAAACTGAATAAGGAACTGTATGGATTGAAACAAGCCCCCAGAGCATGGTATGAGAGGCTACACAATTACCTAATATAGATTGGATTCTCAAGGACAAATGACACTAACAATCTATACATGAAAGATGAAGAAGGTAAAGGAATCTGGTTAGCTAATATTTTTGTAGATGATATCATATTTGGTGGACAAGATGCCTTGTGTAAGAAATTTTCAAATGAGATGCAAACTAAATTGAAATGAGTATGTTTGGGGAGATCAAATTATTTGATGGTTTACAAGTCTATCAAATGGAAAAAGGAAATTTCATCACTCAGTCTAAATATGTCAATGAAATATTGAAATTTTTTGGAATGGAAGACTCAAGACCAGTTAGTACCCCTATGGCTACTGGACAAGAATTATCTAAAAATGATGATGCTGCTGAAGTAAACCAAACTTTGTATAGATCCATGATTGGAAAGCTCCAATATGCTATTCATAATAGACTAGATATTTCTCTAGTAGTTGGGATTGTGGGAAGATTCTTTGTTAATCCTAAGGAAACTCATATGATGGATGTGAAGAGGATAATGAGGTATTTAAAAGGGACTGCAGATTATGGACTGTACTACAAGAAGCATGAAAGATTTGAATTGAGAGTTTATAATGATGCTAATTGGGAAAGAAATGTGGATGATAGAAAGAGTACTAGTGGTGGATCTTTTTTTCTTTGACAAAGATTAGTTTTCTGGACAAGCAAGCAACAAAATTTCATTTCCTAATCTATAGCTAAAGTCGAGTATGTTGCTTCTGCAATGAATTGTTCAAACCTGATATGGATTAAGCAATTATTGGTAGGCATGAAAGAAGAGATCAATGAACTAGTTTTCATAGACTGTGACAACACAAGTGTTATCAACATATCTAAGAACCCAGTGATGCACACAAAGACCAAACACATTGCTATCAAGTATAACCACTTGAGAGAATTGGTACATGATAAAGAAGTGAGAATGGAATATGTGAATACAAAGGAACAATTAGCAGACATATTCGCAAAAGCCTTACCAAAGGAGGAACATGAGTATTTGAGAAGTCAATTAGGGGTTCTTCACCTAATTGAGGCTGCCTAGTCAAGCTAGGAATAGTGCATAAAATGAGCTGCAAAGAGTAAATGACAAATTGATGCAGAGAAGGTCACACTTTAGGAGTAGCCTAGAGTTGTGAAGAGTACAATAAAGCTATAAAAGTCATAAGCAAGATGACAAAGGGAGAAACAATGTTACTTAACTAACAAGATGATATCTACATTTGAAGGATGTAAGTTTTTAGTTGCTGCTTTGGCATTTTTGTCAAAGAGGGAGATAAGTCAGAGATGAAAACACATGAAATATCAAGAAAGAGGGAGATTCAAAGGAAGATTGACATGGTCACATAAAGATAGAAGAATGGTTATTTGGGTGATACAAAATCAGAATGAAGCTAAGGATATTACAAGTTTTGGATTGGTTGGTACACATGCGTTATTCATATCCTGTTGCCATTAATACCAAAGAGGGAGATTGTTGGATATTGCAATTGAAGAAATTTTTGTATTGTCATTGAAGTCAAACCTTAATTGGTAAGACTATTGCTATTTAAGAAAGTACTATATCTATAAGTTGATGAGAAGGATTACGGAAAGGTTGGTAACAATAGCACCTAGGGAAATGTTGAGTTATCTTGATACTTCAATGAGTACTTGATTATATGGCACAATGTTAAGACAATGTATTGTTTATCCAAGTAAGAAGGAAGACTGAACAAGTAGGTTTAACCAAGAAAAAGTGAAGAAATCTAGTTTAAGCCAAGTGATGTTAGTGTTGATCAAGTTAGTATTTGCTGAGAAAATTTAGTGTTGACCAAACATTAGAGTATTGCCGAGTGAAATAGTTTTGGTGTGTTCACTAAGTTTCATAGTAACAACCGAGGAGTTGAACATAGTATTGACTGAGTGTTAGCAATTTACATTTGAGGAAGAATTCAGATTCCAAGCTAACATGGTTGAATTCTTGGGTTATGTAAATTGTGTTGACTTTATTAATTAATTGTATGGAAGCATTTAATGCATTGTAAACCATTTTATTGTAATTCAAAAAGGAGACTTAAGATGTTTCTAGAAGGATGGATGAAGAACATAATGTTGGAAGGATTCAATGAATCTGACCTAACCCTAAGAACTATGGAGGAGATTAAACAAAAAAATAGAAAACCTATTTGTTGAAGAGATATAAGGAAACCTAAGAGGAGTGGAAGAAGATGCATGTGAGGGGTGTGCAGAGTATGCAGGAGAGTTATTATTGACTAATTAAGAAGAAAGGTTGAAGGTGAACAGATGTGATTGCTTAAAGGGATTGGCGAGAAGATTAGTGATGGGAATGGAAACAGAGCACAGTCAGTAAGCCTACATATATGAATGTATTGCATTAGATTTGATATTTGCAAAGTGAGTTTTATGTTTTTCAGATCAATACTACTGTTACTTTCTAACCATTGTATTAGTCAACATCCGTTTAACCAAGGTTGACCTAATAGTCATTTGTATAAATCCTTTGAAAAAGGTTGCATTCTAATGGAATGTATGTAAGTCCTTTAACCCAACACACTCCTAATAGCGTGGTTGAAATCCTTTAATAGGGTCACACCGAAAAGTGCCTTTGTAACCTTTAACCGAGTTGGCTTTTCATAGAGCTCACTTAAGAAGAGTAAAAATATTAATAACATGTTACAAAGTGGTTTTTCCCAAATTGGGTTTCCACTATAAATCTTGGTGTTAATACTTGTGTGAATGTTTTGGTGTGAACATTTCTGTGTTTTACAAGTTAAATACTGTTGGATAGTGGACTACACTATTTTATGTTTCTGGTATATATTCAGTAGTGACCGAGTAGTTTTGGTTATCAGATCTAAATTTGTTGAAGTGTATTGAAGTTTGTTTTATATATCAGGACCTGAGAACAATCGATTCACCCCCCTCTTTGTTGTTCTAAATCATATTAATAGTTTTCTACCTAGAATATGATTATGTTAAGCTAGTATAGCGTGGTGATGAAGATTTGACAATTCGGTAAATTAAGTTGTTTTGACTTTTGAGTAGAAAAAGTCACTTGGTAAGGTAAAGGTAAAAGGAAATGACACCCAGTAAATAAAAAAGAACTCAAGGCACCGAGCAATGTAAGTAAAATTCAAATGAAGAACATAGAGGAAGGAAAATATATTAAATAAGGATTGAATTGATATTTAATGATTAGCTATGATGAGTTGGATGATCATGATGATGAGAAAAGTTAGTTAGAAGAGATCTACAATAGGAAAATTCAAGGTGAAGATTTATGACAAGATCTAAGAGGCAAAAAGAGATAGAAATTTTTTCTAGAAAATTTCAAGCTCCTCGGTGAAAAGAAAACATGTTACCAAGATCCAAATTCAAGGTACAATGAAATGGATGGTTAATACTGATTAAAGAAAAATGTAATAGAAGAGATTAATAGAAAAAATTTATCTATATAAAGGATGATCTTGTATGGAAAAGGGCTGGAAAACTGAATAGTTGAAGGGTTATCGACTATTGCATGGAAGAAGGAATAGAGAGATTCCAAGTGAAAAAGAAGGATTTGATGAAGTTTTGATGCTAGTGGATAATAAAGAATTGAAGTGAAGACAAAAGAGTGCACAAAGATCTGATTGATAAAAGATATTTGCAAATCTATAGGTCATTTTATTTACTATTGTTTACTAGCATTTGTAATAGAGAAATATCTTAATAGAGTAGACCTAACAATCTTGTTATAAAATCCTTGAAAAAGTTGACATTCTAAAGAGTGTTTGAAGCCCTCTAACAAGGCCACTCCTAACAAGGTGAAGATCCTAATAGATATGAGGGAAATCCCTTGAATAGGTCACACCTAACAATGTGCATTATAATATTTAACCAGATTAGCTCTTAATGGGGTGTACTTTAGAATAGTATTTTCTTAGTGGGTGATAACTACAATAGTGGTTTTTCCCAAAGCTGATTTTCCACATTAAATATTGGTGTTACATGTTGTGAGTGATTTTTGTGAATGATTTACTGATTGTTATAGTTTATTTACCATTGTCGTTAAATAGTGAATTGTGTATTACCACACTGCTATCGAGTTAATTGGAGAAATTTTTTTAATGTATTTGGAATCAAGGATTACTGATTCACCCCCCTCTTTGTAATCCAACAATTAGCATCAGAGATTAGTGCTCTAAAGTGATAAGTTTAAAAGACTTGATTTAACGATCCAAAGATGTATATGAGAGAAGTACCTAAGTTGAACAAATAAAGTTTCTCAACATGGAAAAGAAGAATGAGATATTATCTATTTGGGATTATATAATCTTCTAGATAATGATTACACTCCACCATCTACTAGACCTTTGAGAGTTGATCAGATGAGAGAAAATAAGGAACACAACTTGGCTATGATAGAGATTGCTTCTTCCCTCTCCGGTGCTAAATTTGATGATGTTAAGGATTGTGTTAGT
This sequence comes from Chamaecyparis obtusa, assembly GCA_027943335.1. Taxonomy (NCBI): domain Eukaryota; kingdom Viridiplantae; phylum Streptophyta; class Pinopsida; order Cupressales; family Cupressaceae; genus Chamaecyparis; species Chamaecyparis obtusa. The sequence continues at coordinate 2,260,568 of BSBK01005248.1, forward strand.
TAAAAAGAGATGTGGGATAGGTTTACACTTATGTATGGAGGAGATAAACATGTACAAAAATCCAAGGTTGATAGTCTGAGAGGAAAGTATGATGAAATGAGCATGAAAGATGAAGAGAATATCACACAATATAGAAGCAAAGTTAAGGAGGTGGTTAGTGCCATCAAAGGTGTTGGTGGAACCTTGGCCAATGAAGAAGTGGTAAGTAAAATCTTGAGAAATATTTCTTCTAAGTATTCTATTAGAATATCTTCAATTCAGGAATTGAGATCTATACAAAATAATGTTATTATTCTTGAAGCCTTAATCGACAAGTTGACTGTATTTGAGATTAGCAATTATGATAACAGTATACCGACCATTTAAAATTCCTTCAAGTTCTCTCTGAGCATTGGACATCAAGAAGAGAAAGAGAGAATCACAATAATTTATATGGAAGTGATTATGCCAATATCCAAACTGAAGAGAAAGAACAAGAAGAATTGGAAGCACTACTGGCTAATCGACTACCTAGAGGTAAAGGAAAGTACAAAGGCAAGTTACCATTGAAATGCTTAAATTTTAATAAGATTAGACATATTGAAGAAATTTTTTTGCAATTTTAAGTCCAAATGGCATGACATTCAATTTTAGAAGCATGAGGAACCTTTTTTTAGAACGTCATGCCATTTGGACTTAAAAATGCAGGAGCTACTTATCAAAGATATATGACCACTATCTTTCATGACATGCTACATAAAAACATGGAAGATTATATGGATGATAACTTGGCATCTAAAAGAAGGAATACACATATTGAAGATTTGAGTTTGATATTAGACAGGATGAAATAATTCAGCTTAGATTGAATCCCAAGAAATGTGCTTTTGGTGTCACCTTAGGAAAACTACTTGGAAACATCATTTCAACTAAAGGAATTAAATTTGACCCCGAAAAGGTCCAAGATATAATGGAAATTCCACCTCCCAAGAACATAAGTCAACTAAGGAGTTTGCAGGGACATCTTAAGTCTATCAGGAGGTTTATATCTCAACTTTCTGACAAAGATAAAACTTTTATTAAAAATATACGCATAGGAGCTACATGTACATGGAATGAAGAATATGAAAAGAGTCTTCAAAAAATCAAGGAATATTTATCCAAACCTCTACTCTTAATTCCTCCTATCCTAGGGAAACCCCTTATTTTATGCATCGCAACTACAACCTCATCCTTGGGGGAATTACTAGCACAACAAGATGAACATGAGAAAGAAAGAGCTATATACTAAATCAAAAGAACACTAGTAGCATATGAGATAAATTAAAATAACATTGATAAAGATTTCCTTTTTGTGATGTTTGTGTCTGAAAAACTCAGACATTACATGCTGGTACATACTACATAGCTCGTGACCAAAATTGATCCTTTTCTCTTACTAGTCGACTCACTAAGTGGATGATGATTCTTTCAAAATTTGACATTGAGTACATTGATCATAACACTATAAAAGGACAAGAAATTGTTGACCAACTTGATGAATTTCCTATACAAGATGATACTCCTATGAAGATTGACTTTCTTAATGCATCCATTATGTATGTGACTGAGCACACGTAGAAAATGTTCCTTGATAGATCTCACACACAAAATGGTGTTGGAGTTGGAATTGTGTTTATCAAACCTCATGGTTACACTTTTCCAAAGTTATACAAATTGTTGTTTCCTTGCACAAAAAACATAGCAAAGTATGAGGTTTTGAGAAATAGAATCAAGCTGGCTATTGAATGGAGGATTTTTGAAGTACATATATTTGGAGACTCCTATCTTATCCTTAATTAGACTAATAATGATTATCAAACAAAAGATGAGAAATTGATTGCTTACAAAAAAATTGATCTCAAGAGCTACTTCTCTTTTGTTACATTCTGACAAATTCCTAGGGATGAAAATAGGGTGCCTCATGCTATGGCCACCTTAGCTTTTATCTTACATCTAGAAGAACATCAATGTAGATTTTAATTCCTAGTGGAAAACCTACACTATCCTGCCTATGACTCCACTGAGAATTGTGTCATTTGTACTATAATTGGTCATGATTCCTCTCGCTATGCTAAAATATACTCTTACCTATGTGACCAAATCATTCTTGACAACCTAACCTATAATAAGAAATGACAAATCATTCATAATGCCTCTTTTTATACCATCATCTTCGGTGACTTGTTTAGGAAGGGTTTATATGGAACACTTATTAGGTTCTTAGAGAAAGATGAGTCTGAAGGTGCATTAGTTGAAGTCCACGATGACATGTGTGGGTCTCACTGTAATGCTCTTGCGTTAGATAAAAAAACTATTGAGGGCTAGTTACTATTAGCCAACTATGCAGATAGATGTTGTGCACTATGCCAAGTCCTGCAAGAAATGTCAACTACATGGGAACTGGATTCGTGTTCCAAGATGAGAAATTATTCCTTCTATTACATATTGGCCTTTTTAGTAGTGGGCTTTTGATTTGGTAGGCCAAATTCACCCTAATTCATCTAGTGCACACAAATTCATCACTATTACATCAAAATACTTCACAAAATTGGCCGTGGTTGTTCCTCTTTCAGTTTCTCCTGGAAATCAAGTATCCATATTCATCGTTAATCACATCATCTATTACAATGACATACATTCCTCCATATTTAATGATAATGGAGGACATTTAAAAAATAAGGATCTCAAATAGTTATGTATGAAATTAAAGATTAAACAGTACTAGTCTTCGATCTACTACCCTCAAGGTAACAACTGGGCTTAAGCTTCTAACAAAACATTGTTGAAAAACTTACGTGGGACATTGAATAAGATAGGAAGAAATTGGCACTTACAGATTAATCCTACATTATGGGCTTACAAAAATAGCATTTGCACACTTACTAGTGCTACAACCTTTGTACTTGTTTATGTATCTAAATTTTTATTTCCTCTTGAGGTTGAGATAAATTCCCTTAGAGTTTCATTAAGAGGGCTTATCATAGATGATGAATATAAAATCATGTGTATACAAGAGTTAAAACTTCTAGATGGGAATATAAGAGCTATATTCGATCACATGAGAGTATATAAGAAAAGGATGTCACAAAGTTATAAGAAAAGGGTTCATCCTAGAGAGTTTTAAGTTGGAGATCTTGTCTTGAGAGAGAATACCAAAATTCAAAAGAATAGAGCACATAACGGAAAATCTGAACCAAAGTGGTTGGGTCCTTACATTGTTACTATTGCTTTTAGATCTGATGCTTATCAGCTTTTTACACTAGAGGGAGAACAACTCCCCAAACCTCTCAACATCCTTCATCTGAATAATTTCTTTGCATGATGCTACAAGAGCTTTGTACATATCTTATGATCCTAAAAAAATATTAAAAATCTTAAAATGTTCTTTAAAAAATTATAAAAATTGTAAAAAGTCCTAAAAAAATGATCATCTTGATGATGATTTATTATATGCTCATCAAATTCTTCTTGTTGTCCAAAAGATTAATGCTATGATTGGGTATGTGAAGAGTTCTTCAATTTTAAAGTTTTGCTCAAATTGGGGTAAAGTTTTGTTGATTTTTCTATTTATACTAAATCTTTTCAATCCAAATTAGTTTTGTTTATTTAACAATAAGATTTAAAATGTTTTATATTATTGCACCTTTTGGTTTCATGCATTGTATCATTTATTTTGTAAAAAAATTGTCAAAAATGTGCCCTAGGTAATGTTATACTGTCCAAATTTTAAGAAATAGTGAAAATATAAATTTTATATTAAAAGAGAGGTGTTGAGCACTTTTAGAACCAAAGGGTATATTTAAAATTTTAATTTTTAAAAGTTGAAAATTGAAGCTATTTTAATGGAGTTTATGGGAGTTGATGGTTTTGCTTGAAAAATAGAAGAAATTTAAAAAGTGGAATTTGGGTGTTTTGATTTTATATCATTTTGTGGGATGATAGAATTATATAATATAATTTCTTATTTGACTAAATTTGAGTCCATTCTCATATAGTTATAATCATTTGAAGATTGCATTTGAATAGTGATATAAAAATGCAAATGTGATAATTTATGTGAATAACATAACTTCATTGTGAAATCGGAATTAAAATTTTATTTGAAAAGTGTGTTGTTTGGTAGATTTAGACCAATGGGTTTTAATTTTGTAGCCTAAATTCAAATTTGATTTTTTGACATTTTATTCATCACACCGTTTTGCCTGTTGTACAGAATCCATCATTCATGATGTTAGAAATGAACTGGATTTTGATCTAGGTTGTGTTTGCTACAAGGAATAAGAAGGAAAAATTAAAATGGTCATAGAACATCTCGAATATTTTTATATTTTGGCCTAAAAGTGGTCTTTTAAGTTAAAATGCTGATTTTAGAACTCTCATCGAATTTTGTCAGAAATTGGTATTTTTGTGTTTTGGAGCTATTTGCTCTATTTTTGGATGATAGATATGTCATGGAACATGTGGGGATGTTTATATCCCATGTTTATTTATTGGATTACCTTGGAATCTTTGCCCTTGGCGTTGTGTCAAATTGAGTATGTGTTTGATAATCTGCTTGTCTCGAGTGCTTATTTTTTGTGTTAGTATAATTTTACATTTGTTATTGTTCTTGCTTTGGGCCTTTCATACTGAGCTAGTATTATCAATTTTTAAATGATGTATTAGTAATTGATTATTAAATTACTCCCTCTCATATAAGTTGGTAATTCCATAATTCATAATGCATATTGTGAAAGTGGTTGATGTGTGTTTTACATGTATGTTCTCCTCATGCCTTAGAACTTGTTGAGCTTGGGATGAGATGTGGAGATGAAACCGCATATTAGAGGCAAGATATTGATTTTGGACTCATTGTTTCTATGAGAGGATTATTCATTATGTGTGAGCTACTTTTTTGCTACACGATGAGAGTTTCTCATTTATTTTACCCTATCACCTAACCTCATTATAGATGGAGTAGAACCCTATATGCACTACTTTGTAAAGAGTAGATAACAGATATTTTTTATTCATGTGCTGAAGTGAGTGCCCTATGTTTGGCACGTATGTAAGCCTACTCCCTATTGTTTCATTGTTATTATGTTTGGATCATGTGTTCATCTCCTACCATGGTGGGGTGCACCTAAAGGTTCCACATGGTCGAGTGGTGTTGCCAATCACCATTGGGGACCAAAGTTATTCGTGAGTAGTGACTTCAACTTTAGTATTGGATTGCATTTTATTCCTCTCCCCCTTACTCATATCTTATTGTATTTGGTTCTTGTTATGTCATTCTCATGTATGTTATTATGGATTCATGTTTTATGTTATGTAATCTTGTGTAATTGATCCTCGGTATGAAGGAAATGTAAATATAAATAACAATTAGATGCTTAATAGTAGTTTTCATGTTTCAGTGTTGGTACTCAACATGCTTGTTATAGCTCATCTCTCGATATTTGTATAGTTAAGGTTATCATAGGAACACTTTAATTGGTGTTTTAAAATGAATATTAGTTTAATTTTGTGTTTATGTTTCTAGTGCAATCGAGTGCAAATAGATGTTGTGTGCTAAGTACTACAAGAAATGTCAGCTACATGGGAACTTGATTCATATTCCACGATGAGAACTTATTCCTTCTATTACACATTGGCCTTTTGAGCTGTGGGCTTTTGATTTGGCAGGCCAAATTATCCTTAAATCAACTAGTGGGCACAAATTCATCATTATTGCATCATAATACTTCACAAAATTATTTGAGGTTGTTCCTCTTCCAGTTTCTATAGGAAAGAAAGTATCCTTGTTCATCCTTAATCACATCATCTATCACTACGACAAACCTTCATCCATAGTTACTAATAATGGATGAAAGTTAAAAATAAGGATCTCAAATAATTATGTATGAAATTCAAGATTAAACAACACTAGTCTTCGATCTACCACCCTCAAGGTAATGGACAAGCTAAAGCTTCTAACAAAACATTGTTGAAAATCTTACATGGGACATCGAATAAGATAGGAAGAGATTGGGTCTTACAGATTAATCCTACATTACGTGCTTACAAAACTAGCATTCACACACCTACTAATGCTACTCCCTTTGTACTTGTTTATGGATCTGAATTTGTCATGCCTCTTGAGGTTGCGATACATTCCCTTAGAGTTTCATTTGATGGCTTATCATAGATGATGAATATAAAATTATGTGTATATAGTTAGAACTTCTAGATGAGAATAGAAGAGCTATGTTTGATCACATGAGACTATATAAGATAAGGATGTTGAAAAGTTATAAAAAAAGGTTTATTCTAGAGAGTTTTAGGTTGGAGATCTTGTCTTGAGAGAGAAGATGAAAAATCAAAAGATAGAGCACATAACAAAAAATTTGAACCAAAGTGGTTGGGTCCCTACATTGTTACTATTGCTTTCAAATCTGGTGCTTATCATCTTTCTACACCTAAGGGAGAACAAATCCTCAAACCTATCAACATCTCTCATTCAAAGAAGTTCTACGCATGATGCTACAGGAGCTTTGTACACATCTTATGATCCTGAAAAAATATTAAAATGTTCTTGAAAAAATCCTAAAAATTGTAAAAATTCCTTAAAAAATGATCATCTTGATGATTATTGATTATACGCTATTTGTTTTCTCTTTGGTTTGGAGCATAAGGGAAAGTTTTCAAGGAGCATTTATTAGAGAGTGACTCTTAATGGGGGTTAAGATCCAAAATGGCTAGTCCAAGGTAACCCATTGTAGATTTTCAATCAAGTGAAAACATAATTAAAATGAACTAGGTTGGGTTACACATTAATAAAGATAATTATGTTTCCTCACCCATTTACATGTGTGATCTTGCATAGATCATGGATAGGTTCAAGAAGACCTAGTGGCATTGATCAATAAATCATAAATCCTTATCCTCATGAAAGGTTGTTAGTTCCACATGAGTTTCACTTGGGGGATAGGGCCTAAAGAGATTGCTAGGATAGCTCAAGAGTGGGAGCTATGTGATGAAAATCTTCAAAAAGTATCTCATGATTCCCTTAATCAACCTTGTGGTTCATCTCTAGTATAGTGTGTTGTTTTGTGGTATCACATGTGTATTTTTTTGATATGTCATTTGTGTTATTTTGGCACATGTCATGTCATGTTTGGTCTTCTTGTGATTTTTTGTGATGTGATTTGTTTTTATTTCTCATGTTGTGTGGGGCCTTGTGTCATCTCCTAGCTCTGAGGAGTAGGCTTTAGGATTCCAAATGGTTGGATGGTATATATTTTTCTATCAAGGCTCATTTCTTGGTTCAAATATTTTTTGATAAAATTTGTAGCGTTCTGAAATGTTCAAATTGTACCTTCACACTAGTTTGTTGATGGATGATCATTATTGTAATTTGTATCATATGATGTAAAAAGGATTCTAGCATTTTAACATATACTCTTGTTAAATGGTGGTAAATATGTTGTACTTATGTAATGATGTTTCATTTAGATATAATGTTAGAATTTCATAGATAGTTATTGTATTTAATTATCATCATTATGAATGAGTTGGTTTTATACGGGGTTGTAGATTTAATGCATTATAAAACTAATACTTCTTTTTATGGTTCAATTATTTATCTATTGTTATGTTGTAATTTTGGGGAACCTAAAAGGACATGGTGTTGTTATTAAAGTATTTTTAACATGGTGTATTACTTTTTTTTGGTAAAAGACATAGGCCACATTATATATATTATATAATAAAAAGAGATTACAAATTTGCCAAAATTATAGTATTGGATATGATACTAAAAAGTTCAACTAGAAGATAAATTCACATGTAGCATGCATATCATTTTGTACGCATACTTTCTCTCGTACTATGAACCTTGATAAATTGGAATTAAAATATCAGTTTTTAGATAACTCAATACAACAGGGCTTCACTATTTCCATGGTATTGTTTCCATGTAATAATGATCAGTAGAAAAAACCTCCTTAAATGTGAAAAGATACTAGGACTCTAAACAAAGAGAAAAACCTAGAGGTTAAGGCCAAGATGTAGGTAATGCCTCATTGCATTATCTAGAATCAACTTGTGGTTGGGTACAAGGTTGACCCACCTCAGTTTATCTGAATTGAAGTTAAAAAGTGTAGATATAGGATGGTAATTAGGTAGATCGGATCATGAAATGCATCAAAAAATGGATGGATGCAAGATTCAAGTGCAATACTTCAAAGATTTGGTGATTATTGATCATGCAACCTTGAGACCAAATCAATCGCCCCTAGTGGAATGTGTTTGTGGTATCCCTTATGCTATGGGTTTGTGTTTGTATGACCTTGATAATCTCTAGAAGCTGGCTCACTGAACTCTCCCCAGGAATCAATGACAACTTATGCTTTGTGGCATTTAAAATGAGATGAGGAGCTTGTAGTTGAGAAAATATAAGATATACAAAGTTTACCCTCTATCAAAATTTTGGACTTCTAAAGTCATAGAGATTAACCTTGTTGAGTGTGTGCATTCACCAAAAGATTTTAGGGATTTACCATTCCCTTAGATAATCATATGGTGCTATTTCCTTATCAACAGTCCCTACATTCCCAAAAGCCATGTGCTATACAGATAAATGATCTCCTCTTGCTTCTTTGAAATCACCAGTCTCCACATTTGTGAATGTGTCATTGACATTAATAAAACTAGTGTCCTCCTCCTGAAGGTTTCCAAGAGAGTACCCTTACTTGAACCTCTCATTCACAATTATTTCTGGTATAGTTATTTGAAGATGATTTTGGGATTTGAGTTGAGTATTATTTTAATCAAGTTCAAGGAGCCAACAAAAAACCAAATTGGCCATTTGAAATCACTTTCTAAAATCTACAAAACCCATTTCATCTTCCTCAATTGCCTTGTGACAAACAAGTGCAAGATTTAAAACATTTCTAGGAGAACAAGGAGAAGTACACCATAAGCCCATAAATTGGTAGTATCCCCATCAACAATCACCTACACAAGTTGTATATTTTAGCATCCCATCTACCCAAACTATTGTGGCAATGCATAGGGACCGAAACTAGAGACTTTCACATTTCCATTAGCATCCACAAGAACATTTTGTGGTTGAAAAATCAAATTTTCTAATATCATTTAAGATATTTTTTAGACAACCAATTTCTTGTACACAATGCCAAATTCATCCTCTCCAAGCTTGTTACATCTCCAATTGCATCTCTTATTTTTTCCAAATTAAATGTTACTTGATGATGCAGACTGAATGTCCTCTCTTCTCCATCTCTAACTAATTCATATTTTCTTCATAAGCATGTTCCATCATCAATTTCCCCACATGCTCCTCTTTGCACTACTCTTGACATTGAAGACCCATGGACTTGAGAGAGGCCCCATCATAGACTTGTGCAACTACTCATTGAATTCTAAAGGTGCCAAGAAAAATCTACCATGGATTACACAGACTAGGGCTCCAAATTTCTTATTATGCTGAGGGATAAAACCTTTGAATTGACAAAAAAATAGCTCTATTATATTCTTCGGTTGGCCTAATGGACCATTTAATCCCCCTACTACTCTTATAATTGCATGTCCAATTTTGTTTGACCCGAAAGAAGTACATTGTGCACTTAATTTAGTTCCTCCATTCTTCATGCTATTGGAATCAGTATTTCTAAAGGCTTCCATGATATTGATACCATTTTAGATGGAAAATGTATTTCTTGAGCTCCCATGTATCATCTATACTCCTTCAATACCAAAGGAGCATGTTTACCCCTATTGTTCATATTTCATTTGGAAAATTTGATTTTGAGTGAAAAAGAAGGATTTGATGAAGTGTTGATGCCAGTGGATAGTAAAGAATTGAAGTGAAGACAAAAGAGAACACAAAGATCTGATTGAGAAAAGATAGTTACAAATCTATAGATAATTTTATTTACTATTGTTTACTTGCATTTGTAATAGAAAAATCTCTTAATAGAGTAGACCTAAAAGTGTTATTGTAAAATCCTTGAAAAAGGTGGCATTCTAAAGAGTGTTTGAAGCCCTCTAACAAGGCCAATCCTAACAAGGTGAAGATCCTAATATATTTGAAGTAAATCCCTTGAACGGGTCACACCTAATAGTGTGTATTACAATATTTACCTAGATTAGCTCTTAATGGGGCATACTTTAGAAGAGTATTTTTTAGTGGGTGATAATTCCCATAGTGATTTTTTCCAAAGTTGAGTTTCCACATTAAATATTGGTGTTACATGTTGTGAATGATTTACTAATTGTTATAGTTTATTTACCATTGTCGTTAAATAGTGAACTATTTATTACCAAACTGCTACCGAGTTTATCAGCTAAAAGTTTTTAATGTATTTGGAATCAAGGATTACTAATTCACCCCCCTCTCCATAATCCAATAATTGGTATCAGATATTAGTACTCTGAAGAGATAATTTTAAAAGACTTGATTTAAAGATCCAAAGATGTATAGGAGAGAAGTACCTAAGTTGAACAAACAAAGTTTCTCAACATAGAAAAGAAGAATGAGATTGTATCTATTTGGGATTAGAGAATCTATCGAATAATGAATATACTCCACCATCTACTAGACCTTTGAGAGTTGATCGGATGAGAGAAAAGAAGGAACACATCTCGATTATGATAGCGATTGCTTCTTCCCTCTCCAATGCTAAATTTAATGATGTTTAGGATTTTTTTAATTCAATAGAGATGTGGGATAGGCTTACACTTATCTATGGAGGAGATAAACATATACAAAAAGACAAGGTTACTAGTCTGAGAGGAAAGTATGAAGAAATGAGGATGAAAGAGGAAGAGGACATCAAACAATATATCAACAAAGTTAAGGAGGTTCTTAGTGCCATCAGAGGTGTTGGTGGAACCTTTGGCAATGAATAAGTGGTAAGTAAAATCTTGAGAAATATTTCTTCTAAGTATGCTATTAGAGAATTTGCAATTTAGGAATTGAGAGCTATACCAAACAAAGTTATTACTCTTGAAGCCTTAATCGATAAGTTGACTACATTTGAGCTTAGAAATTATGATAACAATATAACGACCATTGAAATTCCTTCAAGTTATCTTAGAGCATTGGACCATAAAGAAGAGAAAGAGAGAATCATAATAATTCATATGGAAGTGTTTATGACAGTATCCCGATTGAAGATAAAGATCAAGAATAATTGGAAGCACGGTTGGCTAATCGACTACCTAGAGGTAAAGGAAAGTACAAAAGAAAGTTACTATTGAAATACTTAAATTGTAATAAGATTGGAAATATTTTAGAAAAAGATTCCCCATTTTAAAGTCCAAATTGCATGATGTTCAATTTTAGAAACATGGGGAAACTTTTGTTAGAATGTCATGCCATTTGGACTTAAAAATGCATAAGCTACTTATCAAAGAGATATGACCACTATCTTTCACGACATGCTATATAAAAACATGGAAGATTGTGTGGATGATAACTTGGCATCTAAAAGAAGGAATACACATATTGAAGATTTGAGTTTGATATTAAACATGATGAAATAATTTAACTCAAATTGAATCCCAAGAAATGTTCCTTTATCATCACCTCAGGAAAACTACCTAGATACATCATTTCAGCTAAAGGAATTAAAGTTGACCTGAAAAAGGTTTAAGCTATAATGGAAATGCCACCTCCCAAGACCATAAGTTAACTAAGGAGTCTACAATGATATCTTCAGTCCATCAGGAGGTTTATATCTCAACTTGCTGACAAAGCTCAACCTTTTATTAAAAGTCTACACAAAGGAGCTACATGTACATGGAGTGAAGAATGTGAAAAAAGTCTTCAATAGATCAAGGAACATTTAAGAAAACCTATGATCTTAATTCCTCCTATCCCAGAGAAACCCCTTATTTTATTCATCTCAGCTACAACCTCATCCTTGGGGGCATTAGTAGCACGAGAAGATGAACATGGCAAAGAAAGAGCTATTTACTACATCAAAAGAACACTGGTAGCTTACGAGATAAATTACAATAATATTGAGAAAGATTTCCTATTTGTGGTGTTTGTGTCTCAAAAACTCAGACACTTCATTTTGGCACATACTAGACAGCTCGTTGCAAATATTCATGCTTTGAAATATTTTCTAAGTAAAACTACTCTTACTGGTCGACTGGCTAAGTGGATGATGATTCTTTTAAAATTTGACATTGAGTATGTTGATTGTAAGACTGTAAAAGGATAAGGAATTACTGACCAACTTGCTAAATTTTCTCTACAAGATGATACTCCTATGCAGATTGACTTTCCTAATGCATCCATCATGTATGTGACTGAGCACACCTAGAAAATGTTCTTTGATAGATCTCACACACAAAATGGTGTTGGAGCTGGAATTTTGTTTATCACACCTCATGGTTACAGTTTTCCAAAGTTATACAAATTACTATTTCCTTCCACAAAAAATATAGAAGAGCATGAGGCTTTGGAAAATAGAATCAAGATGGCTATTGAATGGAGTATTGTTGAGGTACATACTGTTGGAGACTCCTAGCTTGTCATCAATCGAACTAATAATGATTATGAAACAAAAGATGAGAAATTGAATCCTTTCAAAAAAATTGATCTCAAGAGCTACTTGTCTTTTCTCACATTTCGACAGATTCCTAGGGATGAAAAAAGGGTGGCTAATGCTATGGCCACCTTAGCTTCTATCTTACAACTAGAAGAACATCAATCTACATTTTAATTCCTGGTAGAAGACTTGTACTATCCTGCCTATGAATCCCCTGACAACTATGTGATTTGTATTATAAATGGTCATGATTCCTCTCGCTATGCTAAAATATACTCTGACCTATATGACCAAATCATTCTTGACAACTTAACCATGATTAGAAATGACAAATCATTCATAATCCCTCTTGTTATACCATCATCTTCGGTGACTTGTACAGGAAGGGTTTATATGGAACACTTCTTATGTTCTCAGAGAAAGATGAGTTTGAAGGTGCATTAGCTGAAGTCCATGATGACATGTGTGAGTCTCACTGTAATGGTCTTGTGTTAGCTAAAAAAACTATTGAGGGTTGGTTACTATTGGCCTATTATGCAGATAGATGGTGTGCACTATGCCAAGTCCTACAAGAAATGTCAGCTACATGGGAATTGGATTCATGTTCCAAGATGAGAAATTATTCCTTCTATTACACATTAGCCCTTTTAGCAGTGGGCTTTTGATTTGGTAGGCCAAATTCACCCTAATTCATCTAGTGGGCACAAATTTATCATTGTTGCATCATAATACTTCACAAAATTGGCTAAGGTTGTTCCACTTTTAGTTTCTACAAGAAATCAAGTATCCTTGTTCATCCTTAATCACATCATCTATTGCTATGACATACCTTCCTCCATAGTTATTGATAATGGAGGACACTTAAAAAATAAGAATCTCAAATAGTTATGTATGAAATTCAAGATTAAATAGCACTAGTCTTCGTTCTACTACCCTCAAGGTAATGGCTGGGCTAAAGCTTCTAACAAAACATTGTTGAAAAACTTACGTGGGACATTGAATAAAATAGGAAGAAATTGGCACTTATAGATTAATCATACATTATGGGCTTACGAAAATAGCATTCACACACTTAATGGTGCTACACCCTTTGTACTTGTTTATATATCTGAAGTTTTATTTCCTCTTGAGGTTGAGATAAATTCCCTTAGAGTTTCATTAAGAGGGCTTATCATAGATGATGAATATAAAATCATGTGTATAGAAGAGTTAAAACTTCTAGATGAGAATATAAGAGCTATATTTGATCACATGAGAGTATATAAGAAAAGGATGTCACAAAGTTATAAGAAAAGGGTTCATTCTAGAGAGTTTTAAGTTGGAGATCTTGTCTTGAGAGAGAATACCAAAATTCAAAAGAACAGAGCACATAATAGAAAATATGAACCAAACTAGTTGGGTCCTTACATTGTTACTATTGCTTTCAGATCCGATGCTTATCAAATTTTTAAACCTGAGGGAGAATAACTCCCCAAACCTCTCAACATCCTTCATTTGAATAAGTTCTTTGCATGATGCTACGGGAGCTTTGTACATATCTTATGATCCTAAATAAATCTTAAAACTCTTAAAATGTTCCTTAAAAATTTTTAAAAATTGTAAAAAGTCCTAAAAAAATGATAATCTTGATGATTATTGATTATATGGTCGTCAAATTTTTCTTGTTGTCCAAAAGATTAAAGCTATGATTGGGTATGTGAAGAGTTCTTCAATTTTAAAGTTTTACTCAAATTGAGGTAGAGTTTTTTTTATTTCTCTATTTATACTCAATCTTTTCAATCCAAATTAGTTTTGTTTATTTAACAATAAGATTTAAACTATTTTATATTATTGCACCTTTTGTTTTTATGCAGTGTATCATTTATTTTGTAAAAAAATGTCAAAAACGTGCCCTAGGTAATGTTATACTGTCCAAATTTTAAGAAATAGTGAAAATATAAATTTTATGTTAAAAGAGAAGCGTGGAATACTTTTAGAACCAAAGGGTATATTTAAAATTTTGTTTTTTAAAAGTTGAAAATTGAAGCTATTTTAATGGAGTTTATGGGAGTTGATGGTTTTGCTTGAAAAATAGAAGAAATTTCAAAAGTGGAATTCGGTTGTTTTGATTTTATATTATTTTGTGGGATGATAGAATTATATAATAGAATTTGTTATTTGACTAAATTTGAATCCATTCTCATATAGTTATAATCATTTGAATATTGCATTTGAATAGTGATATAAAAATGCAAATGTGATAATTTATGTGAATAACATAACTTTATTGTGAAACTAGAATTAAAATTTTATTTGAAAAGTGTGTTGTTGGGTAGATTTAGACCAATGGGTTTTAATTTTGTAGCCTAAATCCAAATTTGATTTTTAGACATTTTATTCATCACACCATTTTGCGTGTTGTACAAAACCTGTCATTCATCATGTTAGGCATGAACTAGGTTTTGATATAGGTTGTGTTTGCTACAAGGAATAAGAAGGAAAAATTAAAATGGTCATAGAACATCTCGAATATTTTTATATTTTGGCCTGAAAGTGGTCTTTCAAGTTAAAATGCTGATTTTAGAACTCATCGAATTTTGTCAGAAATTGGTATTTTTGTGTTTTGGAGCTATTTGCTCAATTTTTGGATGATAGATATGTCATAGAACATGTGGGGATGTTTATATCCTATGTTTATTTATTGGATCACCTTGGGATCTTTGCCCTTGGCATTGTGTCAAATTGATTATGTGTTTGATAATCTACTTGTCTCGAGTGCTTATTTTTTGTGTTAGTATAATTTTACATTTGTTATTATTCTTGCTTTGGACTTTTCATACTGAGCTAATATCGTCAATTTTTAAATGATGTATCAGTAATTGATTATTAAATTACTCCCTCTTGTATAAGTTGGTAATTCTAGAATTCATATTGCATATTGTGAAAGTGGTTGATGTGTGTTTTACATGTATGTTCTCCTCATGCCTTAGAACTTGTTGAGCTTGGGAATAGATGTGGAGATGAGATTGCTTATTAGAGGAAAAATATTAAATTTGGACTCATTGTTTGTATGAGAGGATTATTCATTCTCTGTGAGCTACTTGTGCTACATGATGAGACTTTCTCATTTATTTTACCCTATAACCGACCCTCATTATAGATGGAGTAGAACCCTATATGCATTACTTTGTAAAGAGTAGATAACGGATATTTTTTATTCATGTGTTGAAGTGAGTTCCCTATGTTTGGCATGTGTGTAACCCTACTGCCTATTGTTTCATTTTTATTATGTTTGGATCATGTATTCATCTCCTAGCATGGTGGGGTGGACCTAAAGGTTCCACATGGTCAAGTGGCATTGCCAATCACCATTGGGGACTAAAGTTATTCCTCAGTAGTGACTTCAACTTTAGTATTGGATTTCATTTTCTTCCTTTACCCCTTACTCACATCTTATTGTATTTGGTTCTTGTTATGTCATTCTCACGTATGTTATTATGGATTCATGTTTTATGTTATGTAATCTTGTGTAATGGATCCTTAGTA
The DNA here is from genome assembly GCA_027943335.1 of Chamaecyparis obtusa. NCBI lineage: Eukaryota > Viridiplantae > Streptophyta > Pinopsida > Cupressales > Cupressaceae > Chamaecyparis > Chamaecyparis obtusa. The sequence goes on from BSBK01005248.1 coordinate 2,276,659, forward strand.
TGAAGGAAATGTAAATATAAATAACAATTAGATGCTTAATAGTAGTTTTTGTGTTTCATTGTTGGTACTCAACATGCTTGTTATAGCTCATCTCTTGGTATTTGCATAGTTAAGGTTATCATAGGAACACTTCAATTGGTGTTTTAAAATGAATATCAATATACTTTTGTGATTATGTTTTTGGTGCAATCGAATACTTCCCTCGTTGATGTGCCCATTTATGGTACTCTATGTGGTGGGAGTCATTCTTCATTCTTCTTTTACTAGTTTTTTTCTTTTAAGAAAGTTCATAGGATTAACATATGATAGAGTATTCTATCATACAAATTGATATTTGATCATACAATAAAATTTTTCTTTGTACAATTTAGGAACTTCATCCTATGTCATTTAGAGTTTCATCATTTCTAGTAAAAAAAATTATCATACGATAAAGTAAATGAGTTTATCATTTATCAAATAGTGTGAGCTTATGTCCTTGACCAGAGAATGCAAGTTGACTTTCTAGATACCCTTTTTGGGAAACATACCCTTCGAAATTCAAAATAGATCAATTTTTCGATCATCTTAGTAGTAATTTATGTGTATTTATGTTTGTCTATGTGATTAAGCGGTAAATGAATTTGTATGATTAACCATGGTAGGAATTGTCCCTTGCGCTTAAAAAGAATATCATTATGGAAATGTAAATCATAGTAACTAGATACACTCTTGTATGTTAATCACTTAAACAATAGCGAACTAGTAGATGCATGTAACCATCCCTTGAATCTTGGTAGCGTTGTTGGAAATATTTGGCCATGTTGTAAGACTTCCGCTTACATATGTAGATATATATAGTTGTGTCATATTTTTTTCACTTGTTATATTACTTAATGCTTATTATTGTAGTTGGTTTCATTGTTGTAATGTTATTATTCTATATTATATAAAAAAAAATATTCATGCTTGTTTTGATCCTTGTTAACAAGGATTCACAGGCGGGGCATGACATTTGGTATCAGAGTCTATGCTCATACACCGGGCCTCTGTGTTATGCTCTCATTGTGTTTGGTGTGATTGATGTGTGGATAATATACCTTATGATGAATATTTTTCTTTTACTTTATCCCTTAGCATGATAATAAATAGTTGGTATGACCAATCCTTATTTCTAGTTTATGGAGCAGATGGTGTGTTAGATCTTTCTCATTATCTTCTCAATTTGAAAGTGAACCACCATTGAGAATCTCTCGATGTTAGGTGTGTTTGTGTCATTATGTCCTTGGTGGTAGATCAAATTGAGTATGTCATAGTGTAGTTGTAAGAATTTATGATAAGGTTGGAGATCGTCATGATATGCCTATTATGTGCATTCTTTTTGGTAGGTGAAAAATGGTACTTAAAGTGGCCTCATGTTTACTTGCTCCATATGCTATGTATTGATATTCTATATAATTGTTGATTGATATCATGTAGATTTAAATTATTTTTAACTCATATTGCTTAATAGGTGCATAAGGTAAACATTAAATATATTTTGTTCATGTTAATTACTTAAGCATGATTTCTTAACGTCTAATGTTATGAATAGGCTATGTTTATTAATGGTTACATGAATTTTAGCTATCTCTTCTCCCTTTCCCCTATTATTTGAAATGCAATTACAAGGATGTTTCCTAGTGATGAAAATATTAGGTGTATTGTAAAAGTTGATACATTGTATGGTTGGCGTTTATGTTTTTTTCTTCTCGTGTAAGTAGAAATTTTGAATTTTGAAAATTGATAAATTTACTATTTTTCCCTTGATTAGGACATGGAAATGTGAGCTCAGTTTATGAGTGTTGATATGATATGTTGTTACTAATGCACCTTCTTCATATTTTATTGTAATCATATTTTTAATGAAATGTTATTTCTTTATGTTTGTAAATAGATAAATATTGACAAGTATGTATTGTGAAATGAGATGTTACCACTTGAAGTGGAGATATTATAACATTGGTAATCAGATTTGTGTTATATTAAACTAAGTGAATTGTGAAGGAATGAAATGGGAAAATATGAATGTTGAGTAATATTACTTGGTAATAAAATTTGATGGATACTAGGGAGTGTGTGTGTGAGTTTGTAACCTGTAGTACAAAACTTCAATAAGACATTATATCATTGTTAGCAAGAGATTTAGACTAAATTAGAGAAACTAACAAATGAAATTGTGCTATTGCTCTCTAGTTAGTGCAAGTGTGAAGTAAGAGTTAGTAGCTCTCAGATTTAACCCTTAAACAGTGACAATGTACACTAAACTGAGAAATTCAAATGGAATTGCATGAAACTAAGTTAAATATAGAAAATACTTCTCAATCAAGCATGAAACCATGAATTCTTTCCATTATAAGCTAAATTGAGGTATTTTCTAATTAGCTAAAGCATGAAATTAAACATGAGAGCATGAAAACAACTATCAAATTCAAAGCATTAAGAATTAGCAAGAGAGTTCATAATCCAAAGATTAGGAAGCCTAAAAAATTTAAGCATTAGGAAGCTAAAATTCAAACATCAAGAAAAGAGAATGAGCCTTTGAAAATACTCTTTTATAGATTGTATGAGGAATTGAATGACTGAGATGCATCTGTGAGGAGTGATTGAGATGCACTCATGGTTGATCCTTGATCCATGTGAGAGCCTCTTAATGATTAGGGTGTGTTTGTTTGATTTAAGAGGTATTTATCATTTTATTTTAATTAATTACTCTAGCCATGCATTTGGTGGGATTGAATTAATTAATTGGGCCTAGAGTTAATCACCTTCATTTTTACTTGAAACTTTAGTGATAAGTGCTTGATTTGAAGATTGAATTGATTTTATTGAATTTTAGGATTTTATATCAATAATTGAAGATCAGATTAACATAATTAGGGTACTATTCTGAACTAGGGAAAATAGGGCCTTAGGTTCCATTAGCCCAATTTTAGGTGATTATATTTTCCCCTTTTCTGAAGTTCTTTCTGATCAGCACAGGGATTCAAATAAAACTTGATTTAGCATGATTTAGCGGATTGATGAATTCAGGAGATTTAGAGAGCAACAAGAACTACTCTGAACTCAAGTGATTTAGAGAGCAGTGAGGACCACTCCGAATTTAAGGAGATTTAGAGAGCAGTGAACCCACTCTGAAATATTTATAGAGTAGTAATGAGAACCACTCTGAATTTTAGAATTTTGAGCTTGATCGAACAAAATCATACTTGATTTGAAAGGTAATCAATTCTAAACTTGATTGAATGAGAATTGACCATATTGATTTTGAACTTGATCAAACAAGAAATGATAAAAGATTCTGAAAATAAATTTTAGTTGAATTTGGTTTGCAGTAACTGATCATGATGACAAATAATCAATTTGATTTGAAGTGATGAAACTGATTAATGTCGTAAAGATTAACAGTCTCAACTTGATTGAAGAGAATTGTCATGCCCCTAGCATTGAAGAATTTGATTCAAATAATGTAGTATTACCATGCCCCCTTGGGATTAAAATCAAAATGAATTTGAATAAAATAATTAGTTTTAACCATTTAGAAAGAATTGCGATGATTAGAATGAATCAGGATCAAGCGTAAATCGATGATTAAAGAAATATTGTTTGACCAAGAATTTGAGAGAGTTAACCAAGTTTTACTTGTGTTTAAGCAATATCATGTCATAAAAATTTGATGCTTTAGTGAGAAAATCACTTTTTATAGTTTCTGGCAAGCTTTTTGTGCATTGATTATGCTTTACGTAACTCTCACAAAGTGCATTTGACTAAAGTTTGAATTTTGTGGACCATTGATTTGAGTGAAAATTATTATCGTATTGATTTGCCTTGGTCATGGTATCCTTTCTGCTCATTTTGCCCCTGTTTGACTATAATTTGACCATAGTTGACTTTTACCTTCAGAGGTTGACTTTTTTTTTTAAACTATATTTTTACTGCATTTTATTGATATAGGGAACCTATTTCAATTTTAGTCCTGATATTAGGCCTTTGTGATGTCTTGAGTAATGTCCCTTTAGGGTTCTAGAGCTTTTGGAAGGCTTAAATAGGTCAAAAAGACCATTTTTACTATTCATTTTCACTTTTTACCTTTGACTATTCACATAGCTCTGAGTGACAATGGTGTTCCAAATGGAGAAGCATCGATTTGAGATGGCCATGTGACATAACAGACCACAACATTACACACCACCTGTGAGTACTTGATAACATACCCTGTCAATTTGAAAAATTTGAATTTCATGCATATATAAACATTTTATAACCATTTTAATTTTCTATCACATTTCGGATGTGGAATCATGTCTGGTCAAACCCGTGTTGTATCCTGTATCTTGAATCATGTTCGGTATTTCCCAGATCGTACCCCAACAAGTTGCATCTGATAAAATCCAATCAAATTCAAACTTTTTTGCACTTTTTAGTTATAGAGTCGCATCCAGAGTACTAGATCTCCTCCCAGATTTCCCAATCCGCATCTAAGATTTCTTGGCTCGCATCCTATTTTAGGATCACATACCAAATTTCTTGTGTCGCATCTAGGATTTTTGGATGGTTTTTTACTTTCTTAATGTTGGAGTCATATTAACTTGTCTTCTTGAACTTTTAAGCACTTTTTTGGCTAACTGCTTTTGTCTAATGTTGACATAATGTCCTATTTTCTATTGTGTAGACTAATTTTGATGTCATGTCCTTTAGATCTCCTTAACCTATCGAGGTCCTAGCCCTGCATAGTTAGTTGAACCAGGCGGATCAACATGTAGTCCTACATTGTAGATTATGGAGTTTAGTGTATTTACCCAACATTCAGGTAAATTGTGGCATTCTGATAGCATTGGCAGAGCAATGGCACTCCAAGCATAACACCTTCCACCTACCCACTGACAAGATGATAGTCACCTCAGAGCATATTTGGAGGATTGTTCATGTATATGTTATGGGTACCCGCATTGAGTATGAGGCATCTGGGCCAGTGGCAATTGCAGATGCCAGATGACTTTTTTCGGATGACACCATTACAGGCCATTATCTGAATTGGGACCACATAGTCACCAACTATGCCCCTCTTCCTATATATTTAGCTAGTTTGATAGGTGGTTTGTTGATGCCTGATTGGGTTCAACATGGCTTTATGTGCAGCTGGTCTAGAGTGATCAGTCATATGATCACTGGTAGATATGCATGGGGTAGTTGCATTCTTTCTCACATGTACCATGAGCTCCATGAGATAGTATACCAACACTTATGGTCCATGACTGTTGGGAGTGTGGTTCTACAGATCTGGGTATGGAAGCACATCCCTATCACATGGCCCATAGTAGATAGCCACTGTGATGTTGGACTGCCTTATATCTTCATGTACTCTGGTCTTATTTAACAACCCCATCTGGGAAAGTTGGAGTACTGGCGTTGTCTATTAGATGATGTTACAGATGTAGTTTGGAGGCCGTATGTAGATTGTGAGGCTTGGCCCTCTGATGTTAGATAGATGTCATTTTTCTTTTAGACCAAGTATCTTTTCAACCGCACCAGGTATATTTTTGAGTAGTTTCTAATTACTCGAGTATGTAGATAGTATGGTAGAGTACATGGCATGTCATAGGAGACAACTGTATATGCACGGATCAGGAGCGAGGAGTCCCCATGGTGTGCTAGATTGGTATATGATACTTATATTCATGAGATCTCTCAGATGGCATGTGTTGATTGGGATTATCAGGAATATGTACATGATGTTGGGGTTACAAATGATTACCATGCTCATTATCTTAGGCATCCATATCCAAGATTTACTGCCCCTAATAAGGCCATTCCATAGATCGAGGATGCACTAGATTATGACCCTGAGGATGATGATGGTGGCCATGGCCAAGCTGCTAGACGTGGTGACCGAGGGAGAGGGTGAGACATAGAGAGATGGAGAGCATAGAGGTAGAGGCAGTGGAGATGGAGGAGATGGTAGGGGTGGGGATGGGGGTGGAGGCAGAGGTAGAGGCATAGGGAGAAACAAACGGTGGGCCTCTGGGGGGGATTCTAGTCAATAGAGGTAGTGGATATTGTGAGTTACTCCTCCTCGAAGGGATATACAACCATTTCTACATAGAGATGAGCATGCAAAGAGAGCTAAAGGGGGAGGAGATCAAGATCAGCAACAATACCAGGCACCACAAGATCCTCTTGCGAGTGGTGATTAAGATAGACTATCCTAGTGTGAGAAAGAGTGTGCCACCTTGAGAGTGGAGATAGCTACCCTCAGAGTGCAGTTAGTAGATAGAGATGTAGAGTTGAATCAGCATAGATTAGAGAGGGATACATAGATGGGGTAGCCGAGGGAAGATAGAGATTCACAGCTAGCCCAACTAAGAGCACACAAAGACATATAGCTGGCGTAGCTAAGGGCTGAGTGGGATATATATGTGCACAGTACCACTCACCAGGGATAGAGGGCCACCTATTATTTCACTTTGTATTGTGATGTAGTTCCTCCCACCCAGAGGGATCCTTTGTATTTAGTTATAGCATAGTATTCTGAGGGAGCCATGCCTCCTCCACCACCACCTGGTAGAGAAGATGTACCCCCTCTTGATCCTTGAGCAGAGGATGAGGGGGCAAGTGAGGTGTAGACCTCTGGATATTCATATTTTGTCTCACTAATGCATTGTACTTTATTGGATATCTTGTACTTGTACCATTTTTTATCGATCCACTTTCTCATGTCTGATGGACTCTATACTTTGTTGATACATTGTTTCATGTTCTGATTTACTGATACTCTGATTTACTGATGTTTTGATATACTGATGTTGACAATTTGATTCTTTCTTATGGACATTATTGATACCCTTTCATGGATATTTTTGGTGATATATTGATGTTTATGCTGATTTTATCATGGATGACTCTATCTGATTCATCTTGTTTGCTTTCTCTGATATCTGATCTCTAAAGTTTTTAATTTTTGCACATGTTGGATATATGATATTTGACTCATGCTTTGGATATCGATGCCAATGCCATACTTGGCCAAGATTAGATTAGGTGATGATAGAATGATGTCATTATATATTTCACTAATATATGCTCATGTTTTTGTTATTTTTCCAAAGCTTTTATGAATGCATGGATGCAAACTTTATTTTATGTATGGATATGGATGGATGAGATGTATTGCGATGTGGTGTGTGGACATCTCATTTTTATTTATGTATGACTGAATATGGATGCAAAATGCAAATTTTTCATGAAATGGATTTATGAATGCAAATGGATATCAGTGATTTATACTCAGTCATTCTAGTTTTAGTTCTTTATGATCTCATGACGTACTTGGTCACACATGTCAAATGGTTAATGCTTCCAAAATTTTCATCTCATATCAATGTTTCAAATAGTTGAATCCACACATTCATGCTTATGCAACCTAAAATGAATGTAACTATATTAAAATGAATGCAAATTTAAAATGAATTTCAATGGAACTAAAGACAATGAAATGCATCTAAATGAACCTAATGCACATTAATATGATATGCAACTAAAATGAACTCTAATACAATTAACCAAATGAAATGCACCTAGACTAAGACACCTATGACAATCACTGTTTATTCAAAGTGGGTTGTTTGTCATCATAGAGCCTTTGTTAGTAGGACCTCATTAGGATAGTACAATTTTCACTAATAGATTTATCAATCCTGAAAAATATGAATACATCATTTTCATTCATCATGTTGAAAGATAACCTAAACACTAAAGCACATAGCTAGAATGTTTCATCAGTTGCTTCTTGTTTAATATAATATATTTCTTTTCTGGTGCATAATGTGTAAGTATATACCCACAATGACCTTTCATTTTGTATTCATATCATTGAGCATAATCCGATTTACCATGTACCTTACTAGGAAGTAGTTTATCATTGTTAGGTTTTTTTTGAAACAGGCAAGGAAATAGATCCAACCTCACTAAGGTTTTCATAGGAAAAAGGTCAAGGTATACATGGCATTCCAATCATGATGGAGGAACTTATATTAGACACCCATTCCCCATGATTACCTCAGACCATTGGATTTATTACCACAAATAGAAAACAAAGAAAATGTTATGCCCCCAATCCTTGTTTCTCTTAGTCTATAGACATCATCACGTTACTCAAGGAAACATAATAATAAAAAAATGGTAATAAGAAAAGCTCATTATCCTTTAGCATGATCATTGTATTTTCATAAAAGAAATAGACAATTGTGATTATATGCTTTAAAAACACTTTTGATTAATCTTGCAAACACACACATAAGAATTATTATCAATCAAAGATTCATTTCTTCATCCATAAGTGTCTCACCTATTTTTAGTGTTTAGAAACACTCTTTTCATCATGACGTTGTGTTGAGAAACACATTTTAGATCCAGTGGTTGGCATTGAAAAATATCGTTGTTCGTAGTTTATTGTCAATTGCAGACTAGGGTGGTATTGAAAAATACCATTGTTCATAGTTTATTGTCAATTGTGGACTCAACATCCTATCAAAAAATGTGATTTTGATCAAGTGCCCCCTAGGGAAAACAATTTACCTAGGACCCTAATGTGAATAGATCCCAGTCTTAAGAAGGCACAATTCTCTGATAGTTCTCTTAGGATTTGGTGCATCATGAAAGTGACTGAAGGATATATACAAGCTGATATTTTCATAAACCAAAGGTGTGAGTGTTGTCTTAATAGATAGAGCATTGATTACAAGTTTTCACCACTTGGCCAAACCTTTTCCTTTTTTTTTACTATCATGGCACCTATTTACCAGGTTTTCACCAAGACACTTTTTCTCTTTTCCAATTTTTTTGTTCTTTTTAATTTTTAATTTTGATTTTTTGATTTTTCTCTTTTTCAAATTTTTTTTGGACTCACCAAGGTGCCTATTTGCTAGGTTTTCACCAAGATGGTCATTTTTTCAGGACTTTTTCCATTGTTTTTGACTTTTCTCAGGATCCATATTTGTTATTTTTGAACTTTTTTAGGACTCTTTTCACTGTATAGGAGCCATCTCAAGAATGTCAGGCATAAAACCTTTTTAGATGTAGAGTATTGATAGGATCTAGTAAAATATCTCCTTTAGGATAGCCAACTGATAGGCTCCTAATCCAATTGCCGCTATAATGACAAAGGGACCCAACCAGTTGGGTTCAAACTTCCCCTTTTGTTCTCGATTCTGTTGATTCTTAGGATTTTCTCTTAGAACTAGATCTACAATCTAAATTTTTTTTGGTTTTACTTTCTTGTTGTATCCTCTTGACATTCTCTTTTGATAACATTTAAGGTGATCAAATGCCTATTGGCTGCGCTCATCTAGCAATTCAAGCTCTTACAGTCTAGAGATTCTATAGTCCTCATCAGTGACTAGATGTTTCAATGATACCCTCAGTGATGGAATCTCTACCTCAACTAGTAAGATTGCCTCTGATCCATAAACTAGTGCAAAAGGAGTTGTGCCAGTTGGTATTCTAATGCTTGTTCTATAAGCTCATAATGTTGGATTGATTTGCAAATGCCAATCCCTTGCTAATTTGTTTTCTATCCTATCCAAGATTTTCAGAACATTCTTGTTTGATGCCTCAGCTTGTCCGTTACCTTGAGGGTAATAGATCAAGGAATAGTGCTGAGTTATTTTGAATTGAAGACACAACTCATCTATATCTTTGTTTTTGAATTGACCCCCATTGTTAGTCACAATTGATGAGGGTATGCCATAATGGAAAATGATATAATTCAAGATAAACGTGGAAACTTGTTTTCCAGTTGCATTAGACAGCGAGACAACTTCCACCCATTTTGTGAAATACTCATCTATGGTGATGATGTATTTGTCTGCTTGATGTATTAGGGTAAATCTGACCAACCAAATCAAAGGCCCACTATTGAAATGGCCAATGTGTTATGAAGGGAATCAACTCTCTAGCAAGTGCATGTATCAGGTTGCCATGGATCTGGCATTTCTTGCAATTTTTTAAGAAATGGATAGCATATTTCTCCATAGTGGGCCAATAATACCCATCTCTTAAAAGTTTCTTAGCTATTGAAAAACCATTCGAGTGTGATCCACACACCTTCATGAACTTCCTTTAATACATGATTAGACTCTTCATGTTCTAAAAACCTAAGAAGCGTGCCATCTAGACTACATTTAAACAAGTCATTAGCAATGATTATGTAATGCAATGCTGCTCTTATGAGGGATCTTTTTTCATTCCTAGAATAGCCTTTGGGAATTGTTTGGTTTCAAAGATAGGAGTAGATATGGGCATATCTGGATAACACTTGGGTTTCCAGGGCACAAACAATTTGGGATTTAGGTGAGTCTTAAGCTGGAAAAGGGAGTTATTCCACCAGGAAGTCATAGAGAAATTGATGTTCCTCCAATTGTAACATGGATGCTAAAGTAGCCATCACATCAGCTACTCTATTCTCTGATCTTGGAATTTTTTGAAATGTAATGAAGACGAAGTAATTTTTCAAGTCATCCACCATTATTTTGTAGGGCATTAGCTTTTCATCCTTAGTCTGATAGTCACCATTTACTTGATTGGTAATAAGTTGTGAATATCCATAGATGTGTAATTCAATGATTTTCCAATCTATTGCAAGCTTGAGCCCATCCACAAGAGCATCATACTCTGCTATATTTTTGGTGCATGGAAAAATCATTTTGTATGCCTTGGGAATCTTATATCCTTGTGGTGTGATGAATAAGCACCTAGCTCCTGATCCTTATTATGTGAAGGAGCCATCAACATGCATTTTCTAGGGATGTTCTTTTAAGTGCATGATAGATTCATTTGGAAACTCTACAAGTAATGTCTTGTCATCAGTTAATGGTGTCTTTGCAATTTGATCATCAATCACTTGTCCTTTAATGGCTTTGTTGTCCACATATTCAATATCAAATTCACTTAGGATTAGGACCCACTTAGCTAGTCTTCCTATCAGCATTTCTTTGTTCAACAAGTATTTAAGAAGATCAATTTTAGCCATTAATTTCACCTTGTGTACCAACATATAGTGTCTCAGCTTTTGAGATGCAAACACCACTTCTAGGCATGCCTTCTCAATCATTGAATAGTTCAACTCAAATGTCACCAAAGTTCTACTAATGTAATATATAGCTCTTTCTTTCTTAGTCTCATCCTCTTGTGCAAGAAATACTCCTAATGATGTATATGTAGCTGATATGTAGAGTAATAGAGGTTTCCCATAAATTGGCACCATTAGAATGGGAGGATTCATCAAATATTTCTTGACTTGGGCAAAATTTTCTTCACATTGCTCATCCCAAGTGAACATGGTTCCTTTCTACATCAACTTTGTGAAATGTTGTGCTTTGTCTGCCACTTGAGATATGAACCTTCTTATGGATTGTAGCTTTCCTTTTAGTTTTCTCATTTGACTAATGTTCCTTGGTGGTTACATCTCCAGAATAGCTTTCACCTTTTCCAAATCTACTTCAATTCCCTTTGGTAAGACTATGAACCCTAACAATTTTCTAGATGATATGCCAAATGCACACTTCTTAGGTTTAAGTCTTAATTGGAACTGTTCCATTCTGTCAAAGACCTTCCTTAGGTCTTCTATGTGTGTAGGTCTTATCTTTGACTTAGCCAAAGTGTCATCTATGCAATCCTCCATGTTCTTATGCATCATGTCATGGAATATTGTGGTCATTTCTCTTTGATAAGTGGCACCTACATTTTTGAGACCAAATGACATCACATTCCAATAGTATGTTCCCCATGTGCATGTGAATGTGGTCTTATCTTGATCTTCAGGGGAAATTTTGATTTGATTGTACCCAAAAAATCAATCCATTAATGAATACATTTCATAGCCAACTATTAGATCTACAATCATATCAATGTTTAGAAGTGGGAAATCATCTTTAGGGAAAGCCTTATTGAGATCTGTGAAGTTCGTGTAGACCCTGATGGACTTATCTTCTTAGAAACTTGAACTATGTTTATGATCCACTCCACATAATCAATAGATCTAATGAATCCAGCTTTTAATAGTTTTTCCAATTCTTCTTTCACTAGCAATGCCACATGTGGATTCATCTTTCTAAGTTTTTTCTTTACTACCTTTACATCAGGTGGAATAGACAAGTGATGCATGATTAAGTTTGTGTCCAATCCAAACATATCCGAATAAGATCGAGAAAAATTGATCTTCTTTTCTTTGAAGAAATTGGTGAATTGGATCTTTTCCTCTTCTGTCAATGACTGAGAAATGTGGAATAACTAAGGAGCTTATGTTTTTCCCAAATTAATGGGTTGTGTAGGTTCAATCATAATTAATGATCTTTCTTGAAAGTGATCTGGGAGAATATCAAGAATCCCATCCTTTGGCACCTCTAGGAGGTTTTCACCATCATATACATCTTTTTCTTTTTCTCTTCTAGGATCTGATATTGCCACTAGGTGGTTTTCACCATTATATCTCTTGTTCTTTTTGTTTCTCATTTTAAGATTGAGAAACTTGATATCCTCCTCAATCATAGTTTCTCTCTTTACATTGATGGAAGAAAATAAGTGTTAACAAGCATTTAGATAATAGCCTATGGCATAGTCATTGTCAAAAGATAATAGGCTTGTGTTCGTAGGCTCATCCTAGTATATCAGTTTAGGGTATTTTAAGGACAAAGATTCAGTAGGTTCAAGAGACAATGGCACATTATTATCAATGTCATTAACTCACAATATGTCTTCTATTAATTTTTCTTCTAAATAGATGTTAGGATTAGCAGAGTCATGTTTGTTATTACTATAGTCCATGTTAGTGTTATCCCAATCTAATTCTAGTGTTCTAGCATTAGAAATCTCTCCTACTTCAATCAAGACATTTATCTCTATGTCCATGGTAGCATTAGAAAGGACATTCCATTCATATTTGTGCAAGTCTACCTGACTATAATCTGAGACCCCCAAGAAGTGGGAAATAGTCTTGGGTACTTCATCTTGTTCATTAGCATGGTTCTCCTCTTCTTGCAATGGTTCTTGCGGAGTCATTGTTTCTAGTTCCTCATCAAAGTGAGGTTTTTCAAAAATAGGAAGCCCCTGTTCTTGTTCTTCTTCAGTTTCTTTTGCTTGTTCTTCATTTGGTTCTTGTCTAAGATTTGTACCAATTTTTGATAATTGGTCTCCTTGTAAGAGCAGTAACCTTTCATAGGCAATAGGTTGTCCTTCTATCTCTTCTTCATCATTCAAGTCTCCTGATCTATCAAATACATGACCCCTTTCTGCCATGGGATGAAATCTTGCTTCTCTCAAGCCTAATCCAGTCTTGTCTTTAGGATTTCTGAAATCCATGTGTAGAGGTTCTACAAGCCCTTGTTTGTTTTGTCCCAAGGGTCCTTTTCCTTTGTATCCCATTTATTTCATGATGTCATACCCCTTTCCATATTTGTTTGGGGATATCTCAAAATGTTTGACATTTCCATCTTCTTCAGGTTCTTTATAAAGCCATTGTAAGACAACCTTTTTTTCATTTTCTTCTTCAAGGGATACTGTTGCCTTGACCATTCTATTTTTCTCATGTATAGTTAGAGCCCTACCATTGGATGGTGTGAATGTCGATGCAGGTCTTCCTTGTGTTGTAGGAGATATAGGGAGATCTGTTAAAGATATAAAAAGATCCATCTTGTATTCACCCATGCTTGTCTCTTGGATGTTTATTTTATTAGCAAAGCTTTTTAAGACCATTTCCTTTGATGTTTTTAGAGCTTTCATTGTTTTGAGGAACCATGCTTTCTATTTTCTTGAGATAATTGCAAGTGTATGCAACATCTACTAGAATAATCACCTCCACTCCATTATGAGGAAATTTTAGGCATTGATGGTAAGTAGAAGGCACAACTTGCATTGAGTGTATCCATGGCCTTCCAAGAAGAATATTGTACGCTAGGGGTAGATCAAGGACCTAACATAAGATATCTTTCTCCACTAGCCCCACTCTTATAGGTAGAACAACTAATCCCTTGGATGATCTTTCCTCTTTATCATAATCCTTGATAGTTATCTTTCTTCTAGGATCAATTGCATGTTCTAAGAAACCCAACTGTTTTATCAAGTTATATGTGCAGATGTTCAAACCAGTGCCTCCATCTATCAACACACATTTGAAATGGTATTTATGAATGAGGACTTATAAATGTAAAGGTTGGTTATGTGGTTGATTCAATGATTTATCATCCTCTTTAGAAAAAGATAAGTAATGCGGGGAATTCAAGTGACCAACCATAGCTTGGAATCTATCCACATCTAGATCTTTTGGCACATTGGTACTAAGTAGGGTTTGATCAAGAACTTCCCTATGAATAGGGGAGATTTTCAACAACTCTAGGATAGATATTTGAGCATGTGTCCTTTGTAACTAATCTACAAGATTAAACTTTGGAGGTAATACCGCTTTCTTAGATACTGTTGTAGTCATAACTGGTGTGTTAGATGTAGAAGCTCCTTTGAGAGTGAGCTTAGCTTGACTTCGCGTTATGACATTGGAAGATTTAGTTTTGTTTTTTACTCCTTTTAGAGTGATCATATTGATGGAGTGTTCACATGGTTCCACCATATGGATTACATTATCATTATTAGAATATGTCTAGTTGATTTTGTTACTCTTGGAAGACTCTCCCTTTTCATAACTTGGCAAGGGAGTTTGAAATTCCTTATGGTGATTGTTTGTGTGATGTCCATCCACCTTGACTTTTCCTTCTTCAATTATTTCTTGAATAACATGTCTCAACTTCATACAGTTGTTGGTTTTATGTCCTTTGTTGCAATGGAAATCGCAGTAATCATTATCATTCCACCACTTGGGTTTTACTTCTAGTTCCCAAGGTTTAGAATTAGGAATTGTGATGATTTTGTTATCCAAGAGTGACTTTAAGACTACCTCCAAGGTATCTCCCAATGGTGTGAATGTTCTCTTAGGCCTTGTTGACCAAGGCTCTATTCGAATAGGAGGTTTACTAAAAGTCTTGCTTGCCATTGGTGTCATAATAGGATTCAGATTCTTGTTCATTTAAAGACTTTTGAGATTGAAAACATCTCGTTTAGGTTTTGGATTAGGAGTATCAACCACTCCGTCATTAACTACATGTTTTTTCTTGTTTTCATATTTGTACTTATCTTTGGAGGGATAGTACTTGTATTTGTTTTCCTTGTTGATAGTGATGTCACCCTTCTTAATCAAGACTTCCTCAATCTTGATGGCACTATCTATCATTTTGTCAAAACTTGGAGGTCCTTGCAATTGTATTAGAAAGTTCATTTCAGGAACCAAGTTGTTAATAAAGATGTCCATTTTTTCATTTTCAGGTATTTGTCGAGCATATCATGCAAATATTTTCCTCCATCTTTGTAGGAAATTCAAGAAGGATTCTCCTATTTTTTGCTTGGTATTGCATAGATCCAACATTGTGACTGTGTTGGATATTCTAGGAGTAGTGTTGTATGAATTTTTTCACTAGTTCATCAAATGTATTGATTCTTATAGGTAACTTTGAGAACCAATCCATAGCTTGTCCACCTAAACTTCATGGAAATCTCATTAGATATGTTTGCTCATGCATGAACTCCATACTGATTGTGCAAAATTCCCTCACATGATCTTGAGGGTCATAATTTCCCATGTATTTTTCATATGTTGATATTGTGATATGTAAATAGGAAATGGAATTATTTTGAGTCCCTTGTCAAGAGGGAAAGGACATATGTGCTCCAAAGAGTATTGTTGTTTTGGTTTGTCCTTTGATTTCTTGAGTTCTTGAATTTCTCTTGCATGACAAGTAGTTGTCTTGTTAGAATGGACATAGGACAAATATCTTATTTTTTCTTAAGCTAGCTTACATCATATTCCTTTGGTAAGTTCACACATCGTGAAGCAAGTTCTAGGAAGTATTTCTCTTTGTTTTCTTCCAAAGCTCTTTCAAGGATTTTGTCGAATCGCTTGCGACTTATAGCTCTTTCATATTCCTTTTCAGTGGGATCTAGATCATCATCATCATCATCATCATCATCATCTTGATATGTGTCATGATATTGTATCTCTCCTTGGTTATTTTGTGCTTGTTTACCATGTTCTTATTGATCATCTTGGTCATGGTATCTTTCTTCCCATTAGAAATCTTCTTGGTTGTTCATGTTTGTTTGTTCGGGCATCATTGTATGAGTGGTGCTAGGTGTAGTACTATATAAGGGATTGAGTCTTGAGGTTTCTCTTTTTTCCAATGTAATCAAAAGGTATTCCATCCAAGAATGGGTTCTTTTCAAAATAGTAAGCTTTGTGTCTTGTAACAACCATGAAAACTGGATTGAGGAACCAATGAGTGTCTTATGTTTAAAGTGGGTTTGTTTTCTTGCAATGTCTGATTGTGAATCCAAGGATGCAATAGTGGGTTTGAAATTTTTTTATGGATCCAACGTCAAAGGGTGTCAAAGTTCCCTATTTGTGAGTTGGGAACCGAAGTGTAAGTGGGTTTGATAATGTGAAAGTTTTAGTGTCAAAGGGTGTCAAAGTGCCCTATTTATGAGTTGAGAACTTGGTTATAGATGATAGGATAAACTGACTCCATAATTGGATAATGCATATTTGGACCATGCAAGGTGACTAGACTTTCTCAAAGATGACTCTCTCTGGTTATCAGATGACTACTTTTTGACAACAAAAACTTACTAATGGGCCAAATGGGTATTTGAAAATGTGAAAATTTTAGTTCTAGAAGGTACAAAAATTATCACCATCCCAGATGCATTCCTATACAGTGACTGACAGAAAATTTAGAACCCTAGATGCAACTTAGGAAATGCAATGTTTACCAAATGCAACCTAGAAAATGGTGTGACTACCAAATGTGATCCAGGTTTGAATAGATGCAATTCAAGATTCGAGATGTGACTCAAAAACCTAGGATGTGATCTTATGATGACAAAGAATTTTCAATTTCAATGATTTTTGAAAAATGGGTCATGTCTGTCAGATTCCAGTGACTGTCAGGTATTTGTAAGTTCTTGTAAATGCTCCATCCTTGTTCATTTGGGGGGAATTAATAGAATTTGTATTTAGAAGACACAAAGCAATCATATTAATCAAAAACACCTAACTTGCCTTATACTAGGCAGACATTGAAACCACTTGTTCACTGACTTAGGAACACACCCAAAGACTCCTTAGAATATCATAGTCTAATAACACACAATGGATAGTGGAGGCAATATTAGCCAAGTGTTAACGTTGATGGGGGCTCGATATGGTGAATTTCTTAGGGTAATTACTATTTACCTCGTACAAGTGATAACAACCTTTTGGGGGTGATCTGGGTAGCATCTAATATAAAGCTTTTAATGAAGGCATCCATTCAAAACCATCTCCCATAGTCCCACAAGAAGGATTTAAACCATAAGCCCTATAGGAACTTGAAAGTGTGTAGTCTCACAAGCAAGATTTAAGAGGCTCCACTCTACATGAAATCCAAGTCTATCATTGAGATTGATCATCAATCTCCCAAGACAAGATATATCATGTCTTTTGAGGCTTTAGCCTCAAGGAAGTGTCAAATTTTATAGTGGGGTGGAAGAGACGGCATAAGACTTGTCCCCACTTGGGTTGTTCCTGGGAGATTTTTTCCTCAATAGTCAGGCCCTTTAAATGTGTACAATAAAGAAAATTGATAAATGATAGTAAGCTCTGGATTTCTAATTCACCATAAAGGAGAAGAGCATAATCTCCTAACTCACACCAAGAATCCTAAACACATCATGCAAATTAAGATTCAATTACTCCAATTTGATGTCAAATAACAAGCCAATGTTTGAGTTTATGATTTTCCTTTAAGGGGAAAAGAGCATAGTCCTCTAATTGATTTGCAACTTGATCTCAAATTGTTTTAATATTCTTAGAAATCCAAGCATGAAGTTTTTTAAATTTCTTTGGAGGCAACTTGCAAGACAAATATTAGTAGACTTTTGCTTAATTTTGTCTTGGATAAACAATCTATAAACCACCATTAAGCTTTTCAAGATCAAGGAAAAACATCCAATTCAGCCATTAACTTGTTAGAAATCCCATATTCCAGGAATTCTCAAATGATAATGCTTCAAAGAAAAGTGAATATGCAATTGTTAGCATTCATTCCTCAATTCAACTCCAAAGTGTAAGTCAATTTTTGAGTTTCTGATTTTCCCTCAAGGGGAAAAGAGCATATTCTTCTAATTGATTTACAAAGTGAAATCAAATTGCAATTAAGTTCTCAAAAACAAAAGTACAAAGTTCATTTTATCCTTTTAAAGAAAATTAAAAATAATGGTTAGTAGTTTCATCATTTGGGTCTTTGTCATACGTCTTGCAAACCACAATTAAGCTGTCAAAAACCAGAGAAATCACCAAGCAATTGCTAGGGGTTAGAAAACTAAAAAATGCAATTAAATCTTGCAGATGTGATTCTATTTCCCGAAAATGAACCCATTTACCATATGCAATACAGATCACCAAATGTGATCTTGGATTTTACCAAAAGCGATCCTTCTTCTAGATGCAATCCTCGAATCCAAGATGTAATCTGAGAAATGATGTATGTGATTGTTCTTCCCATATGTGATCTTCTGTAAAAAATAACACATCAAAAATCAGTTTTAAAAGCTTGAAAAATAAGAAATTTGGGGTTGGGCCCCACGATGGGCATTAGAAATGTTTGTGTGAGTTTGTGACCTACAACACAACACTTCAATAATACATTATATCATTGTTATCAAGAGATTTAGACTAAATTAGAGAAACTAACAAATGAAACCATCTTATTGCTATCTAGTTAGTGCAAGTGGGAAGGAAGGGTTAGTAACTCTTAGATTTGACCCTTAAACAATGACAATGTAAACTAAAATGAGAGATTCAAATAGAATTGCATGAAACTAAGCTAAATCTAGAAAATACTTCTCAATCAAGCATGAAACCATGAATTCTTTCCATTATAAGCTAAATTGAGGTATTTTCTAATTAGCTAAAGCATGAAATGAAACATGAGAGCATGAAAAAAACTATCAAATTCAAAGCATTAAGCATTAGCAAGAGAGTTCATAATCCAAAGATTAGGAAGCCTAAAAAATTCAAGCATTAAGAAGCTAAAATTCGAACATCAAGAAAAGAGAATGAGCCTTTGAAAATACTCTTTTATAGATTGTAGGAGGAATTGATTGGTTGAGATGCATCTATGAGGAGTGGTTGAGATGCACTCATACTTGATCCTTGATCCATGTCAGAGCCTCTTAATGATTAGGGTGTTTTTGTTTGATTTAAGAGGTATTTATGATTTTATTTTAATTAATAACTCTAGCCATGCATTTTGTGGGATTGAATTAATTAATTGGGCCTAGAGTTAATCACCTTCATTTTTATTTGAAACTTTAGTGATAAGTGCTTGATTTGAAGATTGAATTGATTTTATTGAATTTTAGGATTCTATGTCAATAATCAAAGATCAGATTAACATAATTAAGGTATTATTTTGAACTAGGGAAAATAGGGCCTTAGGTTCAATTAGCCCAATTTTAGGTGATTACAAGGAGTACTTAAATTTTATATATGATGTTTATGTTACTTAGTTTTCAGAAGCAATGAAATCTATGTTATATTGATTTATTCTTAGATTGGGAACGTACTCCTTGTACATGTGAACATTGAATACCAGTGCTATGTTGTGTGTTATGTATAACTAGTACTTGCTTTCTATGCCCATGAGGTAGTGAGTATATGTGTACCCACCCATGGAGGCTATGTTTGTATTTGGGTATGAAAGAACCATTCCATCATTTTGTTATATATGTTGATCCTACTGAGTGTCAACCTATGGGTTGTTTATAAGTTAGTACTTGTAGGGGTACTAGCATATCTTCTTTTCATCAGATAGACATCATGACATATGAATAATGGTAGCACGAAGTGACCTTAGCTTCAACCTCTTGAGGAAAAGATAATTAATGCTTTCCCTATGATGGACCCGAGTACAAGATTCATATGTGTTATCCCTAATCCCCATAGTTCTTGAGGATAGTATTAATATTTGATGCAAGATTATATGGATTTAATAGTTATCATTGATGATTAATGTATACACACACACACACACACTTTTGTGATGCATTAGGAGGAGGGATATTTTTGGCCCATGATGTGATGTATTCTGCATTGCACATGTTTTGACATGATGCATGAGATACGTGCCACACCCACTGGTGTTCTGACATAGTGTTAGTGATGATATCATGTTACTTATGGAAGTGAGATGAGCTTGGGAACATGATGCAATGTACATAGATACATGTAAGTGCACAATATATATGTATTTTAATCATAGTTGATGTAGAGTGATAGGTAGCCTCTTGCATACTTGTAGAGAGGGACTCATGGTTGCTCAGTTGTTGAGGACTGGTAGGCATATATGAGTACTCTAGCTAAGTATACCTCTAGCTATGACAATCACCTATTGAGAGGTATTGGTATGTGGGGTGTGACCTTCATGTGTTTTCTCTATGGGGTACACTATCATGTGATATACGACCATTATGTACTTTTTCCACTTGGTGTAAGGTCATGCCGGGTGAGATGATGTGTTTTATCTATCCACCTAATGTGGAGGAGAGTGCCAAGGTAGCCACCCCATGCCATGTGATCTGCAAGGTCTTTCCATGATACATGTAGGGCTTTCATGATAGCTAGTTGATTGTTCCCTCCTTCCTCATTAGATGATTAGATGTAGTCACATAGTGATGCAATGTGTACTTTATCATCATTTTTATATCTTTACTCATGTGGGCTAATGATTTATTTATGTTATTTGTGATGGTTTAACCTCAAATTGTGAGATTTTATTGCATGTAGCTCTTGGGGTCACATTTGATTTATTATTGTAATTCTATGAATTTTCTTACCTTATTGTTAGAATTGACGATTTAATTTCTTTTATTTGTGGACTTTGTTGGCTAAGCTATTTATCCTTATTATTTTTTAGAGTTGGTCTTTTGCTATAATGTGATTCCTCTCCAAGACTAAAGGAGACGGTCTTGGAGAGTGTATACGAGGAAGTAGATACAGGGACCCCCATAGTATGAAGGTATGTGATGCTATTATACAGCCATGCTCACTACCTACCTTAGAGTGGTGACTCTCACTTGTAGGATAAAAAACTTACTTCAAACAAGGGATACTAGTCATGTGGTCTTATATGAAATGTTCCATTGTATGATGAGTAACCCATCCCCATCAAACCATTGAGTGAAATATAGATTCAGATGAGATCATACCTAGAGCACATATACATGCCTAATCTTGAGTCTTGTGTTGTTGCAAATGTATGTGTATTGTTTCATATTATGGTAGAAGTGGATCTTCATGTTGCTATTTTCATATATCATCATATTTTATGAGTTGTGATGTTAACTGTGCTATGAATCTTATGAAATTGAAAATGTATCATGAAAGCGTGTCTTTTGAAATGATTAATGATTTTAAATGATTAGTTTAAATATGTATTTTTCTCAGAAAGATGATAAATGATAGCAATTTGATTGGTATTGTATGATTTGACATGCTTGTTAAAGAAGAAATGGTAGAAAATAATGTATTTGATTGATTGTTTTAAACTATGTATGAATTCTATATGGAAATCATATGGAAAACTTAAATATATTTCTATGATGAGCCTTAAATGTGTAGAGTAATGATAAATTTGTAGAGAAAATAAAATAAAATAAAAAATAATTATGGCATTGATAGCTAAAGTTTTCATGATAACTTGATCTACATTAATGTTGATATACAGATGTGCATTATACGTAACCATATTAACGAGGATTATTTTATGTCTTTGCTTGGATCTAAGGAACATCTATCTTATTAGTACTGGGTAAAAAATATTTCAGGACTAATGTGTGGTATGTTTCCATCTTAAGCTTTATAACTTCCAAGAGTAAGTCGAGTTTTAGGGGAGGAGAATGTAGTGTCATTCCAACCTTGTCATTGCAAAAAGGTAATAGAGCCTCAAACTTTGGATTGCAAGTACAATGAGGTGAGTATACTTGATGTTAAATACTATTTCATCTAACAACTAACATGTTGCAATAAATGAAATACTATGATGTTGTATCATGTTGTTATTTATCCTTTTGAATAATATATTGTTATGGTTCTTTATTGATTAAATATATTAGTTATTTATGTTCAAAAGATTGGATTAGTAGGTTAAGATGATTGCCACTAATTCTTAGATATTGTGTCTTATATGCTCATATTGATAGAAATAATTTATTTAAATATTTGAAGTTAATATAATATTGTATGATTATATGTTGTGTATGACGTATCGTATCTTGTTATGTATTTTATCCATTGGTGCTGGTACGAAGTGAAACGAAGTCGTAGTCACTTGCTTGTGAGATATACACTATATCCTTCACTGTGACTATCTGTATTTATGTGATTCAGCTATATATACTCTATGTGCCAACTTGAATAGGTATTAGACACGTTCCACCCAAGTTACATGATTTCAGTGTGTCTATTTCCTTAATGGTAGTTATTCGAAGATGACATATTGACCAATTTCCTTAAGCTTATTTTTGTCATGTTAAATTAAATGCAATTTGTCTTTGAAATAACCTTATTTCATCTAGCTACTACTATATGGTAAAGACCAATAACCCTAATCCTATGCGGATACCCTATGATAAGTGTATTTATGTTTAACTATATTTTGTAGAAGTTTTATTACAAATTATAAATTTTTGTTAGATTAATGATTTTATTTAATAGTTAATTTTTATTAAATGAGTTTAAATATATTATTATATGACTTTGGATGATGAAATAATGATTGAATAATATTTGGGGCACTTGAAAGTAATTGAAGATTAGAAAAAAGTGAGTGTTTATTAAATCTATGAGTTAGTATTATATTAAATTTTATAGTGTAAATATTTATTAAATATTTGAAATAGATTAGTTGATATTTTAAAAGAGATAAATATAACATATATGTGTTTATTTTGATAGACATTGCATTATCATGATAAATTAAGTATTTGAGAATAAATAATGTATTTTAATTATTAATTATTTTAAAATGTTTCAAAAAAGTGAAGTGAAAGCCATTTTTTAAAAAAAGAAAGAAAGAGAAAAAATGAAGTTTTTTTAAATTCTTAGGAAATTTTATTTACCTCTCAAACCCTTTTACATGAATAAATTTAATTTTTTTGTTGCCAGAAATCTGTTAGAAAAATTTTTGTGGGTAGGAGCTTAGTGGATTAGTCTTTTCAAATTCTTCTTGCTGTCTAAAAGATTAAAGTTATGATTGGGTATGTGAAGAGTTTTCAATTTTAAAGTTTTGCTCAAGTTGAGGTAGAGTTTTGTTGATTTCTCTCTTTATACTTGATCTTTTCAATCCAAATCAATTTTGTTTATTTAGCAATAAGATTTAGAATGTTTTATATTATTACACCTTTTGGTTTCATGCAGTATTGGTTGTTTTATAAAAAAAGTATAAAAAATGTTTCCTAGGTAGTGTTATGTTGTCCAAATTTTTAAAAATAGTGAAAATATAAATTTTATGTTAAAAGAGAGGGGTTGAGCACTTTTAGAAGCAAAGGGTATATTTAAAATTTTGATTTTTAAAAGTTGAAAATTGAAGCTATTTTAATGGAGTTTATGAGAGTTGATGATTTTGCTTGAAAAATAGAAGAAATATAAAAAGTGAAATTTGAGTGTTTTGATTTCATATTATTTTGTGGGATGATAGAATTATATAATAGAATTTCTTATTTGATTCAATTTGAGTCCATTCTCATATAGTTATAGTCATTTGAAGATTGTATGTGAATAGTGATATAAAAATGCAAATGTGATAATTTATGTGAATAATGGAACTTCATTGTGAAACCGAAATTGAAATTTTATTTGAAAAGTGTGTTGTTAGGTAAGTTTAGACTAATGAGTTTTGATTTTTTAGCCTACATCCAAATTTGATTTTTGGACTTTTTATTCATCGCACCATTTTGTGTGATGTCCAGAACCTGTCATTCATCATGTTGGACATGAACTAGATTTTGATGTAGGTGGTTTTTACTATAAGAAATAAGAAGAAAAAAATGAAATGGTCATAGAACATTCTGAATATTTTTATATTTTATCTTGAAAGTGGTATTTCAAGTTAAAATGTTGATTTTAGAACCCTCGTCGAATTTTGTTAGAAATTAGTATTTTTGTGTTTTGGAGCTATTTGCTCAACTTTTGGATGATAGATATGTCATGGAACATGTGGAGATGTTTATATCCTATGTTTATTTATCAGATCACCTTGCGATCCGTGTCCTTCGCATTGTGTCAAATTGAGAAAGTGTTATGTAATCTGCTTGCCTCGAGTGCTTCTTTTTTTGTGTTAGTATAATTTTGCATTTGTTATTGTTCTTTCTTTGGGTCTTCATACTGAGCTAATATTATCTATTTTGAAATGATGTATTAGTAATTGATTATTAAATTACTCCCTCTCGTATAAGTTGGTAATTCCAGAATTCATATTGCATATTGTGAAAGTGATTGATGTGTCTTTTACATGTATGTTCTCCATGAGAGGATTATTTATTCTATGTGAACTACTTGTTCTACATGATGACACTTTCTCATTTATTTTACCCTATCACCTAACCTAATTATAGATGGAGTAGAACCCTACATGCATTACTTTGTAAAGAGTAGATAACAGATCTTTTTATTCATGTGTTGAAGTGAGTGCCCTATGTTTGGCATGTGTGTAAGCCTACTCCCTAGTGTTTCATTGTTGTTTTGTTTGGGTCATGTGTTCATCTCTTAGCACAGTGGGGTGGGCTTAAGGGTTCCACATGGTTGGGTGGCATTGCCAATCACCATTTAGGAATAGAATTCTTTAGCAGTAGTGACTTCAACTTCAGCATTGCGCAAATAGCTCCAAAACTGAAACAAGTATGGAGGAAATATAAATATAAGTAAGAATGAGATGCTTAGTAATAGTTTTCATGTTTCAATGTTGGTACTGAACATGCTTGTTATAGCTCCTCTCTTAGTATTTGCATAGTTAAGGTTATCATAGGAACACTTCAATCAAGTCTCTAAAATGAATATCAATATAATCTTGTGATTATGTTTCTAGTGTAATCAAGTGCTTGCTTCTTTGATGTGCCCATTTAAATTACTCCATGTAGTGGGGGTTATTCTTCCTTCTTTTACTATTTTTTTCTTTTAATAAAGTCAATAAGATTATCATATGATAGAGAATTCTATTGTACAAATTGGTATTTCATCATATGAAAAAATATTTCTTTGTACGATTTAGGAACTTCATCGTATGCCATTTAGAGTTTCATCATTTCTGGTAAAAATTTTTATCATATGATAAAGTAAATGATTTTATCATTTATCAAAGAGTGGGTACTTACGACCTTGACTAGAAGATGCAAGTTGACTTTTTAGATATCTTTTTTGGGAAATGCACCCTCCCAAATTCAAAAGAGATCATTTTTTCGATCATCCTAGTTGCAATTATATGTGTATTTATGTTTGTCTATGTGATTAATTGGTAAATGAGCTTGTATGATTAACCATGGTAAGAATTGTCCCTTGGGCTTAAAAAGAACATCATTATGAAAATGTATATTATTGGAGCTTTTCCTTGCAGGACCAAACTTGAATCAATAGATGGTTTTGATTCTTAGGGTAGACACTCAAGTGTGACAAGAAAATAGTCCAATTGATGAGGATTGAAAGGAATACTCCTTCTTCTTTAAGCTCCACATCACTGAGGTGGGTATTGCCTTATCTACACACTCAAGACACCTCATGATAAAAAATAGGCCTACAGATACATTATTGTGGAATAGTCTTCAAAACCTTATAGGTATCCTGTACCCCAATGAAGCCAATTCTTATGCAATAGCCCTATTTGCATAGAATGAATCTGAAGACTAGAAAGGACCTCCTACTACTACTACCAACATGAAAGGGAAAGGTATCTGATTTGAATGATTGATGTTGGGTTGAATGGACCCCTGAAATACCCTTAGTCTCTCATAGACCAGTGCCTTATCCAATGGGCAACAAAGTCAAATACCTCACTGCAACAGAGAGCTATGAAATAAGAAGACAATACATTCAAATATGGTGATGCCTTACATCAACCATACACCATTAACTAGACCATACATTATCAAAACACTTTTGTATCCAAATGTGTTATCACCCATTCAAAGGATTTTAACCCTCCCCTTAGAAGAGACCTATAAACAAGTAATACATTAATCAACATGCACTAAAAGACAAACATGAGATACTCTTGATACCCTAGCTCATACACACCTGAAAATTAGTCCTAGACCTAGTTGCTTCTACGAAAAAAACTCTATTGCAAACACACAGGAAATGCAAATAGAAAGGTTGAAACACCCTTGATGCTTCAATCAATAAGTCTAAAACTTAAATGGAGAAAATCTAATAACAGTAAAAATATATTGAATCTCATACATAAGACAAGCTATTACAATTTGTATTATATTCTCCAAAACCAAAGAGGAAAGAGGGAACCCTATATGTAGAGAAGAAAGCAATATTTACAAGGTAGAACATTTATGGAACCAGCTCTCAGAAGAAAACTTGAACCCTTCTAAATGATCATGAAAATCCTTTTATAGGAACAAGGATTGCAATAAGAAAAGGATCATTTAGGGAAAAAAATTAGGTTTGCAACAACCAAGTACAACAAGAAGTAAAGAATGCAGGAAACCTAAGAAACCCTAGAAAATCAGATCAAATCTGATGTACAAATGCATTGGTTTCATAATCAGGGTTAACTGCAGATACAAATTCAACTGCTTTCTTGTTGTAGGAGACAAAATTTAAATGCCAAAGTCAGTCTACAAATCACCTTGCATGTACTAGTCATGGAAATCTCTGACAAACACCAAACCCTAGCCACCTACTGTCAAATAATAGTCCTTTGCATTCATTCAACATGGCACCCCAGGTAAGAAAATTTGATCTACGCAGTAACCCATGTCCTCTACATCAATTTCCAACTACAAATGTCTTGGAAGAATTAATTCTGAACAATCCTTTTGTTTTATATGGCTTTCTGCTTCAACCCCTGGCAAAAACCCTGCAGAAATATTTGAATTTGAAATAAAATGGCTACAGGCTCAGGTTTAAAATGCAACCATTGATCACTTAATCTCCCGGTAGATCAAGTGGCTCACAATTATCCTTCAACAGTCAACAAAACCTTTAAAAAGTCCTTTTCCACATCATTAATCCTTTGACTAATGAAAATTGAGCATGTTGGTAATGAATCAGCACATTGGACCCACTCCTCATAAGCTTCTAATCGAACGGCTGGCATAAGATCGCATAGCCTCGAAAGATTCTATGCGAAGATACGCCAACTATCAGATCCTCCATCTTGGCATCCCTTTAGAATCTTTCGGGCCCACTGACATGTCTCAATCCCTTTCCAGCTCAGCCAATGAAAATAAAACATCTCAGTGATGAATCATCATGTGGTCCTACTTGTCTCGGCAAACATATAATCCTTTACCAATTTGGCGAATAAGCGACCAAAGGGATCTCCAAATCACTTAATGTTTTTCATAACCGTGGTCAAGTCAAGTGATTCAGTGAACAAATCATTTTGCTAAATCTCTTAAAGTCTTATTTAACCCTAGGTTATACTCTGTGAACAGGTGAACAAAGGAAAATAACTAACCTCAGTCATATTTAGCGAACTAGCAACTAAAAGGAATCGGCCATTCACTAAATGCTTTATGTCTCTGCCAGTTTGTTTAGTGACTACGCGAACACTTGTTTGTTGAATTGCCAACTCATTTGGAACATCACCACTTTTCTTCGCGAATGAGCGAAGCCTTTGAAATTTGTCAGAGCTGCCAAACATTTTTATCAAAGCTGCTAAACTTTAGACCCCCGCCTGGGCCCTCTTTGTGCCACTTGTCAACATATTATTCACTGCTACCCGCCCAATCACTTCTGACATAGGACCCACTCTCTATAAGCCTTATAATCAGATGGTGGGTGCAAGATCTCATGGCTCTAACACCTCCCATGAGATCATGTACCAACTATTGATCCTACCCTCTTCACTGGCCATTCTGACAATGACCCCACCCTACTATGTAGGATGCTTCATTGAATCATAAACTGCCATGTTGCAAAGAACTGACAAGTGGGACCCATTGACTTGTCTTCCTCACAAGTCCCTCTGACAACTTGCCATATCATCAATTTTGTGGACCAACCAGGGATTGCCAAATGTGCTTACCTGTCAGTGGACCTTCTTGCATATCGACATCTAATCAGATGGCGGGCGCATGATTGCATGGGGGAAGAATATTCCATGCAAACATGCCCCAGCCATTAGATCTTGAATCTTAAAACTGGGGCCCGCTGACAGCATACAAGTCACCGCTCTGCAACCAATAACTGCTTGACACATCAGCATCCACTCTGACACAAGTCTACATGTATCACCATTTATAAAGAAGGCCTAGCACTTCATGAATACGTGACTAAAGGAAAGACAAGCTGCTCCCCGGGTCACTTAATATTAACTAGTAACCACCAAGGACTAAGAGATTACACGACCAAGCAGTCGCGTAATTGCCGAGAAGAAATATGTGACTGCCAAGCATCATGCGAATAAGCGACTAACTAAGAAATGAAAAGTGCACATGCATTAAAAGATCTTAAGTGGCCCAAAAAAGGTAATGAAGAAATATAACAGGGCCAAGGCATTTGAGGGTTTTTCATACCAACGGCTAGAAATATGAATATTTGCTTAGGGTTTAAGGCCAGAGATATAAAAATAATTGCAAAGACTAGAAGAAAATGGGTAAAGCCATGAAATTTTTTGCAGGTGCTAACTTATTTCATAGTGGTTAGATAAAATCTTTTATGTTAATCACTTAAACAATAGCAAACTAGTAGATGCATGTAACCGTCCCTTGAACCTTAGTAATGTGTTTGACAATCTTTGACATTGTTGTAAGACTTACTCTTGCATCTATCTATCTATCTATATATATATATATATATATATATATATATATATATATATATATATATATATATATATATATATATATATATATATATATATATATATATATATATATATATATAGTTGTTTCATGTTTCTTTCACTTATATTATTTAATGTTTATTATTGTAGTTATTTTGATTGTTGTAATGTTATTAGTCTATCTTATGTAAAAAAAATATTCATGCTTGTTTTGATCCCATTTTCCAAGGATTTCCAGGCAGGGCATGACAACTTAATTTAGTGTCCTCTATTCTTCATGCTATTAGAATCTGTGTTTCTAAAGGCTTCCATGAGATTGATACCATTTCAGATGGAAAATGTATTTCTTGAGCTCCCATGTATTGTCCATGCTCCTTCAATACCAAATGAGCATGTTTATCCCTATCGTTCATATTTCCTTTGGAAAATTTGATTCCGAGTGAAAAGTAAGGATTTTATGAGGTGTTGATGCTAGTGGATAACGAAGAATTGAAGTGAAGACAAAAGAGCACACAAAGATTTGATTGAGAAAATATAGTTGCAAATCTATAGGTTATTTTATTTACTATTTTTTACTAGCATTTGTAACAGATAAATCTCTTAATAGAGTAGACCTAACAATGTTATTATAAAATATTTGAAAAATATGGAATTCTAAAGAGTTTTTGAAGGCCTCTAACAAGGCCACTCCTAACAAGGTGAAGATCCTAATAGATCCAAGGTAAATCACTTAAATGGGTCACACCTAACAATGTGTATTATAATCTTAAATTAGATTAGCTCTTAACGAGGTGTACTTCAAAAGAATATTTTCTTAGTGGGTGATAATTCCCATAGTTTCTTTTCCCAAAGCTAAGTTTCCACATTAAATATTGGTGTTACATGTTTTGAGTTATTTTTGTGAATGATTTATTGATTGTTATAGTTTATTTACCATTTTCGTTAAATAGTGAGCTGTGTATTACCAAATTGCTATCAAGTTAATCAGAGAAAAGTTTTTAATGTATTTGGAATCAAGGATTACTGATTCATCCTCCTCTTCATAATCCAACAATTGGTATCAGAGATTGGTACTCTAAAGAGATAAGTTTAAAATACTTGATTTAAAGATCCAAAGATTTATAGGAGAGAAGTACATAAGTTGAACAAACAAAGTTTCTCAACATGCAAAATAAGAATGAGATTGTATCTATCTAGGATTAGATAATTTGCTAGCTAATGATTACACTCCACCACCTACCAAGTCATTGAGAGTTGATCAGATGAGATAAAAGTAGGAACACAACTTGGTTATGATAGAGATTTTTTCTTCCCTCTTCGATGCTAAATTTAATGATATTAAGGATTGTGTTAATTCCAAAGAGATGTGGGATAGGCTTAAACTTATCAGAGGTGCTTGTGCAACCTTTTCCAATAAAGAAGTGGTAAGTAAAATATTGAGCAATATTTCTTCTAACTATGCTATTAGAGTATCTACAATTTAGGAATTGAGATCTATACCAAACAATGTTATTACTCTTGAAGCCTTAATCAGTAAGTTGACTACATTTGAGCTTAGCAATTACGATAATAGTATACCAACCATTGAAAATTCCTTCAAGTTATCTTTGAGCATTGGATGATCAAGAAGAGAAAGAGAGAATCAAAGTAATTCATATGGAAGTAATTATGACAATATCATGACTTAAGAGAAAGAACAAGAAGAATTGGAAGCACTGCCGAATAACTGACTACCTAGGGGTAAAGGAGAGTACAAAGGCAAGTTACCATTGAAATTATCAAATTGTAATAATATTGGACATATTTTAGAAAAGGTTTCCCATTTTAAGTTCAAATGGCATGACCTTCAATTTTAGAAGCATGGGGAACCTTTTGTTAGAACGTCATGCCATTTGGACTTAAAAATGCAGGAGCTACTTATCAAAGAGATATGCCCACTATCTTTCACGACATGCTAAATAAAAACATGGAAGATTATGTGGATGATAAGTTGGCATCTAAAAAGAATAATACACATATTGAAAATTTGAGTTTGATATTAGACAGATGAAAAAATTTAACTTAGATTGAATCCCAAGAAATGTGCTTTCGACATCACCAGAGGAAAACTACTTGGATACATTATTTCAGCTAAAGGAATTGAAGTTGACCCTAAAAAGGTCCAATATATAATGGAAATGCCACCTCCCATGAACATAAGTCAACTAAGAAAGTTTTCAAGGACATCTTTAGTCCATTTGAAGGTTTATATCTCAACTTGCTAACAAAGCTCAACCTTTTATTAAAAATCTACACAAAGGAGCTACATGTAGATGGAATGAAGAATGTGAAAAGAGTTTTAAAAAAATCAAGGAATATTTAGCCAAACCTCTAATCTTAATTCCTCCTATCCTGGGGGAACCCCTTATTTTATGCATCTTAGCTACAACCTCATCCTTGTGGTCATTACTAGCACAACAAGATTAACATGGGAAAGAAAAAGCTATGTAGTATATTAGAACACTGGTAACTTATGAGATCAATTACAATAACATTGAGAAATATTTCCTTCTTGTGGTGTTTGTGTCTCAAAAGCTCAAACATTACATACTGGCACATACTATGCAACTCATGGTGAAAATTGATCCTTTGAAATATTTACCAAGTAAAGCTACTCTTACTGGTTGACTGGCTAAGTGGATGATGATTCTTTCAAAATTTGAAATTGAGTACATTGATCGTTAGGCTATAAAAGGATAAGAAATTCCTGACTAACTTGTTGAATTTCCTCTACCAGATGATACTCCTATACAGATTGAATTTCCTGATGCATCCATCATGTATGTGACTGAGTGCACCTAAACACTATTCTTTGATAGATCTCACACACAAAATGGTGTTGGAGTTGGAATTCTATTTATCACACCTCATGGTTACACTTTTCCAAAGTTATACTAATTATTGTTTCCTTGCAAAAACAACATAGAAGAGTATGAGGCTTTGAAAAATAGAATCAAGATGGTTATTGAATGGATGATTGTTGAGTTATATATCATTAGAGACTCCTAGCTTGTGATCAATCAGACTAATAATGATTATCAAACAAAAGATGAGAAATTGATTCCTTACAAAAAAATTGATCCCAAGAGCTACTTCTCTTTTGTCTCAAATTGACAGATTCATAGGGATGAAAACAAGTTGTTTGATGCTATGGCCACCTTAGCTTCTATCTTACAACTATAAGAGCATCAATCTAGATTTTAATTCCTAGTGGAAGACCTACACTATCTTGCCTATGACTCTTCTTACAACCGTGTGATTTGTACTATAATTGGTCATGATTCATCTTTCTATGCTAAAATATAGTCTTACCTATGTGACCAAATCAATCTTGACAACTTAACCTGCAATTAGAAATGACAACTAATTGATAATTCCTCTTGTTATACCATCATCTTTGGTGACTTGTTTAGGAAGGGTTTAGATGGAACACCTTTTAGGTTCTTAGAGAAAGATGAGTCTAAAGGTGCATTAGTTGAAGTCCATGATGACATATGTGGGTCTCACTCTAATGGTCTTGTGTTAGCTAAAAAACTACTAAGGTTTGGTTACTATTGGCTTGCTATGTAGATAGATGTTGTGCACTATGCCAAGTCCTGCAAGAGATATCAGCTACATGAGAACTTGATTCATGTTCTAGGATGAGAACTTATTCATTCTATTATACATTGGTCTTTACAACATTGGGCTTTTGATTTGGTAGCCAGATTCACCCTAATTCATCTAGTGGGCACAAATTCATTATTGCTACATCATAATTCTTCACAAAATTGGCTGAGGTTGTTCCTCTTTCCATTTCTATAGGAAAGAAAGTATCCTTTTTCATCCTTAATCACATCATCTATCGCTATGACATACCTTCCTCCATAGTTACTCATAATGGAGGACATTTAAAAAATAAGGATCTCAAATAGTTATGTATGAAATTCAAGATTAAACAACACTAGTCTTCGATCTTCTACCCTCAAGGAAATGGTCAAGCTGAAGCTTAAAAAAAAACATTGTTGAAAATCTTACATGGGATATTGAATAAGATAGGAAGAGATTGACACTTCCAGAGTAATCCTACATTATGGGCTTACAAAACTAGCATTATCACACCTACTAGTGCTACACCCTTTGTACATTATTATTTGTCTTAAGTTGTCTTACCTCTTGAGGTTGAGATACATTACCTTAGAGTTTTATTAAGAGGGCTTATCATAGATGATGAATATAAAATCATGTGTATACAAGAGATAGAACTTCTAGATGAGAATAGAAGAGTTGTGTTTGATCACATGAGAGTATATCAGAAAATGATGTCACAAAGTTATAACAAAAAGGTTAATTCTAGAGAGTTTTAGGTTGGAGATCTTTTCTTGAGAGAGAATACCAAAAAGTAAAAGAAGAGGGTACATAATAAAAAAATTGAACTAAACTGGTTGGGTCCCTACATTGTTATCTAGTGCTTATCATCTTTCTACACCTGAGGGAGGACAACTCGCCAAACCTATTAGCATCCTTCATCTGAAGAAGTTCTACGCATGATGTTATAGGAGCTTTGTACATATCTTATGATCGTGAAAAAAAATTAAAAATCTTAAAATGTTCTTGAAAAAATTGTAAAAAATGTAAAAATTCCTAAAAAATGATCATCTTAGTGAAAACTTGGCAAAAAATCACGTTGATGTATCAACCCAAAAAAATCAAATATAAAAAAATATAAAAAAAAAAGTAAAAAAAAAAGAAAAGAACCAAAAAAAAAGAACAAAAAAAATCATTTCTTGGTGAAAACCTAGAAATAGGTGCCTTGGTAGAAAAAATAAATAATCTTCTAAGTGGTGAAAACCTAGGAACAAGTGCTACTTGATACCCATGCATTTATATCTATCAGCTTGTCGCTTTGCACTCTGAACTTTTTTGACTCCCATTTTCCCTATGTCCTTGGTCTGGAATTGGTATTTGTCTTGGAATTGGGGGCATGAGCTATATTCTCCTTTGATATGCAATGGTGTATTTTGGAAACTTACCCTAAAATGTATTTCTCAACACTACCTTTGATATCAAGTATTTCTTAACACTAATCAGATATGCTATCTTGAGTATATGCTTTGTTCGCACTCTAGGATTGTGTGATATTTTGCACTTACATGCATGAGTCCTAGAAAGTTAGTGATTATCTTTTCTTTTCACACTGTGCTTAAACTAAAACTACTGAAATATGTTATGACTTATTCTCTTTGTGTTTTCTTTACTAATGATTTTCACCAAGTTTTCGCTCGGTAGTCTATCCGTGATGTTACGACTAGAGGACTTGGGGCATGTGGCATATTTTCTTTGATTTCAACCTGTTAGAATCACTTTAATGATCCTAGTTGTCTCTTTCTTTGATCCCTTGGAAACTTAGGAGATTTAGAGCTATATCCTTGACTGTTACATTATGTTTTCTCACGCAATACTGTACTCATGGTTATCTTGTAACTTATGCTTCAATACTAGTATAATCTCACAACATTAACTTGGAAACCATGTTTAGGTCATTTCAACACTTATGTCTCGATTCTTACATGTGTTTCCTACATTCTATCTGATATAGATCATTTTGATATCTTGATAGTTGTGTTCGCAATAGTGATGGTTTTATGATCTTGCGATGTCCCTTAATAAGGCTCGATGATAAAAACAAGGACCTATTAACCCTTACAAATCACACTTTGCATTTTCATGGTAGCTTGCATTTCTTAGGTGCATTCATAGTTTGCATTTTGAGTTTGGAGAGAGTCTCCTTTATCTTTTTGGATAGTTAATCAACTATGATTGATCGTGTATCTTTCTGTCTTCTCTTTTTATCATGTCTTTATTACCTCTTTACCCTTTCGTGCATTCATCTTTTTCATATAACATTTTGACCTAAATTTTTAATGTCTCATATTTCCTTGAAAATTGTACCCTTACCTAATTTCAATGTCCTAGATCCATTTTCACAATCAAAATTAAAATCTAGCTTCATCCTAATTTTCAAAATCACATTTTAAAAATTCTTCCCTTCTAGGCACAGTTGACTAACCCTTCCAGGCTAATCTCTTCGATCTTTTTAGGAAATCACCATTTACTATGTTCTGACATCATTTCATCATATTTTATTCTTGATTTGACCTAATGATAATGTTATATCTTTATGGTCAATCTTATGTAATTTGGGACAAAATTTCTATCTCCTAGTGGTCAAACTTTGTCTTGTGTGCTTAATCGATCATCGTGGACATTATTGTATCTTGATTTGATCAAATCTATGTCATTTTTGCATCTCCTATATCTTATTTTGATTTCAATCCTGAGTGGGCTAGAATAATCTATCTCTTAAAGATACAAATTGATTCTTCTATCTTATCTATCTTTTCTAGTTTTCATTCGATCAAGTTCTAGATTAGTTGTCTTTATGTACTTCATTTGATCAAGTTCAGGATTAGCTATCTCTCTGTGCTTTGTTCAATCAAGTTTGGAGTTAGATCTCTACCAATTACCCTGACATCATTTATTATTTGACTCAATGTATTCCCAGATTTATCGCACATTAGTCAAAGAGGGGAAAAAGTAACTTCCCAAAAATGGTATAGTAAACCTTGAGCTCCACTCTAACATTAAAATTTAAATACTAGATGTTATCTTATGCTTAATTAATATTGTGTAAATTGATTTAATCTCTTATATCTCTTGATCAAATCATCACTTTAATAAATTTATTTGATGATATCCTAAGTTTGACCACATTATCCTAAGCATTGTTTAATTAAAAGAACATGTCCCCTTTTAACTAAATAAAATCCACTTTATCCTATGTGTGCACATGAAAAATAAATTTCTTAATTTGAAAAAAAAGAGAAAAAGACAAAAGTGGAATCTCTTTTGCATCTTAATCTTCACTACTCATTTCTACCTAACCACTCATGTCCATTGATTTTGCCTCTTGAGAATCTTGTGCCCTAAAGTCAAAATAGGGATTATTATCCACCCTTGGATTTTGTCTCTTAATCTCCAGTGTTCACTGGTCTTCAAAAAGGAGTCTCTCTCCTAATTCTTGGCTAATTCCTAACCATAGATCCTAGACTTATGTTATCATTTTGTTTACTTGCATTCTTAGAGAATTATATCTTACTTGCATCCTTAGATTAGAATTTCCTTATTGCATTTAGCTTAAATCACATTACTTAACTAGGAGATATTGTACTATTTTTATATTAGCTTTCTTTATTGGTCTTGCATTTTAATTCTAGCTTAGATCTTGCATCTCATTTAAATAATCTCTCATTCTTTCATCTTCATTATGAATCTTACATTCTATGGTTCACCTTGCAAGGTTTTCTTATTGAGGTTCATTTGAGAGCGACTATATATAATTCTTAAATTATTACATGCCATATATAGGATGCTATAATCCACTTCTTGAGATCTCCTCTTCCATAGAATTTCTTTAGTGTAATGGTTTATAGAAGCATGTCACACTTTTGATCACACATCAGTAGGGGAAGGGGGTGAATCTTATGATCATACAGATGATGTTGGCATGGAGTTGGGAGATATTTCTAAGGGGATTCTCTTCTTGTGTTACAATGTGTCAGTCCCTTGTGGTTGGGGCTAGGTGTGCCCATTCTAGAGGCTTGAGTTTAGCATGGTTTTTATCTTATATGGTAGCCTTGAACAACTTTGTCTTTCTTAGTTTAGATGGATTTTCATGGGCCTTGATTGATGGAATTTGTAGGAGTTTTGGAGGGGTTCCATTTTGTAGTTTGGTTGGTTGTGTTATGGTGATATTAAACCTCTGTATTGTGTGATGGTCCCACTATTTGTGTTACATGTTTTTTGTGTTTTTGAATTCTTTAGAAGGGTAGTGTGGTGCATATTCTTGGCTAAGTTTGGTTTTTGCTATGGGTGGTAGGGATAGGTTCTTTTGGTATTGCCCTATTTTTTGGAAATCCTTTCTAGTTTGGAGCTTCTTTCTCAGTGTGCCTATTTATTCTTTGGTTTAATTTTGGCATTCCAAGGTGTCTTTCAACCCTTGGACCCTTTCTTGTGTTGGTGATTGTGGTGGAATTTGGTTTTTTGTGGGTGCTTTCTCTTTATGTTTAGTTGGTTAGAGAGTCTCTAGTATTTTTTCTTATTTTCTTGTGACCTATGATAATGATTGTGAGTATTGTGAGATTCTCTTCTTGTTTGGTAGTTGGTATGGTGGCATCAACCTACTTTGGAATTTACTGAGGTTATGGGTATCCCTCTCTAGTTTTCTTTGTTTCTTGCCAGTTATTGTTGGTTTGGGGTTTGGTTTGGTGGCTAGAGTTTTCTTAGGTCCTTCCTTTTCTTTTCCCCCTATTCTTCTTAGTTGTTGTTGGGTTTTGGATGCCCTCTTCTTTTCATTTTATTGTTGTTCTACAAGATTCTTCGCTTCTAGGGGTTGGATTTTTCTCTAGGTGTTCATGTTAGGATTGAGTAATACTAAGAGGGGGGTGAATTAGTATTACAACACTTTAAATTAAACTTAAAACAATTCCAAATAAACCATATGAATTATGAAATGAAAAGAACATAAACACATAACACATAACTCATAACACCATTATTTGTTTTTGAGGAAACCCTGGCCAAGGGAAAATCTAGGTGGGGATGGTACCCACAAATATGCACTAAAGTATAATATCCCTGTTAGGAGACTTGGCCCTATTAGGAGCTGAGTATTACATAGTATATTTCCTTGTTAGAGTAATATCAACCTTGTTAAAGGTATACAAAATCCCGTTAAAGGTATATTGAGGTTACAACTCTTACAATCAATAATTTAGTTACAAAAGTATTCTCAAGAGTGAACAATACAAGCATCTGCTATGCTTTGATAGTTCCAGTTATAGCATTCAATAGTCTCTTTCAATCTCTAATCTCACATCTACTATTAACCATCACTGATATCCCAAACTCACATACATCACATTCCATCCATATCTTATTCATATATCACTTTCAGAAAACACTCTTTATTTATATCTATTCTGTCATCCTCTCAACTCTCAAATATAATACAAAACATAATAATTACTAATGAAAATAATAAATACTAAGTCGGTGATCTTGTATTACCAAAATTTCAGCAATATACAATCTTTATCTAACTAAGCATGTTACCATTCCATCTAGCATTCCCTTAATCATCGCGACTGTTCATATGTCATGTTTCACTATTCCTCTATCTTCACTTACCTTCATATCACTATAACTTATTGATATCAATACCAAAACATATGCGACCTTAACTAAAGATCACACACATCCCAAAATGTTTTCCTCTAAGATCACAAGCCATCATATATCATATATTATCTTTGCTAACCAAAACAATACTTAAGTACTCTGTACATCTGATTCTGAACTTAGTCATTTTCATGATTGTGTCTCCAGCACTCATACTTACTTCATGTGATCACTATAAGATATGTGTTTCCATAAAGGAAAATCCTCAAGTGATCCATAGTGGTCTCAAAATATCACTTGACAATAATCTCCCCCTTTGGTATTGATGGCGACAGTTAGCAAAAAATGACTAAGTGTCCAAAACACTAACTGTACTAACTGTACTCTTTCTCCTTTTATTCTTTCTCTTTTCTTCTTTATTTTTTTTAAATTTATAATTTTATTTTTCCTTATCTTCTTTTCATTTTCTCTTCTTTTCATTTTTTTCTTCCCCTCCCACTTTGACATCAATGGCAAAGGTACACACAAAATTTAAAAATTTAAAAAATGTAGGACTTAGTGCTTACTCACCAGTTTTAAAATATATTTGAAGTAATCTTCCAAGGTCTTCACTTCATCATTCCAAGATTTACTCAATAGTTCACTGATATGAATTAGTCCATTTAGTGCATAGGATGCAGTCTCTGCTAGCTTCAGCTCAATGGGTATAAATTTGGTCATTGAATCACTAATATTTTCCATCTTAGTGAGATGAGCTTCAATAATTGATAGCTTAGGAGTGATTAAACTCTTTAGCAAACCAAATCTTGTCACTACTCTCCCTTTCTCTATATCCAAGACTTTTACCTTATCCAAGAATTTGGATGTCTACTTATCCATCTCCAATACAGTTTATGAGGAGGTCTCACAACTGTCCATCATACTATCCAATGTAGCCCTATCCTTAGCTATTATGTCCTCAATGTTCTTGATGTGTTTGATAGGATTGATGACATAACTATACAACTTTATTCCTTGTGCAACATAGTTTTTGGCCTTAGTTGTAGTTACTTTTAGAATGCCTAAGTCCCATGAGATAGACTGACATACTTCCTTTGAATTTTTCTCTAGGTATCTCTTCTCTACCTTTTCCTTTGCGATCTTCACAAGTGACTCATATTGGCTGTCAAAGTTATATAATGCCATGTTCAGGTTCTCTATATCATATTTTCCTTGAAATAGAAGAGGTATAGGGAGTATTTTATTCACTATATCTACTTCCCTATTAATCACCTTAACCTTTTTATCTCCCTTTTGTTTTGACCTCTCTTTTTCCTTAGCAAACGCCATGAAGGATAATATAATTAATTCATCCTCATCCATACTCTCCACATCAGTGCTCACAGTCTTGGTCATACTTTCCAACAATAAGTTGGTGGAAGTATTAGGTTCTTGTTTGATCTCAAATCTTATGTCTTCTTCTTTGTCTGTCCCTACCTCTTTTCTTTGTTCTTCCTCTTTGTGTCCTTCATTTTCTTATCCTTTCTCTTCCTATATTTCTTATTTCTATCCTTCCTCTTCTTCTATCATCGCACTATCTAAGTTTCCTTGAAATGGATCACTCTCATCCAATGAAGTGTCAAGGGTCATAGGCACACCAACAAAAAAGAAGTTTGGTTTCTTGTCAACATTTATTTCACTTTATTCCATACTTTCCTAAGTTGTTTTAGATCTTTCTCCCATTCCTAGAGGTGTAGGCTTGGTAGCTTTGGGAGGTGAAGTCTTCTTAGGCATGTCTCTCATTAATATTTGATCCACTACCTTCTTTTTATCCTCAATGACCTCATGATATTTCCTAGCCATTGTTTTTACAAGTCTGACTTTTGTTCTTAACAGGGGATTGAGCTCCTTAATTAATTTCTTCCTTTCATGTATAGAAACTACATGTAACATATCTTGAATGTCTTTATTTATTATTACCTCATATTCTATCTGTGCTAAGTTATTTCTAATTTCCAACTTCCCATACAAATATTTTGGAATTATGCCTTCAATCTCTAATAAGTTCTTTTTGTAAACTAGTAAGTGCTCAATCACTATATCTTCAATCATTGATTGATTTTCAAAATCATACCTTTCATAGTATCTATTCAATGTCTTCAAATTTAAATCTCTTATTATTCTTTTATGCAATATTTTGATGTCTGGTTTCCATAGATTCTCTGCTTTCTTTTGTTCTAATTTCTCTTCTTTCTTCTTTGTCACCTTATCTTCTTTTATCTTTGCTTCTACTTCAACTTTTTGTTCCTTAGGGATGATAGGTCTATTTGATCTTGTAAATATCCTAGGAGTGTCCATAGGTACATCCTATTGTGCTATCTTCTCAGGGGTGATTGATAAGTCAATTATATCAAAAGTGGTACTTACTATCTTTTCTGCTTTAGAAGGTTGAGGGGTTTCAATTATTATGCTAGAAGATCCTACTATTATCTTAGTCATTATACCTTTCAGTTCTTCCTTTTTTTATTCTGGCCTTTGCTTCCATATCATTAACCATCTTTTCTATCATCCTCTTCCTTGTTCCTTTATCCTGTTCTTCTCTAACCTTTACTAACTTTTCTATATATGTTCCCCATCTT
Source organism: Chamaecyparis obtusa (assembly GCA_027943335.1). Lineage (NCBI taxonomy): Eukaryota > Viridiplantae > Streptophyta > Pinopsida > Cupressales > Cupressaceae > Chamaecyparis > Chamaecyparis obtusa. The sequence continues at coordinate 2,317,697 of BSBK01005248.1, forward strand.
TCCTCAGATGTGTCAACTTCAGCTTCCAACACATTCTCTATCTACATTAAAAGTACTTTAGAACTAACCTCATATCCCATAGGGTAGCACCATTTCTTCCTAAGCTCAACTTCTTCAAAGAATACACAATCAGTTTCAACCATGAAATAGATTGTATCCTTATATCTTTCAACTAATTCCTCAGGGATTCTGCACCTTTCCTTCATTTTCCTTTGTAGGATCTTGATCATGGTAAATAACTCTCAATCTACCCATGTACTATTTTGTCTTTGGTTTCTCTCTGATATTTGAATAATAGTAGGTATGTTGTCCTTCCATGCTATAGGGTGCATTCCAAGAAATTTATGCTCAATATGAATATACATATGTATGAAAAGTGAACCAAATCTGAATTCTTTTGACTTGTTCTTCTTAACAATATTTACATTCTCCAATAATTGTTGTTCCATAATCTCGCATAGGTTACACTTGGTGTTTTCCCTTACCATTCTATAAGCCATCATTATTACTCCCACTAATACTGAATTAGGTATGCTATTATAGTATAGCTTGTAGCCTAGAAGCATTGCTACTAGTCTCACATATTGCTGAAATATGTCATTTATTGTCATAGCTCTCTTATCCCATTTAGAATGAGTCAAGGTTTCATCTCTCTTCTTAATGTTTTTCTCTACCATAGGGATGGCTCTAATGTTGTCCAATCCAATTATATCATGAATTAGATGACTACATATCTTCACTGGTTGTTCTCCTATCCAAATAAATTTATCATGCACTCTACTTAGTATAATCTTAAACCATTCAATCTCATTAAATTCATTCAGGAGGGTTAGGTTTATGATGAATTGGTCATTTAGGTGTTTCAATTCATCTTTCATTTTTCCATCTGACTCAATCATTTCATCTATCTCTCTATAAATCTTTGTATTTTCTATAGTTTCATACTTGTAATGTATGTAATCCCTAATGTCTTCTACGTGCAAGATGTTGTATGGAATTTGTAAAAATTCTCCTTTAGGGTCATCCTCACAAGACTTAAATGGCTGTGTTTTAAACTTGTATCTAGGCCTATCCACAACATCATATATTAGAGGTGCATCCATAGCTTCTTGATAGAGTAAACGGTCTAAACACCTTCAATACATTGAATTCCAAAACTTCTACTGCAATTGATCACGCAATGTAGCTACTAGGTGATTGATATGCTTATTAAATCTTCTCTCCTTTGTCATTGCTTAACAAAAAATGAATAAATGAGATTCCTTGAGGTATTTTATCCCTCACGACGTGAGTAAATGTATTTATCATAGTTAGCTCAACTTTGTACACTATCGAATCAAATACAAATCTTGCACTCATAGGATATGAATCTCCAAGTGTTGTGATCACAAATATAATATCTATATGTAGTGTTTGTATGCATCATATCTAAGCTTTCATGAGCTCATTCCACATAATCAAGGGCTAGATATAGTTTGTTGTCTTCATCCAATGCCCCCCCTAAGGCCATGCTTTCCCTTCTACATTGATGTAGAAATTTTAACATCATGCGAAGACATAGTAGCATCTATTGTCTCTCCCTGAACCAATGCCTTATAGAAATATTTTACTTTCCATACCTTACCATCATCTTCATCTGCTGGTTTCCTGAAATGATTCTTGAATTTATCTATTTATTCATTAAGACTTTTACCACTATCACCAATATTTTTCTTTATAACAATAGGAGGTGGTCCTCTTCTTTTTTCCATTCCATTATACCTTTAAAAATTCTCTATATGTCCTAAGTTGTTGCATTTGTAACATGTGGGTTGTGTTCTATCCTAATTAACACATAGTTTATAATACCTTGCAGTATGCCCAAGGTTATTGCATTTGTAGCATGTGATCTTTGCTATTGATTCTTCTTTGATGTAATCTTGTTTGTTTCTTGACTGGTTAGGTTTCCTACATTCTTTTTTCTTGTTTCCATATGCATAACAGTTATAAAAATAACTAGTAAAGGGTCTGAAAGGGTCTTTACCTCTATAATCTCTTTTCATGTATCTAAATTTATTGTATCCAAAGCATCTACCTCTAAAAGGTTTGGTTTGATCTCTAGGTCTAATCTCTAGGTCTCTCAAGAGTAGGTCTTTCTTCAACCTTCACTTCATGTGATTCTTCATGAGTTTTAGAACATTCTCCTTCATTGTATCCAAATCTAGTCTTGTCTCCTTTAGGTTTATGTCTTTCTCTTTGATCTTAAATCTTATCACTTTTCATTTGGCTTGAATGATTTCACCTTTAATGATCTGATTGTATTTCTTGAATTCCAGGCATTTATCCTTGTAGTGATCAATTTAAATTTACATTTCTCCTATTTGTATGTTTTCTCCTTTTAGATTCTCTTAAACTTTTTATCTTGCATCCTTTTTATGTTGAATCTCTTTAATCATCAAAAGATTGATTTGTTCTTTTTCTTTCTCAAGCTTCTTTATTTGGCCTAATGTATCATTGTCTAAATCCTCTTTGATCTTTTCCATAAGGTCTTGTCTTTGATTTATTGAAATTTTAAACCGTTCCTTTAGTTTCTTGATAAAAACTTTTGGTCTTCTTAATTTTAATTTCAAATCATCATCCTCAGCCTTTTTTTTGTCTAGGTCATCAAGTGCTGCTTTAAAGTTTTGTTGCAAAATTTTTGGATCCATTTTGATCTCCCTTAAGTTGTTAGACTTTCTCTCTAATGGCCAATAGCTCTGATACCAATTATTAGGATTGAGTAATACTAAGAGGGGGGGGGGTTACTCAATATTAAAACACTTTAAATTAAAATTAAACCAATTCAAAATAAACCATATGAATGCTGAAATGAAAAGAACATAAACACACAACACATAACTCATAGCACCATTATTTGTTTTTGAGGAAACTCTGGCCAAGGGAAAACCCCGGTGGGGATGGTACCCACAAATTATAATGTCCCTATTAGGAGACCTAGCCCTATTAGGAGATGAGTATAACATATAAAATTTCTTTGTTAGAGAAATATCAACCCTGTTAAAGGTATACTAAGCTTACAACTCTTACGACCAATAATTCAATTACATAAGTATTCTCAAGAGTGAACAATACCATCATATTCTATGCTTTACTAGTTCCAGTTATAGCTCTCAATAGTATCTATCAATCTCTGATCTCACATCTTTTATTAACCATCACTAATATCCCAAACTCACATATATCACATTCCATCCATATCTTATTCATATGTTTCTTTCACAAAACACTCTTTATTTATATTTATTCTGCCATCCAGTCAGCTCTCAAATACAATACAAAACATAATAATTACTAATGAAAATAATAAATACTAATTCAGTGATCTTGTATTACCAAACTTTCAGAAATATACAATCTTTATCTTCAACTTAGCATGTTACCATTCCATCTAGCATTCCCTTAATCATCACGATTGTTCATATGCCATGTTTCATTGTTTCTGATGAAGGGTGCTCCCCTTAATACCACAAACACATAACAGAAACGGAGAAACCACAACAATATGCAAGAACAGAAAATTGGCTTCTTATTATCTCCACAAATGTGGAATTACAAAATTTTAGAATTACAATATGCAAAGCCACATGGGCATTCCCTTACAATATTCTTTAGGACAAAGCCTCGAATCAATACCCAAAACTATTCTGAACTGCCTAAGACAATAATATAGCCTTCCTTATATAGGCAATTATCCACCGCTTGGGAAGGTTCCAGAATTTTAGCCAATAAGGCTGACCAAACTTAGAATTATTTTATTTTACATTTTATTACATCATAGTCGGCTCAAGATAACCTTTGAAACCCGAACATAAATTTTGAAGAAAATTATTTTTCGTCATTTCAGGTGGCCCAACTTCCGAAGACCATAAGTCATCACCAGTTGACCCGATCGGCTATTATAACCCCATTTCAGAAATGCCACGAAGCGCTCTACAGGCTTGATCAGCGCAAGCGCTCGTCAACCAAATTTTCGACCTCATCCGGGGCCTCTAAAGCCTTCAAAACCGAGTTCAAAGTTTCTGTACCCTGCTGCCAATACCGAAAATCCTCAATATCTTCCAATATACACTTGATCTGGCAATGAAACTTTACTGGCAGACTTATATGACCAAAATGAACCTCCAAGAAAGAAATCAGATCATTCTGAGCACATACGAAAATTACCAAAAATAGTAACTTTCCATAAATAGCAGCTCTGCACTAAAATAGCCCTTATTGAATATAAAAATAGAAATATTTTTGGGTGATGCAAGATTGCTCTTACACCCAGGATGCTCCTGCATCAGACACCCGGGGTAATTTGAGAAGTGACCCTGTCACGACTCAGGTGTGCAGAGGAAAACCAAGACGGTTAACCTCCACCCTTGTTAGCCATGATGAATCTTCAACAGGTCATCCTTTCCATTTGACCAAATATTCTTCATATGTCCTGTTCCTTGTGCTTCTACCAACACGACTGTCCAGTATATCCTGGATCTCCTTAGTGTCTGAACTAGTTGCTGGAATACTCCACTGTGCTGCTGTGATCTCATCTTCAACACCTCCTTCATGATACTCTGTCAAATCTGAAATGTTAAACACTGGTGAAATATTTAGCTCAGTAGGCAATTCCACCTCATATGCATTTCCTGAATCATGTTTCTTCAGTATCCTACATGGTCCAAACTTCTTCATTTTCAACTTGTTATATGTACCAACCGGAAACCGCTCCTTCCGCAAATGAACCATGACTTCATCACCGACCTGAAATTCCTTATACCTCCTTTTCTCATCTGCCTTAGCCTTATACTATGCATTCATCTTGGTAATATGCTTCCTCACCTCCTCATGGATGTTCTTCAAATGTTCTGCAAAATCCTCAGCTTCAGCACTACTTATTTCTCCTTTATCTATCTTCCTCAATTCAGATGCATTTCTTGGACTACTTCCATATACAATCTGGAATGGTGATTTACCAGTGCTCCTGTTGACAGAATTATTGTATGCAAATTCTGCCTGTGGTAAAATCAAATCCCATCCCGTTGGCTTATCTCCAACCAAACATCTCAGCAAATTTCCCAAACTCCTATTCACCACCTCTGTCTGTCCATCAGTCTGTGGATGATGTGATGAACTGAACTTCAAATCTGTCTTCAACTTCTTCCACAATGTACGCCAGAAATATCCAACAAACTTAGTGTCTCGATCTGAAACTATGGTCTTTGGCAAACCATGAAGTCTCACTACTTCTCTGAAAAACAATTCTGCTACATGAACAGCATCATTAGTCTTCTTGCAGGGAATAAAATGTGCCATCTTTGAAAATCTGTCAACCACCACAAAAATTGAATCATGCCCCCGCTGAGTCCTCAGTAAACCAGGAACAAAGTCCATGCTGATATCCTCCCAAGGCTTCTCTGGTACAGGTAATGGCTGATACAATCCTGTATTCTGCTTCTCTCCTTTCGCCATCTGACATACTCTGCAACTCTGTACAAACTTCTTCACATCTTGCTGCAATTGTGGCCAATAATAATTCTCACCAACCAAAGCAACGGTTTTATCACGACCAAAATGTCCAGCCAATCCTCCACTATGCTTCTCCTTGATGAGATTCTCCCTCATAGAACTTCATGGAATGCACAACTGACTCCCTCTGAATAGCATATCATCCTGGATGATGAAATCCAACCATTTTGTCCTGTCTAGAGTAACAGGTTCTGTACAAGCTTTCCAAGCTTCACCAAAATCAGGATCCTCTGGATACAAATTCTTGAGTTCCTTGAACCCAACCACTTCAATCTGCATTTCTGTCAGCAATAGTTGCCTTCTGCTAAGAGCATCTGCAACCCTATTAGACTTTCCACTCCTATGTTTCAAAACAAATGTATAACTCTGCAAAAACTCAACCCATTTCAAATGCCTCTGATTCAACTTTCCTTGACTATTCAAATATTGCAAAGCTTGATGATCAGTATACAAAACAAACTCCTTAGGAAGTAGATAATGTCTCCACTTCTTTAATGCCTGAACTATAGCATAAAATTCCTGATCATAAATAGAATATTTCCTCTTGGCATCATTTAACTTCTCACTGAAATAAGCAACAGGTTTACCTTCTTGGCTCATAACAACTCCTATTGCAGTACCACTAGCATCACAATCTACTTGAAACACCTTATTAAAATCTGGAAGTGCTAAAATAGGTTGTTCTTTAACTTTTTGTTTCAATAATTGAAAACTCTTTTCTGCCCCATTAGTCCACTTAAACTCTTTTCTATCCCCTCTCATTGTTTCAGTCAAGGGTCCACAAATACTGCTAAAATTTTGGATAAACTTTCTGTAAAAGCTAGCCAAACCATGAAAAGATCTTACCTCAGTAGCATTCCTCAGAGTAGGCCATTCAAGAATAGCTTGTACCTTCTCTGGGTCCATTTTCAGACCTTCTGCTGAAACTAAAAATCCCAAATACACTAACTCTTTCTTCACAAAACTGCACTTCTTCAAATTAATCAGCAATTTTTCTTCTCTCAACTTCTCAAATACCATATGAATATGCATCATATGCTCATCCAATGTCTTACTAAAGATCAAAATATCATCTAGGTAAACAATGACAAACTTACCCAGAAATTCTTTCAGAACCTCGTTCATGAGCCGCATGAAAGTGCTCGGTGCATTGGTTAGCCCAAAAGGCATGACTAACCACTCATATAGTCCTTCTTTTGTCTTGAAGACAGTCTTCCATTCATCTCCTTCTCTGATCCGAATCTGATGATATCCACTTTTTAGATCTATCTTTGAAAAATACACAGCTCCACTCAAACAGTCCATAATATCATCCATTCGTGGCAATGGAAACCTGTACTTGATTGTGATCTTGTTTATTGCCCTAGAATCTGTACACATCCTCCATTCTCCATTCTTCTTTGGTGCTAATACCGCTGGTACAGCACAGGGACTCAGACTCTCATGAATCAATCCTTTCTGTAACAGTTCATGTACTTGTCTATTCAACTCCTCACTTTCTGCAGGTGTCATTCTGTGTGCTGCCTTATTTGGCAAACTCGCTCCTGGGATCAAGTCCATCTGATGACTGATCTTCCTGACTGGTGGTAATCCATCAGGCACATTATCGGATACAATATCTTGAAACTCATTCAACAAATCTGCAACTTCTACAGGAACATCTTCTACTTCCTCTTTACCAGCTTTTGAAATTAAAGCAAAACATACATGCTCATGCCTCATACCATCTAGGAATTTCCTTCCATCAATAAATGTTATTCTTGCATTACCACATACCTTTTCTTTGGTCTCCTTCAATGGCTTTAGCTTATGTCGCACTCTATCCTTTGTCAGGGAATAGGTATTCGCACGACCATCGTGTACAGCACATCTGTCAAACTGCCATGGTCTACCCAATAACATATGACATGCATCCATAGAGATGATATCACATAGTACCTCATCTTGGTACCCGCCGATCTTGAACTTCACTAGGCATTGTTCATTAAACATGACCTTGTGGTCATCCTATACCCAGGCAATCCGATATGGATGTGGGTGTTTCTGTCTCTTGAGCTTCAACTTTGTCACCATCTCTTCTGACAACAAATTGTCAGTGCTTCCACTATCAATAATCACATCACAATATTTACCTTCACACTTGCACCTGGTGCGAAACAGGCTCCTCCTTTGCTCAGGTTCATTCTTACCACTCAACAGGACTCTTCTGTTAATCAACGTTTCTCCTCTTTCAGCATATTCAGAATTTGATGATCTGGCATCTTCATCTACATGTGCAACTCTGGCCTGGCCTTCATTTCTCCTGTCCGTTCTGCCTTGGCGCTGAGGACATTCAAATGCCCTATGACCTTCTTCTCCACAGTGAAAACATGTTCCACGGAAGCCACCTCTTCCAGATCCTTGTCCTCTTCCTCTCCCTCTTTGATCTCTATTATTCTGATCCTGGAAGCGATTGAAATTATTTCCTCACTGATTCTGACTGCTACTGGCCTCATCCTTCTTTTTTGGATCTTCATTTCGGCTACCATATGACCGTCCACCAGATCGTCCACCACGACCTCTTCCATTTTGTCTGCTCTCAAACTTCTTGTTCATCTTTTCCTCTACTTTTAGGGCAAATTGGTATGCCTCTTCAATACTATTCATTCGAACTAGATTCAGCTCCTCCTGAATGCTTGGCCTTAACCCATTAAGGTATCGGGCAACTTTCTCCTTATCAGCTTCTGCATGGCCTGTTTTGATGAGGAGTCGATAGAACTCCTCTGTATACTCCTAAACAGATTTTCCTGCTTGCTTCAAACTTTACATTTTCTTCAATAGGTCAAGCTCATAATCAACAGGAATGAACTGTTGCTTCAATTTTTCCACCATCCGATCCCATCTTGTGATTTTATCTTTCCCTCTTCTATTTCGCTCCAATTGAATTTCTTGCCACCAGATCTTCGCATGACCTTTCAGTCTGGCCTTCGTAAATTTGACCCTATCAGGATCCTCAACATCTTCATACTCAAAATACTCCTCACATTCATTGATCCAGTCGATCAATTCCTCTGGGTTAAGATTTCCAGAAAATGTGGGAACCTCAATCTTAGGTCTTTTCCCAATCTTGGAAATCGCCTGAAAAAGTCTTTCTTCCTCCTGGTTCACAATTTCAGCTTCTCCTTCTTGATATTCTTCTTCGGCTTCATCCTCACTTTCATCTCTGACATTAAGATTCATTCCTCTATGAATCTCTTCTTGCAATGCTCACACTTGTCTCTGCAGCTCTCTAACCTCAGGTGTCACAGCACCAGGTCTTCCGCCACGTTCTCTTTGTGGAGGTATTTTCGCGATGCGCACTGAAACCCTAACCACGGTCCTGGTGCAAACTGCCTCACAGTCAAAAATCTATTTACACACTCAAGAACCTCTGCTCTGATACCACTTGATGAAGGGTGCTCCCCTTAATACCACAAACACATAACAGAAATGGAGAAACCACAACAATATGCAAGAACAGAAAATTGGCTTCTTATTATCTCCACAAATGTGGAATTACAAACTTTTAGAATTACAATATGCAAAGCCACATGGGCATTCCCTTACAATATTCTTTAGGACAAAGCCTCGAATCAATACCCAGAACTATTCTGAACTGCCTAAGACAATAATACAGCCTTCCTTATATAGGCAATTATCCACCGCCTGGGAAGGTTCTAGAATTTTAGCCAATAAGGCCGACCAAACTTAGAATTATTTTATTTTACATTTTATTACATCATAGTCGGCTCAAGATAACCTTTGAAACCCGAACAGAAATTTTGAAGAAAATTATTTTTCGCCATTTCAGGTGGCCCAACTTCCGAAGACCATAAGTCATCACCAGTTGACCCGATCGGCTATTATAACCCCATTTCAGAAACGCCACGAAGCGCTCTACAGGCTTGACTGGTGCAAGCGCCTGTCACCCAAATTTTCAACCTCATCCGGGGCCTCTAAAGCCTTCAAAACTGAGTTCAAAGTTTCTGTACCCTGCTGCCAATACCGAAAATCCTCAATATCTTCCAATATACACTTGATCTAGCAATGAAACTTTACTGGCAAACTTATATGACCAAAATGAACCTCCAAGAAAGAAATCAGATCATTCAGAGCACATACGAAAATTACCAAAAATAGTAACTTTCCATAAATAGCAGCTCTGCACTAAAATAGCCCTTATTGAATATAAAAATAGAAATATTTTTGGGTGATGCAAGATTGCTCTTACACCCAGGATGCTCCTGCATCAGTTTCTATGTCTTCGCATGCCTTCATATCACTGTAACTTATTAATATCAATACCAAAACACATGCAACCTTAAAGGAAGATCATACATATCCCAAAATGTCTTTCTCTAAGCTCGCAAGCCATCATATAGCACATACTGTCTTCACTAACTAAAACAATACTACAGTACTCTATAAATCCGATTATGTACTTAGTCATTTTCATGATTGTGTCTCCAACACTCATACTTACTTCATGCGATCATTATAACATGTGTCTCCATAAATGACAACTCTCAAGTGATCCATAGTGCTCTCAAAACATGATTTTCCAATAGTTCAATCCAAGGATTCTAGTGTTTTGTGGGGAGCCACAAAGATTTATTATATCAAATATTATGGTTTCCACTGCACTAGGTTGGCATTCTTTGAATTTGTCATTTTTTATCCTCAAGAAGCTCCTTCTCCATGTTTTTATTTTTTCTTTACAACTAGTGGTTGGTTTTATTTATATTGGCCTTGTTATTCTTTTTGGGGAGCCAGTTACTACTAGTTTTGAAGGGCATATGTTCTCCTTTGTTTGTTTTTGGTTGGGCTCATTTTTCTTTGGGCCTATGTACACCTTAGTTGGATTATATTTCTATTCACTCTTCTTGGTGTTTTGGTCTCATATGGATTATTTCTAGCTTTGGTTCATTGAGGCTCCTTTAGAGGTTGGGTTTCACCCTATTCAGGTGAGATTTCTAAGAGTTTCCACTTTATGGGTGTACTTCATTTCATCACTTCGTCTCTCAACACTCCTATTAAGGTGGAGGTAGCTTCTATAGAGGAGTATATTTTCTTGTTGATTGAGGTAGTGTGGTGTTTCTTTTCATTCTTCCTTACTAATGGCTTATTAGAATTGAGACTCAATAAAATAGTAGTCTTCCAAATAGTTTTATCGCTCTTGTCTTCCCCATATGGAGGTTGGGTCATCTTCTATTGAGGTGGAGAGGATTATGGTAGTTAATAAGGTGAATCTTGGTTGGTTTGTTTTATTATTGGTGGTTTACAGAGCCATTTAAATTTTTTTTATAATTTTGGGATCCATTTTAAAACCCAAGGAAGTTGTAGGAGCCAATGCTAATCTTATAGTGGTTTGGGGAGCCTTTCAAATCTCCAAGGTTTCATTTAGTTTCTAGATAATCTATCTTCTAAAGGAGTATGTGTTCTTGGTTTTAGGAGCCATGATAAAATCCTTGGTTCAAGTTTGGAGAGCCTTCCAAATCCTATGTGTATCCTTGATTGTGAGACTTATCTGATGATTATAGGAGCCTTGCAAAATTCCCTAGTTTTAGTTCGTGCATTGATGATCTATATCTTAAAGCAGTTTGTGGTGTTGGTTTTGGGATCTGTGTTAAAACCTAGAAAGTTAAGATTTTTGGTGTTCTTCATAACTCAAGGAGTTCATTGATGCAAGTTGTGGGAGCCTTTAAAAACCCTTTCTTAACTTTAAGGTTTATAGAGCCTTCAAAACCATGTGAAGCTTAGACTTCATGTATTTTTTTTCTTTTGGGCAGCTACTTTTTTTTATGATCTATGTCTCTAAGCTACTAACCATTTGTTTGTTGTTTCTTAGTAATTCTCCTTCTTTTGTAGCTATTTGATTTCATGGGGTTCTAGACCCTCCTAAAAATATTCTCTTAGAATTTTTTATCTCCCTTAAAAACTTATTTTTACCCTAATCAAAGACATTGTTTAAGTAGTGATATTGAGGGAACACTAGAGGGCAGAGGATTAGGAAATGGAATTTTACTTTTGAAATCATAGAAAAAATTAATGTTTTTAATGATAAATGATAATTAGATACCTCTACATTTATTAATTTATTCATGTAATCATTAATTGTACTTTGTATGCACATTTATTAAATTATATATTTTCTACTTCATTAAGTCTAGTTTATATGTTATCCTCACGATTTCCAAAATAGTGTGTTGCACAATCAATTAGATGAGTAAATGATAGGATTCAAATTCTTTTTACTCTACTAAGTATATGGTGGCTACTCATGATTTTAAAGAATCCATTTTTTTAGGAGACTATATTCTTATACTAGAATAAAACAAGGACTAGTGACAATTTATTGTGACAGTCAAAGTGCAATCTACCTAGACAACAACCCAACTTTTCATGCCAGGACCAAGAAAATTAATGTTCAGTATCATTTTATTTGAGATATGGTTGTTGATGAAAGGGTGAAGAAGATTATGGTAGAGAATTTGATGAATGTTAAAAAATATTTAACTAAGGTTGTAAGCACAAATAAGTTCATATCATGTTTGAGGTCTATGGGCCTCTTCATCCATAGTGATTAAACAATGATGTTGGAACCCCTCTCATTTCTATCTAAGGTATTTTACAAGTGGAAGATTTATTAGGAAAATAGTGTCTCATCCATGAAATAAAAAAATATTACCATTTATACACAAGTTCCAAGGGTTTGGGGGAGTTCCCTTGACCATAATGGCTTAGTATCTTTTCCTCTAACTTTGGGATTCAATGGTATATATATTGTGAATATTTCATGGCTTTTTTTATCCCATGGCTTTGTAATATTGTTTGACTAATTATGTTTTGTATGTCATATATATTAGGTGTGTGAGGTGATTAGTGATGTATTGTAAGAGTCTAATATCTAATAAAATCTGTATGGGTCTCTATTAGCGATACTATTATGAGAAGATTTCTATGTAATTATACTGTAATGTGTTATTGATATATAAGTAATATGTTGGGTGAATTTTAAAGTGTGGCATTTTTCTCTTGAAAGGGTTTTCTCAACATTAATTACTATGTTATGGAACATACATATTTTGATTTATTGAATTGATAAAAGGCCTAGATGCATAACATCAATCCCATAATAATAACAAAAAGAACTCGCAAGAAGTGAATTCAACCAAAAAAATAACTAGTCATAAAAATAAGAAAAGTATCAGCAACTAAAAAAATAGGAATCTAGAGAAGAAATAAAAACACAAACTAAAGGGAAAGGGTTCTTGATCTCCTTCCATTCCTAATTTAACTACTTCAAATATTCTAAGAAGAATCCCCTTCTATGAGAGTGTTAAAAGTGAAGGCTGATGTATAGAAACTACCCTTCTTCAATAATGTAGTCACCTCCATCCTTATTCTTTTATCTTTCCTATACTCTAGCTTCTCTTGAAAGGTATGATGCACGCAGGGGAAAATTTAAGAAACCCCCCCTACCAAAATGTATAAAATCATGGTGAGTCACATGTTTTTGATTAAGTAAAATAGGTTTTACAGGGTTCTTGAAATCCACAGCCAAAAAAGAGAGGCAATCAAAATTATGTGGTGAATCAAATGTTTTTTGGAGGGAAATTTTTTAATATTGATGGCGAATTGTGTTTCAAAATATGGATATTTGATTGTAATTTTTTTAATAATGTATACCATTTTTATAAAAATATGGGGACTACAATTTTTTAATAGGAAAATTATTAATTTAATTGGTGAATCACACTTCTTTATACTGATAAATTATGGTGAAACTATTTTCCAAATTTTTTTATTAATCTATTTGTCATGGCGATTGTTTTAAAAAAAATCATATAAACTTGGAGATTTAATACAATAGTTGTATAGTTGGTACGGTGATTTAAAAATTGGAAATAACTATTAAATTTAACATTCTAGCCATTTTAAGTTTTTAACTTAAATTTAATAAGTTCAGTCCTAAGCTTTCATTCTCGAAGAATGACACGTGTGACAATACTGGAGAGAGTTTTCAGTAAAGGAGTTATCTCACCACATTATATCTGAAATTCACATTCCACCATTCATCTCTCTTAATCCAATGGTTCTAATTTGATATTGAAGTTGTACTAATGGGTGTAGCGGGTCCCATCACTAATGATCCACATCCATTAAGCCCATGATCAATCATACCAATTGTCATGATTTCACCGAGAGTTTGTCGTAAAGATTATGAAGACCAACAATAGGCCCAATATTCACCTTTGGTCATTGATATGTTGTAATCCAACAGACGTGTGAGTCCGTGACCTCATTTTTTGACACCAAAAAAGTAGAATTCTACTGGCAATCTTTGGTAATGTTATATAGAATTATTAATTAATGGAGATGAGTAGTTGACATTAATTAAAGTAATGTCAATTAATGGCTTCTTAGATGACACCTTTCAATTTTTAATGACAGATATGTGTCACATCATTAGATTCATTACCTTAATAGAATAATGCCTTAATGTTAAGGCTTAAATGAAAACATCATGTCATCTAAGGATATTATTTTTTGACCATTTGATGATCTTACATCAATGGTAAAGCTTCATTTCCTACCACCATTTTACAACTAACTTACTTTTCTTATTATTTCTACGAAGTTGGAACAGGTTTCAAGTTTTTTTTATATTAAAGAATTGTTATGTCCACTTGTGTGATGTAATCTTTTTGGCCTTCGTTATTCCCAAGTTAGAAAATGTCTTATCATAAAATCTCATTTCCAATTTCACCCATCGTTGCATTGAATATGAAAGATTTGGAAATTTTTGAAGGATAGTTACCATTTAACTTACGACATAATTTCAATTAGGGCCAGGCACCAGGGCTTATAAATAGATGATCTATGCTCATTAAACTACAATTGTAAAAGAAGATTTTGTGAAAATAATTTGCGAGTGCTAGGTTCTCTTTAAGTTTTCTCAAAAATTAGAATACTAATATCAGTTTGTCAAATTTCAATTTTCAATGGATACACTAATTTGTTTAAGATTCACTTCCTTGGAGGATCGGAAGGTTTTCTTGGGCTTGGTCATAGACCCAATCCTGGTGTCTATTTCTAGGGAGTTGGGAGCCTTCACCAAGGATGCTATAAGGATGGTGCTAGGACGTGAATTTTTGGAGAATGAAAATAGGTATAGAGTTAACACTGACATTTTGTCTCGATTATTGGAATCTCTATTGGACCTTGGGGGAAAAGGTGGATATTATCATGCTACTGAGGAAATTTTTTAGAGAGTACCTCAGTGATGATGTGAATGTTTTCATATTTGCAAAAATTGTGTTTGGAATTCCTTGGGAAAGTGATTTTCCTAGGCTTCTACAACTAGGAGTAAATGTTCCCAAGCAACCATTTCTACTCAACCTTGATGTGGAGCAGCTCACGAGTCATTGAAAGTGGACACAGATTGGGAGGGATTTCCTCTAGAAGTGGCAGCTACTAGAGGAAACCGAGGACTACCAATGGCTAGAAGAATTCTTTGAGATTATCCTCTCTTCAAAGTTCCACATAGAAGGAAGGGAGGCTTAGCTGGATAGTCCCTAAGTGTACCTAGATTCTACTATACCTCCCTCTGGTCATGGTGGTAGTAGCTTACGAGGGTTTTTGCAATGATGTAAATTGTAATCATGTATGTTTAAAAAAAATATATGAAAATGTTTTAAGAAATTTGAAGTGATTTTATTTTTTGTTTTGATTATAAGAATCTTTAATAGATATGGACTATGGGCATCGTTGAATTGTAATGAAATTTTTCCTAATATAATATAAAAAAATTGTATTGCACTTTTGTTTCATGTAATAATTAAATGTTTCCAAACTTTATTATGTAATGGTGACTGGATCAAATTTCATCAATAAGGTATTCTCGAATGCATGAATTATAAGTGAATATAGTTAATGATTATATTCATTTGTTTGTATTAACTTATTAATATTTTAAAATTGTGACAATCCTTGGATTACGATAGATGAATGGTTGAAGTTGTATTTTGGAAGTACTGTGGGTTTCAAAAACCTTTTTTGCAAACTCACTTCAGAAATGTGACATGTGTAATTCATTGAAAATATTACGTAACATTATATCATGTGAAGATAAAATATAAAAAGATTCTAGAATTTTGGTTTAAATGATACATTTAACAAAAGGTTTTTAACATCTCTTTTTTAAAAACCTATCAACTCGTAGCAACAGAGCTAAAAACAACTGTTGAACCATCACCAAAGATTTTGAGACTGTAATTTGTGAGAGCCTTAGCCATTCTAACTTATATCTATCAATATTTCAAAATTTAATTTCGGGTAAGATATCTAGCCTAATGCATCCCGCTTTTGTAATGTCCAAATTTTAGTTTAACTTGTTTTTGGAATTTTAATTCTTGTAAGTACAAAGCCAGTCTCTAATTGGGGTTTTCTTAAACTAGTTAGTTATTATATGTGATTTTGTTAGTAAATATATATATGATTATGTGATTTTGCAATCTTCCAAAGAATAGCGGGGAAAGAGAAAACTCAAGGCTGAGGCGAAGAAGATGGGAAAACTTTAATAGACTTGAGAAAAATAGTAGAAATCCCTAGTTTCACCAATGAGTATCATGATATTTATGATCCTTCTATTGACGTTGAAAGGAGAGTTATATCAATTAAACATACATTGTGTAGTAAGAAAATTGGGCCAAAGAGGTGTGAATTTATAAAATTTAATCCAGCGATAGGCAAGCAAAAATAAATAACGTTGCATCATGGAATGTTGGTTTGGGTTGCATGTTGTTACCTGAAGTTTTCCCTTGCCTAGAAATTATCTTGATTTGTGTAGAAAATTATGATGAGGAAAGAAAAATAATTATGAATAAAAATAGTCAAGAAGAAATTTTATCAATAACCAAGGAAGAATTCATCAATTTGCTAGACCTAGGGCTAGGGTTTGACCAACAAAACTATAATGTCTATATTGACCCGAGAAAGCTGTCAGAGCAATATGAGGCAATCAGACCAAATATAAAATATTCATTTATAAAGGGTCTAATATTTATAGACGAAAAGGCTTCATTGGGTGAGAACCATAAGCCTCCTTATGATTTTAACATTTTTGTGCCATGGGTTCAGGATACTATATCCTCGCTAGCATTTTGCTTGGGACTGGAAAACAATAGGGAAGTGGGTGCCAACATTCTTCAATTGATTTGGGATATCCATTGTGTCAATGAACCCTGGTAAGATATAATTTTGTTGGGCACATAGTTCAATCGATGTAAGAACAATTAGCATTGATTAAAAGAGAAAATTCCAAGATATTTAGGTTCACAACCTACTTGTGCTATCTTCTACTAGAAAATCATGTTGCACTATTAATGAGCAATGTCAATAGGATTGAAATTCAGAGGGGGGCAGGTACTCCAATATATAACTAGACACCTCAGATAAGGATGTATGATAATAGAAGGAATTACCATAATTTTGTAGACTTCTTTTTGGCACCATTGTACAAAAAAATAACAAGCACTCCAATGGCCAGATTGTTTGCTCCATGTAGGGATTACATCTAGCTTGGAAGCACAATTCAATTGGCTGACTAGTACTTAATGGAAGAATACATTGTGCTAAGGTTTTACATATTAGAACTACAACCCCACAAACTTCCAATGTATGTGACAAATAGGGTCTTTGTAGTAGAATATGTACTACAGATAGAGAGCACATATAGCCTCTTTGCTAGCCAATCGAAGAAGAGAATATTCCATTTCTTATCTTTCTCAATTGGAGGGTTATTATTTCACAGAAAGGCATTCAAAGTGGAAAATTTTGTTTTAGAAAATTTTCAATTTGATTTAGAGTGGTAGTGGAAGTATGATCCACTCAACATCATTCAAATAATGCTTATTGGTAATTAGAACTCTACAAACTTATTTCAACATGAAAGTAAACCATTGCTAGAGAAGTTGAAAAATAACGATAGATGGGATGATGTTACAAAAGAGATGGAGAAAGTTTCCACCGAGGAAAAAATTTCAATTGAACAGTTGTCATCAAAAATTATAACATCAATAAACCAGGGCATTGTACAACCTAGGATGTCCTACAATTTCTACCAAAAAGTTGGTCATCCATGAAAAAAAACATACCAAAGAAAATAGTACATTGTAAGGATAGAAAAAGGAATCAAATGAAAATGATTAATTTTTGGAGTATAAAAAAGGATCTTGGTGAACCAAAAACCAATGCAGATCTGGATGACATAGAGGAGGATCTAGAGTTTAGAAAATTGTGGAATTTGGAGCAGCCCACCATGACATATGGCAGTAGTGATCAAGATGAAAATGTAAACAATGAGGATGATAATCCACCAACTACATTTAATCCATGGAGTTAGTGACTACCACAAAGAATTATATAGAAAATGGGCAATCATTATGGAAAAAATGGGTTATAAAGGTGGTGGTTTGGGTCCCATAGGAGAAGGCTTCTGGAATCTAATTTTTACACTAAAACCACAAAAAAATGATCATGGTGTAGGCCTTGGGTTTGGATTTGGAGTGGACTGATTATACTCATCAAGAACCACTATGCACACAACAACATCCATTGCCATCGGTGGGATTGGGGAATCTACTGCTACAGGGTCTAGTAGTGGCACTAATGCTAGTAGGACTGAGCAACTTATACAATAAGTTCACTCTCTAAAGAGGCTAGTAGAATCTACACAGAATCCCATAGAAGAAGATAGTGTCAAGAAGAAAAAGGTTTCCAGATCATTGACACTTGATCCTAAAGTGTTGTTTTCACTTTCAGGTTCAATAAAACCTTCTAAAAGTTTAAATCCTCAAACAACATTACTTAGATCAATAGGCATTTCAAGCTCTAGTTCACCTTTCAAACCTTCAATTCCTTTTGCAAAACCATATTTTTGTTTCAAAGATTTCTATAATAAATTTTCAGAAACAAAAACTAAGATTAAGTAAATAGAGAATGCATTGCAGACTGGTGCCCTTACTGCAGCTGTAGAGGAACAACTTGCGTCCAATAGATTTTTCCAACATATGACCCAAATAAATACGTGATGGAGTTCATGCTTTTTATTGCACCCAAAAAACATGGAAACCCACCAGAGAGTCAGATAGATCCATTTGAAATTCAACATAGCTCTCTCAAAATGGATTTTTCCAAAGTTAAAAATGTGGACAAAATCAATGTGTTAAAGTCTACAAACCAATTGGTCTATAGTGCACTACTAAAGGTGGAGAGGGAGAAAAGTAAGCTCGAGAAAAATATAGAAAACTTATAGGAAGACATTTCCAATGAAAAGGAAAAGAGGAAAGCTTCAGATAACAGTTTGAAAGAATTACAGGAAAAGATTAAAAAAATTGCATGTACATTAGCAAATACAGAGCATGAACATGCAAAGGTAGAGGTGAAGGAATAGGACCAAGAAGAACTGAAGGCACTGAGGGGAAAATTGGAAGAAATTAGTAAAGAATTAGAGGAATAAAGAGTCACTTCACAAAAGTTATTTAAAATTGTGGAGAGTAATGCTACCTCCAATTGGGAATTGCAAAAGCAATTGGACTGTCATGTGGATAAAGCCAATCATTGGGAACACAAATCACTGGAAGGGAAAAATAATTGTGAAAAAATGGCAAAAAAACTAAAGAAGGCAAATAATACAATTCAAACTTTAACAAATACTAGTAATAATTTAGTGAAGATTACAAAAGAACACATTTCAGGCCAAATATTTGGGATGTCTCATAGCTTGTATGAGTGGTTTGAAATGCTTCAAAGTATGAGAGTATGTTATTTGAAGCTCCATAATAACATTAAATAGAACATGGATGTTGTCAAGAAATAAAAGAATGCAAAAGATATTACACGCAACAACTCTACAATAAGAGTGATAGTTATCTATCAAACAAGGGAATTAGCACCCGCCTTGATGCCTTAGTAAAGGTATCAAGTATCATTTGAAAATGTGAGAAGCTAAGGGAAGTACATGAATTGGATGACAAAGCTAAGAAGAAGATCACAAAGATGGAACAAAGGAAAATGAATTTTGAAAGTCTTGGTTTGCCTAAGGATTTGACGCAAATAAGTTCATTGGAAGAGAAACTTACAAAATAAGGTTGCAGGACAAAATAAATATTGATTTACACTTTCTTCCTACAAACATATCTCTTGATACATTCAAGTATTTCATCAAACTTGTGAGAAATTTGAATGGAGTTTTAGAAGCAATAGTGTTGTAAAGTCACACTTCCAAATATGAATTGCTAACGAAGTTGTAGGAGTGTGACTATACTATGAACCAAATTGTTTTTCCATCAGAGGATGTTTGGAGTGGCCTACAAACATTGCTCTAAATTTTGAACTATTGTAAATTTTAATGTATTGCAAATGAATACAAAACAAATTGTGCTCTATCTAATTTTCAATAATGTACATTGAGCTACTCTATTTTATTAAGTTATTCTTAGTTGATTTAATCTTTTATATGCTATTGGAATACAAAATTTCATTTAGGAATTTCAAACTCAAATATGAATGATCATTGATGATACAATACAAACTACAATAATGATAATCTTTGTTCTCAAATTTTAATGATGAAAAAGAATACATTCTTGCTATTCTAAAATGAACATTGAATGATAGGATATATTAGTTAATAATTTCAAACAATACCTATTGATTGCTACTGCTAATTTAGCAGAAATTTTCTAAATTTGACAATTCATCTCGGCGTTGTCGTCATCATCTAATTATGGTATTCTAGTTCCTTCATTATTCTCCTCATTTTCATTAATTGTGTCTTCTTCACTCTGACCTCCGCTTCTATGAATCCCACTCCCATCGCCACCTATAGTTGCCCCACTCGGATCCAGAGATTGGTTAATGTTGTTTCCCAACCCTCTTCTTTTGCATATTTTCTTCCAAATTTCAATTTCTTTTGGATAAGGAAATGCATTGATATCATACCTAGATGTGTAGACCCTCAAGCATGTTTCCAAATTCTTGTCTAGTTTATTTCTTAGCTTTTATTTTAGGAAGCCCAATGCATTGAAAAATCTCTCAACCTCCACCAAAACCAATATCATGGTTTGACATAGATCAACAAGCTTGAAGAACTCTGAAATTTCACCACGTAACATTGTGCTATGTTTTAGTTTTGTCCAAAGACTTGTTACCGAGCCCTCTTCATGTGGGTTATGCATTGTTTGATATTGATGCTTCACAGTCCTTGCAAAAGTGCATGATTTCTATCTAAGAAGGCCCTCATCTAAAATTCCATTGATAGTCACTCCATCGAATTCTACAGATTTACAAAATTCCTTTATCAAAGTCAACAACCTATCATGATAATCTTCTTTACAGTTTAAGCACCAATATTGAGGAAACACAATTACCATGCCCTCAAGAAGTTTTTCATATGGCAATCAGGATCTTATTTCAAAGGAGACCTTATAGGCCATGTCCCTTGCATGAGTTGTAATAGACTTGACGATCTTGGTAAACTCTTCCCTTATAACTCTTGTACCTCGCTTCTTTGGGGAACTGTAGTACATTGGTATCTAAAATCCCCTTACACAGACATATAATTATCCATTTTCAATGATCTTTAAATAATTATTAGGATTGTCCACATTTATTATTTTTTGCTTGTGATCAAATTTTTCATCGGATAAATTTGGGTAATTTTGATAGAGATTATCAAGCCCTCTATGCATGACATTTTATGCAATTGAGCATATTCTGCAGTATACATGGCTCTTTGTTGGGCTTTTTTCATAATCAAAATCATTTCTTCTAGCATGGAAAGAAGACATGCTAAAGTCAAAAGTGTCTCTATATTGCTTAACCTCTGAAGCAGGTTGCCATATCTATGATTTTTTGCGTTGTCACAATTTTCTTATGTAAGTCCAATCAAATATTGATATTTAGAAAAAACTTGATGTACAGGTCCATCAAAAGAGATCTATTTGGTATCAACATCTTTTAGAATCTTTTTTCCATTGGTAATTCCACCAGCAAAGTGCTAAAATTCCCTAAAATGTTTGGGACTTCAACAAAAATATGATTAAAACTCTCTTACTAAATCTTCAACCTTATTTACTAAAGGAAAATTCTTCACAACTCTAAAAGAAAGATTCATCCTATGGGCCATACAGTGAATGCCAACAACATATGGTGAACAAGAAGCCTTCATCTTTGTGCAAAGACCATTCCTATGACCTTGCATTATTGAAGCTCCATCCACTCAAAGACAAATCAACTTCTTCACTATTGCCAATTCATCCATAGCTCCATATTCAATTAAATGGCTCTTTTCTAATTGAAATAAAGTTTTCAATGTCATATTGTCCCTCAATTTTGCAAAAATTAGTAGATGTGGTTGGCGGATATTATTCTGTATAGTATAAATATGCATGCATACCCACAACATATTATCTATTATTGTAACTTAATCTAAGGACAATGCAATAAAGTTTGACTCTTTTATTTTTCTCTGTACATCCTCTATTTCAACCTGGGCAATACAACTTGCCCATTCCCATCCACTATTTATTGACTAATGAGTGATAGGATAGGAACTTTTAGAAAGTGTAACAAACCGCTCATTTCTGGATAGTCTTTCATTGGATGCCCTCTACTCAAAATATGGAAAATATTACTTAATTGAACAACTTCTTCACATTGTTCTACTTCACTTGCTTTTGCAAAAATAACATTAATAGAACCTTTAACTTCACTAGGCTTCATCTTAAATTTCTAAGACAAATAATATTCCTCAGCATTCCTTTTATGTTGACATTTCTCCTTTGTTTTATATCTTACCACTTTTGTTTCCTTTCCATCTACAGTTTTAGTTTTGTAAACTTTACCAACATGTTTCTCTATGGTGTCTAGTTTAATCTACAACCACATTTCCTTTTTATACTTCCAACTACAAATCATATATTTGCATTCTACTGGCGGCTCACCTACAATTGGATTGTCCATGGGTTCAATGAATGGATACATTGTTGCCCAATCAAATTTAAATCTCCTGGACATCTCCCATTGACAATCAATTTTTTTTTTCCTCTCCCTTTAGTGTTACTGTTAATTGAACCATCATCATCACAAAAGTCAATTGAATCATCCTGGTACTGGGTATTTACTTGAAATTCTTCTTCAAGGTCATCTTTATCAGACATATCAGGTTCTGCAACTTTGTCACCATATTTATTAGGTTCCCCAATTCATCAAATAGAGTCTTGTGTAGGTTGAGAACCTTAAAGTTGTACAGGTTTTTTTGATGATGTACCTTCCTCACTTTGACCAACACCATTCCATCTAGCCCCACCAAAGCATGAAGATATATTTTTGTATTTCGTTGGCCTCTCTTGGACAAATTAAGGTTGCAATAAAATTTTACTTGTATAAGATACTACGAGCTCATTCCAGTTCACTACCGATCATAATTGTGAGCTTAGAATCAATTGAATTTTTCTACTACTAAATCTCTTGAAACTATCCTTATATACAAATTCTTATTTCTAATTTTGGCGAAGGGGCCGACTATTGAATATGATAAAAACTAATATCTGGCAAGCCGCGCATAATTTCAAGTAATTGACTAGGCAAATAGGGAAAGAATTTAGAACATGATTATGAACAACACATGGTGAATTGGGTCCTAGTACAAATAAAAATTTCTCTTGGGACAATGGGCCTTTGGCGAATGGTGATCCTTGATAAATACACCCTTCCTTAATCTGTGGCAAATAATAGTAAAATATACTATAAAAAAATGGGCGAACAACTCGACTACTATAGTGAAATTACGTACAAATAGTGGTGAACGAGTTGGCCAATATACATATCTTTTATAAAATCTGGGTGAACCTGTCAACCTCTATACTATGTATTTTTCTACCAATTTCTATATGCTCGATAGGACATATTCGCCAATTGGTTATTAATCACCACCAAAAATATCCTTGGATGTAGGATCATTGGTTTTTTCCATCATGTTCTTAGTAAAATTAAAAATTTATTTTTTATTTTTAATAATTTCATCCTAATTTTAATTATCCTTGGATAAAGCCAATAAAATTTCATGTTTCTTCTCCTTAGAGGGAATGAAATCTCTCAATTCATGAAACTGATCTATAATGGAATCCTAATTGTCTAACTTCATTGAATGTTCATCTGTCACTCCCCAAACCCAAGAGCCCCACATAGTCTTAGACCAATCACATGTTATTTCTATTAGGTTTTTGTAATTGTTTAGAAAATCTAAGAAATTATTTACATTACTATGTCCTTAAGGTTAGTGTACGAAGTTTTTCTACTACTTAACTTCCTTACATAAACCAGGAAAGATGGATGAATGAAAATTGTACAACCTATAAATAAGACACTTATCAAGGGAAAAACCATCCCTAACCCTAGTGGTAGTCACCAACTAGGACAAAGAAGAGAAAATATAAAATATAAAGTTGAGTTTTTCCCCATGGTAAAAATGATTTAGCATAGGAAATAATTGAAAGTAGAAGCATTTAAACATGTCATGCACAATGATGTAATTCATAAGAGGTAGTGCCACAACCTAACATTCACATAGAACATCTTTGTTCAACCCATTCATATACATGATATCTTCTTCCCTTAAAATAAGAGCCTTTTGAAATATTTCATGTAGTGGCTCTCAAAATATTTAGGAAGGTTTGTACCTTTAGAAATAATCCCAATAACTATAATAATTTTCTCCACTAAGACCGTGAAATAAATGCCACCAATGGATATAGAACCCTTGTCCCAAGCATTTAAAAATTTCTTTGATAAATCATTTTTAAAGCCCTACATCAATTCTATATAGCTGACAATGTTGCTCTTGACCAAAATTAGGTATAATGTAATATTTGTAAAAATCACACTTATTAGGTTTCATTTGACTAAGATCATAATAAGGACAAAAATAAGATAGTAAGAAAGAGTAAAATATTAAAGGTTATTACAATACAATCTATGGAGAAATATGAAAACCTCATGGGACTTGATAGTAAAATAGATGTAAATTTATTTATTTATGGGATAAAAAAAGTTAATGCATAAATAAATAATATTTATTTAAATAATAGAAGGAAAGGGTAAGGAATCAATTAAATAAATAGATACTATTTATTTTATTCATAACTAAATTATAGTAAAATAATTAAATATATGATAATATCTACTTAGTTAGGAAAGAATTTTTTTAGGTGTTTACATATACAATTTCGTATTTGGATATTTATTTGGCACAATTAAGTCGATAAATTAATGAGCATACATCCAACAATAGTTTCTTTGGGTTACAATAAGGTGAAGAAAATGATAAATGAGGGTTACAATAGGGAAATTATCAATCTTCTTTGGGTGGAGGTTGAAAAATTCACATTATAGTATGCCACTCTTGATGGCCATTTTTGTATCCTGATTTGTCGTCACTTTGTGATACTTAACCATTTTCATCATGCTAAATGTATCTCTTTCCGTTTCTATTTATTTTCACCCCTCTATCATAGTTTAAAATTTCATGGTGAAAACCCCTCTTTGTCAATCATTTATGAGGGGTTGAAACTTCTTAATATGGAACATGCCAAAGATTTTTCTATTTCAAAGACCCCCCACACCCCCCAAAAAATTTGAGATTAAATTTATGTTGAATGTCCACTACTACTATGAGGATTTGTCTACAAACCTAAAGGATGTCATCATTGATGATAAATTATGTTTCTATTTAGGTGAGAGGAAATACCATCAAAGGGAATCTCAACCAAGCATAGAGATGTTGTTTCTAATGAGTAGGAATTAAATTATGTCCCCTCAAAAGGGTTTAATCTTGATTCTTATGGACTTAGACGTGATTAAAGGGTAAAGGAAAAATGAGAGAATCTACTAATTTGTTAGCTAAGGGGAAGGGGAAATTTCCTTCCTTGTGCCATTCAATTGTTGGTGATAGGAAGATCTATAATGTGTAGAAAGAGAAGAAGAAAATTGAATTGAGTTCTAGTAAGGACAATGAAACTAAAGATCCTATTTTTCAATCGCCACCTATTGATGATCTTTAAGCGTGTATTCACATTGACATTCCCATAGATAATGGAAAAGACACGCCATTAGAGAAGGGGTCTTTTGTCTATGATACTATGAATATGAGTAAAAATTCAAAGAATGTGACTGATAGTTGAGTGCCATGTTTATGTGCTTGGAGTCTGAGGTAAATTCTTTGAAGGAGAGGAGTGTTGAAAATGTTTAACCAAGTATGCACAATTCTAATAATATCCTTGCTAGTATTAAGGAGTTTTCCAAGGATATTAACAATTTGAAGGAGGTGTGTAAATAATGTATTAAAAATTTCAAGGAATCCTTTGCAAAAGTGGAGGATAAGATAAGGGTTGTGGTGGCAATCAACCTCATGGGTAAAAGTACAAACATTTGTCACATTTTTATAAAGGAAAAGGTCAACAACACACAAATTGTTAAACTTTAATGACATAAATGTGGCATTTGTGTTTAGAATTTGAAGGTGATGTAAACTAATAAAATGTGTAAAACTGGATAATGTTTATGCCTATATTTTCTTTTAAAAAAATTGAACAAGAATTGATACAGTTTTTTTATTTTTTGAAGTCCATTTTTCAATTGTTGAAAAATGCTAAAAATTTGGGGTCTAGTTCCCGCCAAACAAGTATATACAAATAGTATTTTTTTCGTCTGATTTTAAAATATGTTATAAACGACATGTATAGCTAGTGTAGAAAAGAAGAAAGATTGGTTTTTGATGTATATTTTCTCTGATATAACTACTCAAAGTTGAATTTATCCAAAATTGACAGTTGTCATCTCCAATATTCAAATTTCCCCTATCAAATCTACACCGTTCAGAAAAATTACATATTCTTGAAGAAGACTCTCTCCTCTAGTGTTAGATATAATTTTTTATTTTTTCTGATAGGATTTGTAACTATTTTTTTTCTTTATTTGAAGCAGCATCTTCTCAAATGTTAAAATACCTACTTGCAGTATTTTAAAATTATAATATATTAGATCTAATAAAAAGTATAAAACTTATATGACAATAATCTTGACTTTGAGCTAGACAAAAGTGTATTTTAATATTTTTAAAAAAAATATTATTAAAAAGAATAGGAGTTATTAAAAGATCACTTTTCTGAAATAATTTTATTTATTTAGTAGTTGGACCCAAATTGGTTTAAAACATGCATTTAATAGACATTTTCAATTGGAAAAGTTGAAGCACTTATCTAATGAATCTAGCTAGACCATATGTTTCAAAATAATTAATTTTTAGTTAGAAATACTAAAGTTCAACTGTGCTGATAAGTTAGCTTGAAACTTGATACAACTTTGAGCTTTTACCCTCACATCCATGCAAAATAGCTCTGAAAGGCTCAACCATTTGAATGGTCAAGATGAGACTATTGAGGGTGTTCAGAAAGTGCTTTAAGTTCCTTTGCTAGTATTGTGAAGAATAAAGAAAATAATATTGTGGAAACCCAAGAGGTGGGTTTGAGCTCTTCTCGTGGCCTCCCTACTAGGCTTTAAATTCAAGACAAAGGTATGAGTCCTCTTAACAATATCTCAACAAGGTCCACAATATCAATGAGGATTTGATTCATAAGAATAAAGATTTAATGAGAAATTTTTAATTTGTTCGAGGTTGTTGTTCTTTTCTTTCTTTTCTTTTGGTTATCTATTGTCTAGTGGTTGGTTAGCATCTATTTCTTTTAACTTCATGTTTTTTTATGTTTTTGTTCTAAACGATCTTAGGGTGCCTTCAAAACCTATTTTCCTCTAATTCAAATATATTGTTTATGATACTCAAGTGGCAATCTAAAAAATAGTGACTATTTATCCTTTATTTTAGAATTGTTAATCTTCCTTTTAATTAATTTGCATTTTCCTTATTTTTTTGTGCTTCTAAAAGAGATTAATTATAATAATATAATTTTGAATAAACATCACATGAAATTTATTCATTAGATATTTAGATAGGTAACATTTTAAAGTTATTCACTCTCCATACCAAAATTAGATAGTTAGATGTCTTCAAAATTCAAGATCTAATAGAAACTAAACTTTAAGTACAATAATGCCTATATATATACAAGTGCATTTATATAGGCATTATATACACACAAAGACACCAAATATGATTCTCATATTTTAGGATTCTGTAATCAAAAGTTTACAAAAATTGACTATTTCCTACAACTTTGAGAAACACTTGGATCTCACTTCATAAATCTGACACATCTATGAATTCCAATAGGAGCATTACAAATTAAACAATATAATAGATATTATTAAAGACCAACAATATATTTTAAACCATATGAATAGACATCAAGGTACAGACTTGTGAAATAGTAAAAAATCTCTCTAGATGATAGATACAAAGAGTATATTAAAATGGCATTAAAAAATCAAATCTTCTTATGGTAGGGACTTAGATATTTTAGGCCCTTTAGACTTCAATGTTTTAATTATATGTATATTTATATGATTGAGAATTAGAAATGAGATAAATTTGATTTTATGTTTAATTAGAAAATGATAAATATGATTTTGCATGAGAAACCAAAAGTTTAGAAATAAATACAATCTCTTAACACTTTGTATAATCCTTAATCCTTGATCATTAATATAAAAAAATCCCAAATTAATTTATAACTCAATATCAAAAAAAATTGAAGGAAAAAATATTAATATAGACTCATACTTTCAAAATCAATAAATTGTACAAGAAATCAAATTTAATAAAAGAAAGGATTGAAAAGATAATGACTCACTTCGAGCCGAAATATTAGTTTCCGCTGTATTTACAACTTAAACAACACGATGTAACGAGCAACGAGCATGGGCCTCACAAGTGTGGAAGAAAGATAGTCTTAGAAAGCGTTGTTGGATTCGAAGAATAAACCCTTGCGGGAAATATAGTTGGTATACAAATCTAAGAGTACCGACTCATTTAAAAGTTTTTGGAACATTAGTGTACAGGCACATTTAAAATTATTATTCTTCCCAGTCTATTTCACTTCGTGAGGTACACGATGCATTGAGCCACAGCCAAATTCAAATATTATTCTTTCGAATCTATTTTACTCCGTGAGATACACGATGCAGTGAGCAACGACCAAATTCAAACATTATACTTTCCACTCAATTTTGCTTCGTGAGATACACGATGAAGTGAACAACCAAATTATTTCCACGTCTCTATTTTACTTCGTGAGGTACACGAGGCAGTGAGCAACAACCAAATTCTTTCCACTCTATTTTACAGCGTAAGGTACACGGAGCAGGGAGCAACGACCGAACATGGAAGCCAACGCGAAAACTGCGTGACACGTGTATTGGTTCTATAAAAGAAAGCCATGTCTAATAAGCTTGGTAAGAAGAGAAATTTTATAAGGTGAAGCAGCATAAAAATAGGCAATATCAAGTTCAAAATTTCCAAGAGTTCAACAGATGGCTTTTATCAATAGTTCTGAAATAGTAGACAATTCTGCATATGGTGTTTCTGGAAGATCTCAGTTTTACGTGGGACTGGACAATTGTATTGATGATTTGAGAAGACTGTTGTTCAAGAGTGAGCTATCAGTTGTTGGGTTGCAGTGCATGGGAGGGGGAGAAAAATCTACTCTGGCTTTGGCTCTCTTTAATGATCCTCAAATCAAAGGTAAATCTCTATAATGATGCTCTGGTTTAGATTTTATTACATCTCATGTTGCATGGTAAGGTACTTTGTCCAAAACAAATTTGTTTTTCCATGGATGCCAGGATACTTCCGGGATAATGTTATTCTCTTCACTGTCTCAAAGTCCCCAAACTTGCAGGGGATTTTAGAGACTATGTGCGAGAAAATTGCTGGACAGGAGAGACCTGAATTTCAAAATTTGAAAGAAGCACGAACGAAGCTACAACAATTGATACTGAATCAATCAAAACCAACTCTGGTGATTTTGGATGATGTATGGTCGAGAGCAGATTTGGAAAATTTATTATTTGAAGGGCCAGGATACAAAACCCTCGTAACAACCAGAGACGATTCCATCATTCCCACAACCGCGACTACTCAACTATACGAGGTACCATTGTTGTGCCGAGAGGAAGCGGTGCCAGTTTCTGGTTTATCGGGTTTCGGGCAGCCATCAAACCCAAGCACGGTACGTGCAAATATAGTAAAATTGTATAATAGTTTATCTTCAATTAATTAATGTATTAGGAGTTAAACGATTCAATTAACTTTTTATCATCCAATTCTCTAATATTTCTCTTCCTCCAGCATATTGCACTCGGAAGGTAATGAGGTTAACTAGAATCCTTGGAAGACACGGTTCTAATAGAGGCACCACTATTTTTGTCTTGCTTTGTCATTGACATTGGACGGAGATTGTTTTGTAGGTGCCAGTTATTAGTAATTGCACTGTTATTGTCTAATTTCTAACACTCTTGCATTGTTAAACCTAAAAGGAATAATTTAGGAGAAGATCTAAAACACGGTAATAAAAAGGCTCCTCTATGTTTGTAGATCATGAAAATGTATTTTCCAGGTGTTGAGTATTTTTATTCATGAATAACTATATATTGTATACAAAATCATATGACATTCTGTGCATTTTTGTACCAGAGTACGGTAAATAGTAGAAATATTGCTCCTAGAGACTATCTAGCTATTGATGCGCTCGATCGATCAGGAGCAGTACCTCTCCTAGTACAACAAGCTCCTCTTGTGGTTTCTCCATCGGACACACCAGAGCTCACAATAGAAGAAGATCCACAAAATCAATTTGAAGACCCACACACCCAACACTCTCCATCTGAGAGAAAATATAAGATTGTTATACAGGTCGTATTAGCTTTGTTTGGGGCAAGCATGACTCTCATGTTGGCAATGCTGGAGGTTATTGAGAAGTGGGGAAGAATGACTATCGCAAAGACCATTTTTTTCAGTGTATTTTTGGTCGCAGACATGTTAGCTTTGTTCGCTTCGTTGGCCGTCGCGATGATGCTCACCTTTAACCTACCTAAAAAGATCGCCTGGTTGATAGAAATGATTATGTGGGTGGCAGCTGCATGTTTTCTTTCGGCTCTCCTAGCTGCCGGCTTTGTTTTGATGATCCCTGCCGTCAAGTGGCTCGTGGTTAGCTTTATTGTTGTAGGTGCCATAGTTGTGGCATTGCTAATATATCGGGCCTTCATTTTCCCGACTCAGTCTAATGGACGGCTCACCATTCAAATGTCCCAGCAACATCAAGGCCTCATTGTTGTGTAATGTGAGTAGAGGAGCAATATGGTTGTTTTATTTGTGAGTACATATGAAGTTCAGAAATTGAGGCTAGATTTCAACAACCAATGTATAAGAAGCGTTTGTATTTTATCAGTTCATTTCTTCTCTACTTCATTTTAATACAAGCCATACTTTCTTTTGGCTATCAAACAACAAAGAAAGAAATACACACGGTGAACCTGCACTAGTAGCATTTTACATCTAATACTCTTGAATCATTTTTATATGACAGAGATATGCTACTACAAGAGATTAAAATAAATTATGCTCACTCACTTCTTTGTATCAATTTATAACATGTGTGTTTTGTAGCCATGCTTGCTGTAAAGACTGAACTCTCGACAACTTGTGCCACATCGGAAATGTCCACAAGACAAAAGAGTCGATCAACTAAGTCAAATGTCGAATGTACAAGATGACAAAAATAAATGATTTTCCTTAAATTCAAAGAAAGAAAAAAAGTTTCGACCCAAAAACTGTCGAATAGATTATGTGACACATGAGTCCATAATAAAGAAGAGTGTCGACGAACTGTCGAAAACACCCCAATACATCACATGACATAAAACATAAAAGATATTAACTAAATTCGACTAACTTGTCGAATAAAAATACAAGAGTCATCGACTGGCTATCATGAGAGAGAAAATATAAATACAATAGACTAATGGTCGATATAAAGAACCATAACATGCTATGAAAGAAGACCTTCTTGACAGGAGCTCTAGAAACCTGCTACACACGAAAACAAGAGGGCGAGAATATTGTGGGAGTGTGTTTCCACCCTACCACGAAGCAGTTATGCTTCCCCGGAATCTTTCCTGACATGAAAGATACCCAGCCCAGCTAGAAATAGTCTAACAAAGTAAAACTGATTGAAGTAATGGAATTAGTGTGCCAAAATATTTCTATACTCTAGATTAACAAATCATGGTCACACCAATACATAAATCTTAATTAAGAAAATAGAAACTACAACATCTCATTTCCTTTCCATTTCATAGAATTGAGGTTCCATCTCACACATGGAACATAATGGTAATTCATAATTTCATCAAAGAAGTCATTAATTACATGCATTGATCATCATGAAAAGGTTATATCTATCCACACATCTAAAATAGAAAAAGTAAGGTAATCAGTTCTCCTTAATATGATTATAAGTAATATATTGTTATCATGGACATTCAAAAAGTACATCAAAGATATGACACGTGAAGCAACAATCTTTTCTTTTGATAACACCTCATTAGTTCCTAGCTTCATTTCATGCATATGGTTTAAATGAGTGATGATAGTTGAATCAAGAGAATACCTCAATATTTTAATTCATTTCTTTCTTTTTATGTGCAAATAAGACCTCTTTTGACTCTGAGTCTTCATTATGATCAAGTAGAATAGACATTACTCTTTCAAGACTAAAAGTTACCTTAATATAGAACCTTTCCAAACATAGATTTAGGCAAACTACTCAGAATAATTACTTTGGCATCACCATCTTCTACTTTCTTATCAATCTTAGCTAGCAGATTAACAATTTTCTTGGGATCAAACAGCACGAGACCTTAAACAAAATCCCATAATTCTTTGGCTTCCGAAAGTTCTATTTCTATAATTTTCTAATTCAAATTATAGTACATGAGTGGTATCAAATGTGGGCGACAATGAATGACAGTTTTCTCTAACCAAGAGCATAATAAACTTACCTAGAACTGTATTAATCACTACCATATTCACTAAAAAAATAAAAAAATAAAATGGATTCAGTGATATCCACGTCCCTATTCAAAAATATACAAGAAGAATGGTGAACAAGAATGGTTGCTAATTATAATTCAGGACAACTATTTTACAGCCACCATTATCATTATCATAATCACAATAAATTTACCCAGTTCAGCTTCATCATCACAATCACAGGAAATTTACAAATTTACCAAAACCTTCCCTTCCAAGAAAGTTGTGGGTTGTGATTGGTAGGTCCTTCTTCAAAGTTGACATTCAAACAGTTGGTGGGTGAAGGAAAGTCTGCGCATTGAAGCTCCATGCACCAATATATGTAGAGAAAGAGAATCAGATAAGAAGAAGATAAGCAAAAAGGATGGATTTCACAAAGAAAGTGATAAGATGGGCGCCCCTTTTGACCACATGGTAATAATCTGTAATTCTACTGTGGCAGATTCTCATGAATCTGATCAATCTATTTCAAAAATTTTGGTGAAATACGGACTACCCATAGGCCTTTTGCCCGATTCTGTCAAGTCTTATTCCCTTGCAGATGATGGAAGCTTCAAGGTTGAGCTTGGGCATCCTTGTTGTGTTCAATTCAATTATCTTATGTATAATGAGAAGACCGTCTCAGGAAAACTCAGCTATGGGAAAATTACTGATTTGAATGGCATTCAGGAAAAAGATCTTTTTGTATGGGTCAATCTTATAGGGTTGGAGGTGGATCTCCCCTCTGGAAACTACATTTACTTCAATGTGGAAATAATTTCCAAGAAGATTAAGATTTCGTGGTTCAAATCTATTCATTCATGCAAGAATTATTTGCAATGAATCCAGTGAGAAACATGAATTTTCCTAACATATTTCTCTAGCTTACAATTTCCACCATAATTAATAGAAAGATCAAGAGTAAATTAAAGAATTTTATCCTTCTTGATAAAACTGAACCCATGAGATACCTCAAAAACACCATGTACGCGCCTGTGGGAACAGTTGTAGAGAAATAGAGGCAAGTCGGACCTTATAGCTTTGACTCTGACATACACAACATAGTTCATGGCTGCTATAGGGTGACCCCACAATAGTGGGTTACACTTTTTTAGACATGCTGAATTTTGCTGAAATGACACATTTTTAATAAAATATGATTATTTAAGATTCAAGAGGTTCAATTTGAAGGAATTAATTATAAATGGTTAGCTCAAATCTTCTTAGATAAACAAATCATTTCTATAACATGTATACTTCTCATTCATACCTACAATGGAGTCTCCTTCGCACCTATTAAAATGCTGATAAAAAATCACTTCAACTTTATCTTTCGGTAGATCAAATGAATCCATTTGAAAAACCTATCTATGTAGTAAGGTACTACTGAGAAAGCTCTTTCCAATTATTATAATGTTAATATATATTAATTTTATTATGACTTTGTATTTTTAGTTTTACTAAACATAGATATTTCACCGTATCTCCACCTCTATGTTCGATGCTTATGGAAAAAGAGTAAATGAGAGAAAAAAAATTCTAAAAAATATCTATGCCCTAGGTATTGAATTTATCTTTCTATCAAAAAAAATAAAAATAAAATTGGATAAATACACAAAAAGTTATAAGCTATGTAGTCAAGGTATGTGAAAATTACGGCTTAGTCAACTTCAAACGTTAATAAAATATGAAATAATCATGATAATTTCATAAAACCAATTGCATGCCCTCTATATGGATGTTAAAAAACTAAATTTTAAAGAATCACATTGATATCTATTTTAGAAAAAAAGTTATGCTCTACGAAAACAATGTAACTCTTTGAAAATGACGTTTTTAGCAACATACCCATTTTTGTGGGAGAAAGAAAAAAGAAATCAAATAAATTCAAAAATAAAAATAAAAAATATATTTAGAATCTAGATAGAAAATCTTAAAAGACTCTAATTTACTTCATCTTTTGATTCTTAACGGTTTAATAACAATATGCATTTGAATCTAAAAGTTTTATTCAAAATTTAGAGTACAATGTCCGTTCAGGCAAAAAAGTGTAACCCACTATTGTGGGTTCACCCTATAGTGAATGTGATGCTACTAAGCATTTTCAATTCATCCACCACCTCCATAGCCAATGGTATCTTGCCAGGACTATCCAGCTACTTGCTCTTTCATTGTAAAGGACTGATCGAATTTCCAAGAAACAAAATCCTCCTTCCTTTGGAAAGAGCTCAAATGAAGCAGATGAGAGGCTAAGAAAGCTTCTCTGCTTAAAATATGTTACCTGCAAATGGATACCTCTGCTTTAAGCAACTTGTGTTTGAATCCATAAAAATATAAACTAACTCCAAATCTATCATGCTTAGATAAGGCGGTGTGTACTCTGTCGTTCATGTGGAGCAGCTTTGAGTGTTTAAGTCTCAAAATCTTTCATGTATGATAAACACTAGTTTTCTATGAGATGCATGTGCTGTTAAAGAAGTTGGAGATAAAAACTGAGATATCCCAACAGTCACGGACTAAAAACTAGAATCAAAGATTCAAATCTAGGGCAAACCCAACTCAGGGAAATCCAAAAAGAAGCCTAACGATCATAATAACCAACTGGGCCACATAGAAACTAGTACTACTTCACAAAATAGAAGCTCAGACAGAGAATACATAGTCCAGATACAATACAAAGCATGTTATACATTGCAGGCTGGAAGGGAAGATTCAAGAAGGCCAAGCACAGATTTTGCAGGGTTTCTATCCTTCCAACTGGCCAACTTCTTCTTTTTATATTGGAGGAGGCCTTGAAAACAAATTCTGCTAAACCCTTCGAATGAATGAATTTAATTGCACCATTCTCAACTCCCACTACCTCCACTATTCACGTGAATCTTCATGACAAAACAAATAAAATACTTCCTCTATTGATTTATGACCACTCTCTCTTAGTTGGCGATGATTTAGGAAAGAGTGGTAATACCATCCAGTCTTCCTTTTAATTAGCAACCACTCTCTTAGTTAAAAAAAATAAAAATTAACGTTTCAACTAAAATATCGGTAATCAAGAAAGTGGGTTGTGACACTTGACCATTCACCTTCCAGACTCTTCTCATAATCGCTGAATGCATTTGTATAAACAGATATGTACATGCCATGGATAGATTGTATCAGTTAAACATTTTATATATATATATATATATATATATATATATATATATATATATATATATATATAT
Source organism: Chamaecyparis obtusa (assembly GCA_027943335.1). Classification (NCBI taxonomy): domain Eukaryota; kingdom Viridiplantae; phylum Streptophyta; class Pinopsida; order Cupressales; family Cupressaceae; genus Chamaecyparis; species Chamaecyparis obtusa. Next base: position 2,353,574 of record BSBK01005248.1, read on the forward strand.
ATATATATATATATATATATATATATATATATATATATATATATATATATATATATATATATATATATATATAATGGCAGGGATCGAGACATCATGCGGATCCCACAAGAAGGTAACTACAATTTTGTCCCTCAACCATATCAAACACATCAAACAGAAAGGTAAAACATACATGATAGTCATACACAAGCAAGTATTGCGTAAGTAAAATCATAAATATAAGAAGTTCATTTTAAACATATAAATAATCAACATCTAAGTAACTAACATAATCTAACTACAAACATATGATATCTCATAACTATCCAATATTAAATCACCATGTAATTGTTGGATTAGGTGTTGAAGGATCAGTTTTGAGAGGGGACAGGTGAATCAGTACTTAAAAACACTTTTACACTTATTTGGGCTTTCTTCACATTTATTTATTAATTCCTTAACATTTGCATGCATCACATGAAATAAATAAAACATGTAATAATTCAACATATAACACAAATATTTGGTATCACAGAAATCCTTTTTAGAGGATAAAAACTGTGGTGGGGATGACACCCACAAGACTTCACTACTTTAGAATAAAGTTTTCTCAGGTACAGCTACAATGCTTAGCCTATTTTTGATAGCTTATCCTTTAAGAGTATTAATCGGGTTAAGAGTCTAAATACTGCTAAGTCTAATCTATTAAGAGATTCCACAACTCTAATCTAAGAATTGCACCTGGTTAAATGATTTACAATTAAGATCTATTAAGATATGCTCAATTACTTGAAACTTTACAAAATATGATTACTCTTTAATTAGTAACAGTAAGATGTCTATCAAACTTGCATCAGCAAATGTTATTCAAACTTTATGTGTTCAATAACTCTTTATCTTATCATGTGTATCCTTTACAATATCAATTTAGCACTTAGTAGCTCTCAATTTCTAAATGTTCCTCAATACTCTGTTACTTGGTAGCTTCACTGCTTATTACCTTCTTCTTTGATTTGCTTCATACATGAAATCTTCAATTTCTCTTCATGCATGCATACAGATCTTCATACTCTGATATTCTTATATACAATATTTAAGCAGTGCTAGATATTCTAGAATCTTCATTTCAAGTGGTGCTACCATTGTGTACACTTCAAATGCATATTTCATCCATAATTTTCATTGGCTAAACATACCTTGTAATCAGTAGATTTCAATCTCCGATACATTCTTTTATACGATCTCCTTGAGATTGGTAAACCATTTTCTAATGGGTGTCCAGGTTCAATGTACTTAGAACTCTTCTGGTGTTGTCCTATTCTGTTCAGTAAAACATTTTCTTTAACTTGGTTACCTCCTTCTCTTCTTGGTTTGGTGCTTGGTATAACTTGGTTCTCGATGCTTGGTTCTGCCTCACGTGGTGCCTGTGCTTGCTTCTTTTTAATCAAAATTCCCTATTTACTAATTCCTTTACTGAATGACTTTCTTTTCCCTATCGACTTATCTTTTCTTCATTACCGAATGACTTTGACAAACATAATAACTTTCTCATAACTAATGACAACAAAATTGACTCTTAGGAGCATCAATCACCCCTTTGGCATTAGTTTGGTATGTTTGTTAAAAACCTTGAAAATCTTCAAAATTTGTTGTTGTCTATTCTTCTTCCTTGTTAAAAATTATTACTCCCCCTAAAGTAATAACTTTGGTACATCTCCATACTTTATACATAATCTTTCTCTTTCCTACATACTTATTCTTTTCTATGTATTCCTACTTATATATGTATTCTTCCTTGTACAAAATATTATATGTATTCCCCCCTTTTAACAAAAATGCGAAAATATTTACTTACTTCTTATCCAGTGTGGGGATCTTATAAAAAATGCTTTTATACTTCTCTTGTACATCCTTGAATGATGCCTTCCAAGTAAGCCATAGTGTCTACAACACTATTATCTGCTCACTTATATCAATTATAAGGCTAACCATATTGTCCATAGAACTCACATGAGGTGTGCTAACTAATTCTTTAGCATTTTGAATTTGTGTCTATAGTGATTCAATGTTCAATATAAAAATGGATTGGTGTTCTAATAAATCCATCCTAACTTGATTCTCCTCCTTTCTCCATTAAAATTTCACTCCCATCAAGTGCTTTAGCTTCTCATAATATTCTATTATTGTCTTAGGGTTGGTGGAAATCTTTCCTAATAGTTCGGTGAACTCTTTTTCCATATTACTATCTTTTTCTTTTATCTCCTTGGTAAAATTAGATATCAAAAACATATTTAGAAATAAATAAAGAATGGATTGCAATTATTTTTTTAATGCAGTGATTAACTCTGAAAGAGTTACCTTGTCTAAAAAAATTGATTGAATAACTTCTTCAATCACCTCAGTCTCTATATCCTTCTTATGAACTTTAGACATATACTCGGTAGTGTTAGTTCCTGGATCATTAATCTATCTGACAAGTTCTCTGAATTGACTACATATGTCTTCTTTCTCATTGATTATAGCCTTAGGTACAATTTCATTTAAAATACTTTTAATCTACTCCAACACATATGTTTTATATTTCTTGGCTAGGAGCTTGTCTTGTGCAACTTTCCTTTTCAATAAATCAGTGAACTGAGAGAGGTCCTTAGGGCTCATGGTTGTGTAATCAACCTTTGGTATTAGTATAACCTCATTTATATCAACCTCCTTTTCTTCTTTTATCTTCTTTGACTTTCCCTTTGAGCTTGATACCTTCTTTGCATCTGATTGAATTGATGTCTCATCAATTTTATCTTCCTTCACCTTCTTTTGTTTGTCTTGTTTCTTATCTTAAGTTTCTTCCTTCTTTTCTTTTGTTTCCTCTTTCTTCTCTTCTACCTTTTTTGTCTCCTTTACCTTTTATTTCTCTTTCTCTAGTTCTTGTTGTTGTCAAGTAGTCTCGGTGGGGTCACTGACTCTTTATTTTAAACTTTTGTGGATTCGATCTCTATAGTCTTCTCTTCGATCTCTTTAGTATCAGTATCTTTTTTTGGCTCAGTAGGAGTCTCATCTTTAGTAGGTGTAGCACCAGTCACCTCTATCTCTAAAAAATTCAATACTTAAACAGTTACAATCTATTTTGTCAATAATCTTGTTGTAGCAGAATCATCAATATCCATAGCTTTTGATTATATGGCCTTGATTTTCATGACATTTTCATCATCTTTCAACATGTCATCCAGATCTTATTTGGTAATATCTTCTATTATTACTTCTTCCTGATTTGTTATCAATCCAACTAGTTTGGATTTATCTTCTTGATCTTGGACTCCTTCAATTGTCAGTTGGTCTATCGAAAATATCTGTCTCCAACAATCATCGGTGTATTTTTTTACTTCTTGCAATTGACTGACCATTATGCTTACTGCTCTACCCTTTAACATAAATTTTGCCAAATATTCTTTGATTGTGTCTTTTATTCTTCTTTTTGTCAAATCTGGTACAGTGATTGCAAGTGATTGCTCACTTATCTCTTTCTTAGCCACAAGTACATATTTCCATCTATCATCTATTTTCTGATATAGTTCTCCTTCAAGATATTGTGCTACTTCAACTGGTATCATCCTAAATTTGTGTAGTGTAGTAATTATTGTTTCTTCAATTTTGTTCTTTTCCTCATCATTTCTTGTATCATACTTTAATTGTTGCATAACTTTAAGTCCACCATATCTTTCTAATGTCTTGAAAAATTCATCAAGACTCTTCATCTTCTTTCTCGGTGAAACCTTAAACTGTGATAGGTCATCCAACTTAGTATCACTTTGTTTTAGTAACTTCAATTTTCTTCTAGGTCTTCCAGTGACCTTGGTTTCTCTAACATATGTTTTTTTCTTATAGGTTCAACTTCTACTTTATTATTTCCTCTTAGTGTAGAGGTAGATCTTGTAGACGTTCTTGCATTGGTAGGGCTAGGGGTTTCCTTCTTAAATTTGATTTTCTTACTCTTTATTTCTAAAGGATCAGCAACTTCCTCAACTTCATTAACATCAACAATACCTAAGCTCTCATATAAAGAAATTATTATTTTACCTATTTTCCTTATTGCTTTCAGTATCAATATACTTGTAATTATTTTCTCCTTAACCTCTTCATAGGTTTCATACCGAGTTGAACTCCTATCAACTAGTTTCTCCAATAGTCATTTTATCTGTATTGTGGTTGCATCTATGTTTTTTTCATAGCCCATTCATGGTAACCAATCAATTATTGGTTCCACAACCCTTATGATACAAACATCAGTATCAACTTCAAAAAAAAGTTCATCCTTGTATTCTTCCACTAACTAAGGTGGAATTCTATACCTCTTATGCATTCTAGATTGAAATTTACTAAAATAATCATCCATAAAAAACATTAAAATTATCACCCATGCTTTGAATGAATTCACTAATTTGATAGAATATGGGTTTATCTTCACTTCACGTGACTTGACCAATTGTAGGAAATGAATTTTGGAAGTAAAAGAATATACATATAAATAGTTGTTCAAAATTTAATGTATTTTTCTTTGCCTTTTGAATGGTGTTCATGTTGTCATCTAACTATTTCAATGGAATCTCTCACAAGTCAATCTTCATGTCCTTCTTGACAATTTATTATGCAATGGCTATAGCTCCAGAGGGTACACTATCCATCCAAGATGATTGAAATATCCTATATAATATGATGTTTGATGAGAACTTTAATTTGGGGTCTTCAACTATAGATATCGTTAGGCCTCTTCCATCCCACTTAGCTTGAGTAAGCTCACATAATTTATTCCTATCGGTATTCTTTTAAGCGCTCGGTCTATCACTGACTAGAAATATTGTTACAATATGTAAAAAATCCTTTGTTATCTTCATCGGCCCATCAAGCCACATAAACTGATCATGTACTCTTCTAAGTACAATTCTCATCTATTTATGCTTAAAGACTATTGGTGCATGCATTGCATGTACCAAACCCTTGGTCTACAAGAATTTTTTATCACTCTTCATATTTTGATGCAGGGGCATTCTAGGGTACTTGGAAAATATGCATGGTGGTGTGTTGAATTGGTTATGTGTTACTCAGTTGTAGCTCTAATTGATGGTCTCAGTTAGTGAAGGAAGCTCAGTCGTTGAGGGAGCTTGGTGAAACCTCTGGCACTCAGTCGAGCTTGTACTGAGTGATGCTTATGGTGCTCGATCGATGTGCTTGCTCAATAATTCTTGGCATGCTCAGTTATTTCACTGATGCTCAGTTTTTTCTCTGGTGCTCGGTATTTCTAGTTTACCGAATGGAATTCTTGGAGGTTTAGTTGGCCAACTTGGTGTATTTATTGTTGGTATCTTTTTTTGTATTCTCCTATGTGGATCTTGAGGTTGACATGGAGAATTAATTATTTGTAAGGCTATTTGAGAGCTGAATGTTGTTTCATTTAATATTTGTTTGTAGTAGAAGCCAACTTGGCTTAGGAGTTAATTATTACTTCTAGTCGACTTGTGGTTGAGGAAATGTATTTAAGGAGTGTTTAGGTAGTTGTTTAAGGAAGATTTAGTAGAGAGAGAAGGATATCATTTGGATCCTACAAGATCTTGAAGATTGGATTGTTTATCTAATAGTTGTAATAGTAGAGCTAGTGGTTTGCATGGTTGGAGACAAGGAGATTGCTTGGAGGCTTGCAAGCTCAATTTTAGATCTTCCTTAAGTTTTCCATCAGTTTCTGATTTGTTTCAGAGCTAGACTAGTTGAGAGATTGTAAAAATAATTTGTGATTGTATTTGGCCCTAACCCAAAAGCCTTACAGCTGGGCATGTTAATGAAAATTTAGTTGAAACATTTTCTTGTTATGGTATTCCACATTTTTGGTGTTTTTTTGTAAGTTTGGATAGTCATTAATTGGATCCTCCTTACTTTGACTGCATTAGGCGATATTAGAGCTTAGTTCTTGAGTGTGTAAATTGATCTCTGAGTTGAGGTAGTTTGCACTAGGACCTTGGTTGGTGATTTATTTCTTTGGGTTTTTGGAGGTCTTGAAGGATTCCTCCAAGAAGATTGGACACTAGAGTGATTGTAGATCTCTGTGATGTTGTGGAATCAAAGATTGCAGAGAAAGTTAAAGTTGATTTTAGATATGAGATGGAATTGATGAAGAATGACATGAACATTCAAGTCACAAGAGATATTGTTGGTATGCCGAGGAATCTTGGTACTAAAGATGGTTATGAGGAAGTTGTTGAGGACTTTGAAGCTACGGGATCTAGTGGAGATGACAAGTGAGATAGATCTGGTGAAGATAGAACTAGTCGATTGCATAGATCTGGAGCTCAGTTAAGTACTAGTTATCAAATGGAAGTTTCTACTTTCTATGGTAATTTGAGACCCGAGGATTTGATTGATTGGATTGGTGAATTAGAAGACTTCTTTGAGATTAAATAAATTAAAGATCCTCTTAGAGTAAGATTGGCACATACTAAGTTGAAAGGACATGTTGCTCTTTGGTGGAAAGAATTACAAAGAGATAGAGAAGATGAAGGTAAAATGAAGATTAATTGGTGGAGGTTGATGATGACTAAATTAAAAGCTAAGTTCACACCTATCGACTATGAGCTTGACTTGTTTAAGAAGTTGTAAAATCTAAAGAAAAAATATTTGACTATGGAGGACTATATCGAGGAGTTCTATAAGTTGACTATTTAGTCTAGACATAGAGAACTTGGTAAAGAAAAGGTAGCTCGGTATGTGAATCGTTTGAGATTCAATATTCAGGATGAGCTTGGTATGCTGAAGACTGATTCAATTGAGGATGCTTATTAGTATGCTCTGAAGGTAGAAGATAAGTTGAAAAGGAGACAACATGGTAATTACCAAGGGAAGGAAAAGCTTGATCACTTGGTGAAGGACAAACCAACTATTGAAGATGAACTGAATCCTATGGAACCGAAGAGGAAGATAGGTAGGGTTATCTTTAAGGACACTTGTTATAATTGTGGTGAAGAGGGACATAGATCTTTTGAGTGTAGATAGAAGAAATTTAGTGATTGAAGGACTATTATGGTAAATGAGAACATTCGAAATGAACCTAAATCTGAGAACTTGCTGGTTCAGAGAACATTGCTCAGTGCAAAGGAGGAACCTTGTCAATGGAGTAATTTTTTCAGAACTCGATGCAAGTTAGGAGGTAAAAGTTGCGATGTTATTATGGATAGTGGTAGTAATGATAACCTTGTAGGTGAGGGTATGGTTCAAAAACTTGGGGTGAAGAGAGTGAGACATCCTTATCCTTATAGGATTGGCTGGTTACAAGATGTTCATACTCTAGAAGTGAGGGAGGAATGTCTTGTTGATTTTTAGATTGGTTAGTATAAGGATCAAGTTTTGTGTGATATTGTGGAGATGAATAGTTGTCATATATTGCTCGGTAGACCTTGGCAGTATGATTAGAGAGCTCTATATGATTGTGTCAAGAATGTATTTAATCTTGAGAAGAATAACATGAAGCTTTCCCTGATGCCTTTTTTGGATACAACACTCAGTAGGAGAAACTTGAGCTTTGGTAGCCGAGATGAGTTGAAGAATTTTAAAAGGATTTATTAGTATGGAGAACAAGCCTATGTATTATCGAGAAAATACTTGAAAAGATAGAGGGAATATATGTGGAAGAGTATGAAGGGCTTGTATGTGAAGAAATAGTTCAAGGTTTATGTGTTGAATCCCAGAAGATGTTCTTCCAGCCTATGGGAACATCTTTTTGAATCTAGGGTGTCTGATGCTGGGGCATTCTAGGGTAAGCAGAAAATCTGCATGGTGGTGTGTTGAATTGGTTATGTGTTACTCGGTAGCATCTTTAACTGACGGTCTCAGTGAGTGAAGGAAGCTCAGTCGCTGAAGGAACTCAGTGAAACCTCTGGCACTCAGTGGAACTTGTACTTGACAATTCTTGTGGTGCTTGATCGATGTTCTTTCTCAATAATGCTTGGTGTGCTCAGTTGTTTCACTGGTGCTTAGTTGTTTTTCTAGTGCTTGGTAGTTCTAGTTTATCAAATGGAGTTCTTGGAGTTTTTCTTGGCCGACTTGGTATATTTATTGCTGGTAGCATTTTTTTTATTCTCCTTTGTGGATCTTGAGGCTGATATGGAGAATTAATTTTTTGTAAGACTATTTGAGAGATAACTATTGTTTTATTTAATATTTTTTTTGTAGTAGAAGCTGACTTGGCTTAGGAGTTAATTATTTCTTCCATCCCACTTATGGTTGAGGAAATCTATTTAAGGAGTGTTTAGGTAGTTTTTTAAGGAAGATTTGGCAGAGAGAGAAGGATAGCATTTGGATTTTGGGAGATCTTGAATATAAGATTTTTTATCTGATAGTTTTCATAGTAGAGCTAGTTGTTTTCATCCTTGGAGACAAGGAGATTTCTTGGAGGCTTGCGAGCTCAATTTTAGTTCTTCCTTAGGGTTTCCACCAGTTTTTGATTTGTTTCAGAGATGAACTAGCTGAGAGATTGCATAAATACTTTGTGATTAAATTTGGCCCTAACCTAGAAGGCCTTATAACTGAGCATGTTAATGAAAATTCAGTTGAAAAATTGTCTTGTTGTGTTATTCCTCATTTTTGGTGTTTGGGAGCAAGTTTGGATAGTGCTTACTCTGATTCCATCATATTTCCATTAACACACAAGTTCCTATAGGATGTATTGATTTCTCCTTGACAAATATTTTTTATCTTATAGTGAATGAAGGCATAGACATCTTCAATGAAAGTGACTCTTGGTGGGATCAAGGATAAAGCTCCAGTTTTATCAATATTCACAACAACATTAGGTGGAAGTTGATACTTCGGGTTTACTAGATCAATCTTTTCAGCTATGACTAGTTTTACAACTTAGGTGCCATTGATCTCAAAAATAATTTAACAGATACTAGTTAAAATAGAATAGTATATATAAAATCTATAATCTAGCTTGGTGAACACTAGAAATACCTCAAATAATCTTCTAGATGTTCATAATTCTCAAATAAATGCTCATAATTCCTCATTGATCTTATTTCTATGAATGATCAAAGGTGCTAGCAAGAGTGTAGAGTAAAAATGAAGCATCTTGCCCTCTATTTATAGTTTTTCCTTTAGGAGAGCATTTGCAACGACTATAATATGCATTTAATTCTCTTTACCTAACTTTATTTTACCATTAACCAAATTACACTTTACTTCACCAAATGGAGTAAAACAACTTTTAAAATTAACTAATGAATATATGAAAATAGAACTTCATAACTCTTACCCAAATGCATCTTGATATGATGATAAGGATCTTTGCACTAAATCTAGGAATTGATTTAAGATAAACTTTAGCTTATCAACTCTTATACATACCTTGACCGATTAAGTAAAGATAGGTGCACCTGATCCAAAGGATGTGGTACCATCACTAGTTCTTAATTCCATTCCATCATCTTGAGACTTTCTTCTCCAAATATTATTCATCTTCTCTTGGATTTCATCAATGTTTACAAGAGTCGTTTCACTCAGTATCTCCTTGGTAGAATCCTTATTTAAGTAGTTAGAGTCCTTACCTAGGTGATTGACTCTGTTACAATGGAAAAAATCCATTCTAGATTTTCTCCATGATTTCATGTTGTTCACTCTATGCATCCTAAAGCAATTTGCAACAATGTGACCAAATCTAGCACATGTAGTACAAGTGATCCTTATATTAGAGTCCCATGGTATAGTATGATGCAGAGGCCCTAGGTGGACTTTGAATCATAAAATACAAGAGGGACTTCCATAGTGTTCTTAAAACACCAAGTATCTTCATGAGGATCATTCTCCTTGATCCACGACACACCATGCTCTATTAGAGTGCACACAATGCCTTGTGCCACCATAGGATCTACATATTTTTAAATACTCCAATGTCCCTCAATCTAATTAATGGATTCAACCAAGAAATCTTATCTTACAACTATCCCCTATCGAGTGCTCACTAGGCCTTAATTCCTAGTAGCCCTACCAGACCAGTTTTTCAAGGATATCTCCCACTTTCCCCAAAAAACTCTCCAGTCTAAAAACACATTTAGATACCCTTTTCATGATTACACAACATATCTAAGATTTACATATTTAACCTTCGGACCAAATACCCAAACAATGATTGTTGCTCTGTAATTAGCCTCCATTAGCCCTCCTATTACAAAGCAAGTACCATCTATACACATCCCCAAACATTCAAATCTTCAATAAACTTGGTAATTTATTCAAATCAATGGATTTTCTTACTTTCAAGAGGTTCCACCTTGTTTTCATCATCCAACCACCAAACCCTCATTCTTAGGTACACAAGCCTAGGGCTTTACCAAAATAAAATATCCAATCACTTCTAGATCCTATCAATGGATCTAACACCATAAAATGGTCATAAAATGACACTCTATGTAATAAAAGGTGACCCTCCTTTGGATGGAATTCTCATACTTTGACTAGTCCAACCACCTTACAACCCTCTATCAACATTCTTCCACAATGACCGATCCTCTCTTCAATCCCCTATCCATGCCTACATGCAAATACTTATGGACACATATAATACATGGATAAGGTCTCTCCCACAAGAACCAATCACCACATAATGTGGGAGAGCCTAGGGCATCATATAAGCTTCAAAATAATTGTTGATTGCACAAAACTTCCTATCTAGGAACAGTCAACAAATGACTGAGATTCCTTTTCTTTAAACCCCACAAAATAATCTAAATTTGCATACGAATCAAAAAAGAATAAACCAATACTATTTCAAATCATTTTCAATCAATATTGCATCAGAATGAAGATTTAACAATGCCCAAAATAAGGATTGTTCATTATAGCCCAGTGAAATGGCAGATTGTAGAGATTTAAAATTTTATTGATTCTAACTTTCTTTTATATTTTCCTTCAACACACAAACAACTGTACAAAATCCCTAAAACTCATCTCCAAAAATCATGCTCACCAATACTAATAATCCTTTCTCAAATCGGTTTTTAGTTGAAACTTACTCCAAAACTAATCATAGTTAGTTACATGACTATTACAATAAAGATTTTTGTTTATATTTGTTGTCTAGTTGACAACATAGTTGTCATTTGAGACAACCTTTCATTCTTATGAATTTTTTGAATCTTCCAAAGGATTTTTAGGACTTTATCCAAACTCTAAAGCCTTAAACCCTCAGTAAACTCCATACTAGCCTCCAAAGGTCTTATTTTGCCAATTTGGGAAAATTACATATTTTACCACTTCTAGTTCATTTGACTCATTTAAATGGGTCTATTGGCTATATTACAATCATTAGGACATTTATAGGTCATTATACCCTTTATTAACCATAGGATCCACAAATGATCCAAGGTACACTTCAACCTCCAAAATGCCATTAAGGCTTACAATGTTTGATCTTAATACAAAATGATTCAGACATAATCAAAACATAAAAAAAGGACCATTATAGGTCTTATTAAAATCAAATGACCTTTCAAGGTCATATTTTCCTCCACTTGTCCCTAGGATCCATTTATTGACCCTAGTTTCCTCTTAGATCTTTCTTCTTGGCCCTAGTACTCCTACACCATACTCCACTATTTTAAAACATTTCCAAGTCCTCTTGGAAACTTGAAAATAAACAAATATCAGGAAAAATAATGCTTTCATCTTGTCCTTTGGAAAATATAGATCCTCATGGGACCATGCTTCTCCATGAAACTTCATCTTGCATCTAAGATTTCCTTCTCTCAACAATGTGAACATGTCTTGCCAATGCTGCATCTTCTCCTCATTCATCAAGATACCAACATGTACCAATGATTCACCTTGTCTCATCTTCATGTTAGGAGAAATTTTATCATGTTTTGAGCCTCCTCATGACCCATCTCTGCAAATTTAATGTCTTCCTTGAAGGATTCACCCTCATGTGCATCCAAAACTCCTCCATTACTATGTCATTCTTCTACTATTGCAGTAAACTGATCCCACAAATACAACTCATCCTCAAGACCTTCCAAGCATTTATCTATGTTGTCTCCTACATCATCCACCAAGACTTTCTCACAAGTATCTAAACCTCTCCTCATAGTTGCATCTTCCACTCAAAGAGTACCCATCCTAGTACCATCCTCTTCCATCTTTCTCTTCTTCCTTGCTATTGCAACTAGCTTCTAAATAGACCATCTTATCTTTCTCTTCACCTTCAAGTGCCAACTCTTGGCTCTTCTCCTTTCCCTTTCCATTCTTTCTTCTCTTTCTTGATCTTCCTTTCCTCTCCACTCTTGAGTCCTCTTCCACTTTACTTCATGTTATCTTCCAAATCTTTCCTCAAGCTTCTCAACTCCTCTTTTCTCCTTATTTATTCTTCTCTCCTCTTTCTTTCTAATTCCTCTCTTCTTTTCTTATTTTCATCATCTCTTTTTCTTCCTTCATCCAACTATTCTCTCAACAACTTGTCTAGAAATCTCTCTTAATTCTTGTCAAATCCATCTTCTCACACCAATCTAGGATTCATTTGATATCCAACCAACATTTTTGAACACTCAAGGAGGAAATGGACAATCCAAGGCCTCAACAAAGGGATTTCAATCTTCCAAATCCCACACCTTTCTTTTTCTCTGATACCACATGATGTAGAGGCCCTAGGTGGACTTTGAATTAGAAAATACAAGAGGGACTTCAATATTGTTCTCATAATAACAACCAAGTATCTTCATGAGGATCATTCTCTTTGATCCAAGCCACACCATGATATAAAGAGTGCACACATGCCTTCTTCGACCATAGGATCAACATCTTTGTAAATACTCCGATATCCCTCAATCTAATCAATGGATTCAACCAAACAATCTTACCTTGCAACTATCCCTTACCATGTTCTCACTGGGCCTTAATCCCTAGTAGTCCTTCCAAACCAATTTTTCAAGGGTATCTCCCACTTTCTCCTAAAAAATCTCAAATATAAAAACACATTCATATACTCTTTTCATGAATACACATCATATCTCAAAATCACATATTGATCCTTTGGACCAAATACCCAAACAACGATTGTTGCTATGTAATTAGCCTCCATTACCTCTCCTATTATAAAGCAAGTACCATCTACACACATCCCCAAACCTTCCAATCTTCAAAATATTTTGAAATTGATCCAAATCAATGGATTTTCATACTTTCAAGAGGTTCCACCTTGTTTTCATCACCGAACCACAAAACCCTCATTCCTAGGTACACAAGCCTAGGGCTTTGCCAAAATAAACTATCCAAACACTTCCAGGTCCTATCAATGGATCTAGCACCATAAAATGGTCATAACATGACAATCTATGCATTGAAAGGTAACCCCCCTTTGGGTGGAATGCTTAGACCTTGACTAGTCCAACCTCCTTGCAACCCTCAATCAACATTCTTCCACAATAATTGATCCTCTCTTCAATCCCATGTCCACTGCTGCATAAAATTACTTATGGACACATATAATACATGTATTAGGTATCTTCCACAAGAAAAAATCACCACAGAAAGTGGGAGAGCCTAGGGCATCATAGAATCTTTAAAATAATTAGTGATTGCACAAAACTTCCTGTCTAGGAACAATCAGTAATTGACTGAGATTCCTTTGCTTTAAACCTCACAAAAAAATTATATAAATTTGCATAGGAATGAACAAAGACTTAACCAATACTATTTCAAATCATTTTCATTCAATATTTCATTGAAATGAATATTTAAGAATGTCCAAAATAAGAATTATTACTTACGACCCAGTGAAATGGCAGATTGCAGAGAATTAAAATTTTATTGATTCTAAATTTCTTTTACATTGTCCTTCGAAAAACAAAGAACCCTACAAAATCTTGAAAACTAATCCTCTCCAAAAATAATGGTCACTAATTCTAATACAGTTTTCCCATATCGTTTTTCTATTGAAACTTACTCCCAAATTGATCATAGTTAGTTACATGACTATTACAATAAAGATTTTTGTTTATATTTGTTGTCTAGTTGACAACATATTTGTCAAATTTGACAAAATTTCACTCTTATGAATTGTTTTAATCTTTGAAATTATTTTTAGGACTTTATCCTAGCTATAAAGCCTTAAACCCTCACTAAACCCCATACTAGCCTCTAAAGGCCTTATTTTGTCAATTTGGGGAAATTACATATTTTAGCACTTCAAGTGCATTTGACTCATTTAAATGGTTCTACTAGCCATATTACAATCATTAGGACCTTTATAAGTCATTAAACACTTTAAATACCTTAGGATCCACAAATGACACAAGGTACACTTCAACCTCCAAAATTCCATTAAGGCTTACAATGTTTGATCTTAATACAAAATGATTCAAACATACTCAAAACAAAAAAAAAGGACCATTATATGTCTTATTACAATCAAATGACCTTTTAAGGTCATTTTTTCTTCCACTTCCCCCTAAGATCTATTTAGTGACCCTAGTTTCCTCTTAGGCCTTTTTGCTTGGCCCTAGTGGTCTTGCACCATAATAGGTCCTTGTCGATTGTTGTCAACATTCTATCGGTTAGGGACACATTTCTCATTTTTATTTTGTGACTTGCATTCTCCAGATTTGTGACCATATCTCATACAATTTTAATAGTAACATTCAAACCGAGGTTTTCTTTGAGTGTTCACAAATCTTGATCTACATTCAAATGCCTTGTATCCATACTTAATGTAGTTATAACAATATCCTTTAAACTTAGATGTATTTGTTGAATTACCTCTCTTTCTTTTGCAAATGTTAGTTGTGTGTCCTAGTTTCCCACAATGATAACATGTAGGCTTCTTAGACTTCGGTTGGGTAGCAGCTTTGTCTCAGTTAGTTTCTTGTTTTGAAGACTCACCCTTCTTGATAGTATTGATTGCAATGTAACTGAGTCCAGAAGTGTCATTTGGTTGCCTTTGATTTCCTATCTATTCATCTAGAATATTCAATTCTTCTTCATTTCTTTTTATCACTTCATTAGCATCTCTCTCAACTTTCAGATTGTTCTTCGAATGTTCATTCTCAGATCTGAGTTCTACAATTTCATCAACTTTCCTTGCAACATCTTGATTTGAAATAACAAGTTTGTCTTTCAAGTGGTAGTGATTTTGTGTCAACCTCATTATTTCCCTGTCTTTCTCATCTAGTCTTGTATTCATTTGTATTATCTCTTCTTTAGTAGTTATTATGCCATCCTGATCTTTTCCTTTTTGTTCTATGATTTCACACATCCTTATTGAGTGTTCTTTTTCTCTTTTCAATGTTTTCACCCAATAAGAAAGCATCTTATTCTTTTCAAATTTTATTATATGATATCTTCAAATTCATCAAACATGCTTCCCTTAGATTGTTCTTCTAGTTCCTCCACTTGATCTTAAGGATCTTTCAACTGATGTGCTAGCTCTTTTCTTTTGTTGATTGAATGTTTCAATTTCCTGCTCAATTCATCAATTTTATTATTCGCCATCTTTAATTCAATTTCCATACTGTTAATTATCCTTTTGTAGATGTAAATTTTCATCTTTGTAGATCTTTCCTCTCAGGTGACTAAATTCCTTAATAAGAGACTGTGCTTTGATACCAAATGTTGGATTAGGTTTGGAAAGGTAAGTACTAAGAGGGGAGGGGTGAATTAGTACTTAAAAATACTTTTAAACTTATTTGAGCTTTCTTCACATTTATTTACTAATTCCTTAACATTTTCATGCATCATGAGAAATAAATAAAACATGTAATAATTCAACACATAAGACAAATATTTGGTATCAAAGAAATCCTTATTAGAGGATAAAAAATATGGTGGGGATGACATCAACAAGACTTCACTACTATAAAATAAATTTTTCTCAGATAGAGATAGAATGCTTAGATATTTCTGATAGCTTACCCTGTTAAGAGTATTAACTTGGTTAAGAGTCTATACACTGTTAAGTCTATTTGTTTACAATATTTCACAAATCTAATCGAAGAATTGTACCTAGTTAAAGATTTACAAATAAAATATGTTAAGATCTTGTTGATTAAGAGACTTTATAAAATCTTATTACTCTTTAATATGTAGCTCTTAATTTATAATTGTTTCTCAATACTTTGTTACCCCATAGCTTCACTAATTATTACCTTCTTCTCTAATTTTCTTCATACATGCAATCTCCAATTACTCTTCATGCATGCATACATATCTTCACACTCTTATATTCTTATATACAACATTTAAGTCATGCTAGATGTTATAGAATCTTCATTTCAAGTGGTACTAGCATTGGGTACACTTCCAATGCATATTTTATCCTTAGTTTTTTATTGGATAAACTTGATGGAATATGGATGAAGTGACTGAGAGGGGGGGGGGGGTGAATCAGTCAACCATAAAACACTTCCTGATTAATTCTTTCTAGAACCCTTAGGATATCTTAACAATGTTATCTGTTTTAGCACTCGGTAAATAGATTGCAGTAATATTGAAGATGCAGAAAGTATTAGCAAAATTATCTTTAGATATTCATCAGCACATGTATATGATTGAGAAAGCAATTAAGAACACAAGAGACACAAGATTTAACGTGGAAACCCAATATGGGAAAAACCACCAATGTATCTAGATACTGATTTTCACTTTTCTGAAGTGATGCCCGGTTAGAAGCCAACCCGGTAAAAGGTTACAAAACACACTGTTAGGTGTGACCTTGTTAGAGGATTTAAAACACCTTCCTAGGAGTGGCCTGGTAAGAGGTCTTGAAAACAATTCAATGGAATTGTCACCTTGTTAGAGGATTTACAATATGGTTGTTAAACCAACTCATTTAAGAGATTTAGAATTCACTGTTACAATGATAAGAAGGTAACAATGAAAAAAAAAATGACCTGTATAATAATGCAACTGTCTTGCTGATTACAGATCTCTGTTCTGCATAAGTTTGATCCTTTCTGATCGAATAAATCTCTGCTGCACCTCAAGGATATCTGAACATCCTTCACAAATTCGCATACACCTTTCCTACTTTTCTTCTGTAAATCTTCTGCTATACTTCTTGTTTTCTTTTCACATTTGACCTTATATTTATATGATTTTAGATTTGTCAAATTGACATTATTTAGTATAACAGTCGGCTGAATTAAGCAAACTCTATTTGCAAAAATCCTTCAAGGGCCGACAGTGCTCAGTGACCATAACTTTCTATAATCTTTCGGAGACCGAGGGAACTTGGTAAACACCAACAATCCTTTACCTTCGATAACCGACTGAACTCGGTAAACACTAACTTTTCTTCGATGACCGACTGAACTCGGTAAACACTAACTTTTCTTCGATGACCGACTGAACTCGGTAAACACTAAATTTCCTTCGATGACCGACTGAACTCGGTAAACACTAAATTTCCTTCGATGACCGACTGAACTCGGTAAACACTAAATTTCCTTTGGTAACCGAGTGAACTCGGTAGACACTGATTTTCTATGATAACTGAGTGGACTCGGTAAGCACTAATATTCCTATCTGGCAGACTGCTGAGCTCGGTAGTAACTGGTTGCTGCGGACTATGACATTGTGTGACATCAAAGACAATACATAATTGAGTAGCAATTTCCTTCAGACAATTGTTTCCAACAATCTCCCTCTTTGGCATTGATGGCAACACAATATGTCATATCATAAGAAATTTGAAAGAGTTAGCTCGGTTCAGATTCAAATCTCCCTCTGTCAGCAAACTTCCTGTATCCTGAAAATTCTTCCTTCTGATTATTGAAAATTTCTTGAAGTAATAGCAAAGACATAGCAAACACTCCCTCTTTGACAACACATGCCAAAGACAATTCACATATTACCGGTGAAAATTAATGTACCTCAAGTACTGATTCATATGCAATGATTCCTTGAATATGCTGCATCAATTGGTTGATGCATCACTAAAATTGTATTTAGTGAGCCTTGGATAGGGGAATGACCCCTAACTTACCTCTTAGATACACAAATGCATCCTTAGGTAATGGTTTGGTAAAAATGTCTGCAATCTGTTCTTTTGTATGAATATATTCTAATCTAATTTCCTTATCCTGCACCAATTCTCTGACAAAGTGATATTTAATAGCAATGTGCTTGGTTTTGGAATGCATCACTGGATTCTTAGAAATGTTTATTGCACTGGTATTGTCACAAAATATAACAACTAGTTCTTTGATTTAAACCTTCATACCTTCTAATAGCTGTTTAAACCAAACAATATTTGAACAGTTTACTGCAGCAGCAACATATTCTACTTCAGCTGTGGATTGAGATGTGCAATTCTACTTTTTACTAGTCCAGGATACCAGTCTTTTTCCAAGAAAAAATGCTCCACCACTTGTACTTTTTCTGTCATCAATGTTTCCTGCCCAATCAGCATCAGTAAACACTTTTAAGTCTAGATTGCCTCCAAATTTATACCACAAACCATATTCTTCAGTTCCTCTTAAGTATCTTAAGATTCTTTTGATTGCCATCATGTGATTTTCCTTAGGTTTTGCTGAGAATCTAGCTAATATACCGACTGCTAAGGCAATATCAGGTCTTGTATGTACTACATATTGCAATTTTCCAATCATAAATCGGTATAGGGTCTGATCAACTTCTTTTGAATCATCATTTTTGGTAAGTTTCAGTCCAGTACACATGGGTGTACCAACTGGTTTTGAATCTTCCATACCAAACTTCTTAAGTATTTCCTTAATGTATTTAGATTGAGTAATGTATATACCATTCTTGCTTTGCTGAATTTGAAGACCAACAAAGAATTTTATTAAACCAAACATAGACATTTCAAATTCTTTGTTCATTTGCTCTGAAAATTCTTTGCACTGATCCTCATTCCCTGTAAATATAGTATCATCCACAAATATTTCTGCCAATACAATTTTGTCATCCGGTCCTTCTTTAATATACAGATTGCTGTTATCATTAGCTCTTTTAAAATTAATCTGAATCAAATAGTTATGGAGTCTTTCATACCATGCTCTAGGAGCTTGTTTTAAACCATACAATGCTTTGTGTAACTTGTAGACCATGTCCCTTTTATCTGGATCAACAAAACCTTCAGGTTGTTCAATGTAGACTTCTTCATCAAGAATTCCATTGAGAAATGCAGATTCTATATCCATCTGATATACCTTAAATCCTTTGTGTGCTGCATAAGCAAGTAGAGTTCTTACACCTTCTAATCTTGCAACAGGAGCGAAAGTTTCTCCATAATCTATACCTTCTTCTTGAGAATAACCTTTACATACCAGTCTAGCTTTGTTTCTAGATACTTGACCATCTTCATTCAGCTTATTCCTGAATACCCATTTTGTTCCAATTACATTCTTATCTTTAGGTCTAGGTACAAGAGTCCAAGTTTTTTTCTTTTGTATTTGTTCTAATTCTTCATTCATTGCTTCAATCCAACTTTCATTTTCCAATGCATCTTTGATATTTCTAGGTTCAAAGTCAGTAAGCAGACATGTACCTTTTAGCTTGCTTCTTGTCATAGTACCATCTGATTTGTTTCCAATGATTTGATCCGGTGTATGATGTCTTCTGACATATTTGGCTAGTATAGGTTCCTTGCCTTTTGAATGATTCATGCTGTTGTCTTCTAGGATCTCTTCTTCAGGTTGCTCGGGCTTGGTAGATATTTGCTCGGTAACTTTAGGCTGAGACTCGGTCTGAATTTCTTCCTGTGACTCGGTTTGAACTTCTTCCTGTGACTCGGTTTGTGACTCGGTAACTGTGCTTGGCTCGGTAGATATAGTTTCCTTACTGATAGTTGTGTCTGCCAATGTTTCAGGTTCAATGTAAATGAATCTTCTGTAGTTCTCAGGTTCCCTTTTGCTTTCTTCCTCAGTCTTTTCTGCAAACTCATCAAATTTTACATGTATACTTTCTATGACTTTGTGAGTAGATAAGTTCAGACATTTGTATGCCTTGCTTTTGCTAGAATATCCTAGGAATATTCCTTCATCACTTTTTACATCAAATTTATTTCTTCTAGATTCTTTTAAGATATAACACTTGCTACCAAATATTTTCATGTAACTTACATTGGGTTTATAGCCATACCATAATTCATAAGGAGTTTTGAATGTGTCTTTCTTCAGTTGTACTCGGTTCAAGGTATGAACTGCAGTGCTGATAGCTTCCTTCCAGTACTTTATAGCGATGTTCTTTTCTATCATTAGAGTCCTTGCACAATCCATAATAGATCTATTTCTTCTTTCTGCTATTCCATTCTGCTCAGGAGATCTAGGAGCTGATACCTGTCTTTTGATTCCTCTTTCAATGCAAAATTTGTTAAAATCATGGGAGATGAATTCACCACCTCTGTCTGATCTTAAACATTTCAATCTTTTCCCTGTTTCCTTTTCTACTCTTGCTAAGTACCATTTGAATTTTTCAAATGCTTCTGATTTTTCTCTTAAATACATAACAGTCATCATTCTAGAATAATCATCAACGAAAAGAATAAAGAATTTATCTCCAGTATAGCTTTGTATTCCAATAGGTCCACATAAATCAGTATGCACAATTTCCAAAATTTCTTTAGACTGATAGTTCTTACTCTTGAAACTAGTTTTACTCATTTTGCCAATCTGACATTTCTTACATAGACCAGTGTCAGGTTTCTTCAAAGTAGGAATGCCTCTAACCTTCTTGAATTTGCTTATTTTTATCATGTTATCAAAATTCACATGACATAACCTTTTGTACCATAGCCAACTTTCTTCTATTTGAGCAATAAAGCATGAATATTCACTGAGATCAAGATAAAATAAGTTACCTTTTGTTTGTTTGCCTGATCCAATGAGTTTTCCTTTTCCATCCAGCAGTCTTGCTTGACCATTCATGAATTCAACCTTGAAATCAGTGTTGATTAGCTATGCTACACTTAGAAGATTATGTTTTAGTCCTTCAACCCAATAAGCATTATCACATATGAGTTCTTTGGTTAATGAGATTCTTCCTTTTCCTTTTATACAACAAGGTTCATTGTTTCCAAATCTTACATTACCACTATCACAGTCTTCTAGATATTCAAATTTTGTCTTGTCACCAATCATGTGGTGTGAACATCCGCTGTCTATTATCCATATATCATCTTTTCTTATATGAGAAATAAGTGCCATCTTATCTTCATCATCATCAGATTCATCTTTTATAGCAATAAAGACAATTTCTTCTTCACTATCATCAGAATCTTTAGCCATAAAACATGATTTCTTACCTTTATCCTTGTATGATTTGAAATTCTTTTTGCCATAGTACTTGTGACTTCTCTTCTCTTCCTTGACTTGCTTGTTTGGGCACCTAGCTGCAATATGTCCAATTTCTTCACATGAAAAATAGATTAAAGGAGTTTTACCTTTATATTTACCTTTCCCTCTAGAGTACTTCTTTGCAAGTAATGCTTCTACAATTTCAAGATCACTATCAGAACTTTCTTCTGATACTTCTTCACTTTCTGACTGAACTTCTTTAATTTTCTTGTTCTTCTTTAGTGAAACCTTGGCCTCAAATGCTGATTCAATACTTTTGGAACTAGGAACATAGTTGTCATAGTTGTCTAATTCAAAGGTTGTCAATCTTCCAACTAAAGCATCCAAAGTTATATTGTGGTTTGTTTCACATCTTCTTTCTTGAATAGCTGATACTCTTATTGCATAGATAGGGAGTAATGTTCTGAGTACCTTACTTATAATAGTTTCATCTGAGATTGTTCCTCCAGAAGCTCTAATTGCACTTACACTTGCTTTGATTCTTTCAACATATTTTGCAATGTTTTCATCTTCCTTCATATTCATCTTGTCAAACTATCCTCTTAGGCTTTCTGCTTTGGCTCTTTTCACATTTGCATCACCACCATATATTTTCTTCAGTGCCATCCACATTTCATATGCAGTAGTACAGTCTTTAATATCATCAAATTCTTCATAGCTGAGAGCAGATGCAATGTCTATCATCATGGTGTTGTGAGTCTTTTTATCTGCAATGTCTTTAACAGTTAATGCACCATTAGGAATTGTGTATTCTTCATCAATGTATTTGCATCCTGAATCACCAATGGAAGCTAGATGAAGTCGCATGAGACCTTGCCATGCTGAAAAGTTATCTCTGTTGAGCTTTGGAATTTCCCTCTTGTAAGACATCCTGATCTTTAGCTTAGGTCTTTGAAACCCTTCCTGCAAGCACCAAATGCTCTGATACCAATTGATGGAATATGGATGAAGTGACTGAGAGGGGGGGGTGAATCAGTCAACCATAAAACACTTCTTGATTAATTCTTTCCAGAACCCTTAGGATATCTTAACAATGTTATCTATTTTAGCACTCGGTAAATAGATTGCAGTAATATTGAAGATGCAGAAAGTATTAGCAAAATTATCTTTAGATATTCATCAGCACATGTATATGATTGAGAAAGCAATTAAGAACACAAGAGACACAAGATTTAACATGGAAACCCAATATGGGAAAAACCACCAATGTATCTAGATACTGATTTTCACTTTTCTGAAGTGATGCCCGGTTAGAAGCCAACTCGGTAAAAGGTTACAAAACACACTGTTAAGTGTGACCTTGTTAGAGGATTTAAAACACCCTGCTAGGAGTGGCCTGGTAAGAGGTCTTGAAAACAATTCAATGGAATTGTCACCTTGTTAGAGGATTTACAATATGGTTGTTAAACCAACTCGGTTAAGAGATTTAGAATTCACTGTTACAATGATAAGAAGGTAACAATGAAAAAAAAAATGACCTGTATAATAATGCAACTGTCTTGCTGATTACAGATCTCTGTTCTGCATAAGTCTGATCCTTTCTGATCGAATAAATCTCTGCTGCACCTCAAGGATATCTGAACATCCTTCACAAATTCGCATACACCTTTCCTGCTTTTCTTCTGTAAATCTTTTGCTGTACTTCTTGTTTTCTTTTCACATTTGACCTTATATTTATATGATTTTAGATTTGTCAAATCGACATTATTTAGTATAACAGTCGGCTGAATTAAGCAAACTCTATTTGTAAAAATCCTTCAAGGGCCGACAGTGCTCAGTGACCATAACTTTCTATTATCTTTCGGAGACCGAGGGAACTCGGTAAACACCGACAATCCTTTACCTTCGATAACCGACTGAACTCGGTAAACACTAACTTTTCTTCGATGACCGACTGAACTCGGTAAACACTAACTTTTCTTCGAATACCGACTGAACTCGGTAAACACTAAATTTCCTTCGATGACCGACTGAACTCGGTAAACACTAAATTTCCTTCGATGACCGACTGAACTCAGTAAACACTAAATTTCCTTTGGTAACCGAGTGAACTCGGTAGACACTGATTTTCTTTGATAACCGAGTGGACTCGGTAAGCACTAATATTCCTGTCTGGCAGACCGACTGAGCTCGGTAGTAACTGGTTGCTGCGGACTATGACATTGTGTGACATCAAAGACAATACATAATTGAGTAGCAATTTCCTTCAGACAATTGTTTCCAACAAAACTAACCTTGTAATCATGTGTAATCATTAGATTTGAATCTGCAATGTTCTATTATATGATCTTCTCAAGATTGGTAAACCAGTTTCTAATCGGTGTTCAGGTTCAATGTACTTAGAATTATTTTGGTGTCGGCCTATTCTTCTCAGTACACTTTTTTTTTAACTCGGTAACCATTTTCTCTTCTCAGTTTGGTTCTCGGTATAACTTGGTTCTACCTCACTTGGTGCATGTGCTTTCTTGTTCTTTACCAAAATTTCTTGTTTAGTAATTCCTTTACCGACTGACTTTCTCTTCCTTATCGAATTTTCTTTTCTTCATTACCAAATAAATTTGACAAACATAATAACTTTCTCATAAGTAATGACAAAAAAATTGACTCTTAGGAGTATCAGTAAGCTCATGCATCCAAAGTCACATAATAGTGCTAAAATAATCATCAAACACATTAAAGTGGCCTAAAAGAGTTTGGAAATATGAAATCAAAAAGTAAACTATGTGTGGGAACTACATGCACCTCCCTTAAAATTTGACGTACTCCTAGAAGCTTATAAAGAAATATGGATATAAATATCGTAATCTCGATGCATCCTCCCAAGTCAATGAAAAATCATAAGTAGGGTTCCATTGGACCCTTACCTTCTTGATGGTGTCATCCCCGAGGGTTAACATTTTTTGTTGAAGAATGCCAACGGGTTCCAAAGCCAGTTTCTAGCCCTCTATCTACAATGGATTCTAGTTAAGAACATGTGCAACATCTTGTCTATATTATCTAAGTAGTAAGTACTAAAACATGGAAAACATCATGAACATGAGATAAGTTGGGTCGCAAAGAAAGACAATAAGAAACCAGTCATATCCTCTCTGGAATCTCAAATAGGCCAATGAAATGAGGTACCAACTTTGAACACTTTATGTACAACAGATCAAACTCTTCCATGGAAACACTCTTAGAAACACCTACTTATCCACTCTATGAGAATTTGCATAGTTATTGTGCCTATCCTAAGTTTTGACTTCATGCTCATAGATGTGTTACACCCGTTATCCTATTTCTTAAAGGATCTTAGGACCTAACATAATACGATCCTCTAGCCTATACCAACTCAAAAGTGTACGATAAGGAAGGCCATACAAAGCCTGGAAATGTGACATACCAATCGAACTATGATAACCATTATTGTAGGAAAACATAAATAAATAAAAATAGTCCTCCCTTTGAATCTGTATATACATGCCATACATCCTCATGAACATATCCTCAAGCACCTAATTAACTCACTTTTTTTGACCATAGGTCTTAGGGTGATATGCCAACCTAAAATTGAATTGTGCTCCAAGATCATGCTACATGGAATTCTAAAATGTAGAAGTGAATACTAGATCCCTATCTGATATAATTATGTAGGGAATACCATGTAATCTCACAATATCCTACATAAAGACTCTATCTATTGAAGCTACTATATGGGATGTTATCATAGGAGAAAAGTGTACCACTTTGGTCAATCATTCAACTATAACCACGATGGTATCATGTCTATGGGGAGTCATAGAAAAACCTACGATGAAATCCATTGAGTTGATATCCCATTTCTATGATGTTATGAGATTAGGCTATAAAATTCCTGCTAGATGCTGGTGGTCTATCTTAATCCTCTAACACTCTAGACATCTAGCCACAAAATAAAAAATGCCATATTTCATACTCGAGTAGTAATATGGCTATTGAAGGTTTTCTTTCATCTTCTTGACACCTGGATGTGTCGAGTAAGGTGCACAATGAGCCTCAGATAAAATCAAGGTACAAAGATCATCTGATGGAGGTACATATATCAAGCTCATAGAATACAAAAGACTATCTTACTCCAAAACATAACCTCAAAACCTTCCTTCCAAAGGTCTCCTTGACTCAATCTCATCTCTCACTTCCTTGTACCAAGTATTCGTAGGAAGTGCCTGGAGTATATGACTCTGAAAATCTACACCAAGAGTCAAAAGTGATATCTCAAGCCTCCTATGATTAAAGACATCATATAAAATATTTTCCTTACCCTAGATGTAATTTACCTCAAATTTATAATCACAAAGAAACTCCATCCATCACCTCTTCCTAGCATTCAGATTAGGTTGGCTAAAGATATACAGTAAGTTGTGGTGATCACTATGAAGCTCAAATCAATGTCCCTATAGAAAATGTATCCACCAGACTAATACATGAACTACTCCTGCTAACTCAAGATCATGTGTAGAATATTTCAATTTTTGCTCCTTGAGTTTGTGAAATTCATAAGAAATCACACACCCTTCCTGCATAAGGACAGCTCTTGGACTTTTCAAAAAAGAATTAGCACATACCATGAAATCACCTATTGGGGTTAGGTATTGATAGAACATGTGTAGTGGTTAGACACTTCTTAAGGTTCAGAAAAGCCTCTTCACACTTATTTTTTCAAATGTACTTTTTTTCTTTCCTTTGGAGAGAATTAATTTGATATGCAACCCTAGAGAAGTCCTTAACAAACCTCTACTAATATCCTACCAAGCCCATGAAACTATGAACTTTGGATACATTGGTAGGGGTTGGCCAATCTAATATACCCTAAATCTTAGAAGAATCCACTAAAATATCGTCACCTAATATTAGATGCCCTATGTAGTGAACTTCAGACTGAAATAAGTCACACTTTGTTGCAGTGGCATATAACTGATTGTCACGAAGCCACTACAAAACTAGTCATAGATGTTCATCATGATCCTCTATGGATTTAGAATATGTTAATATATCATCCAAGAAGACAAGAAAAAAATGATCAAGGTAAGAATGAAATACCCCATTCATCATGTACATGAAAATATATGGAGCATTTGTCAAACCAAAAGGAACTATTGTGAACTTACAATGTCTATAGCGAGTGTAAAATGCAGTTTTGTGAATATCTGCATTATGATGTTGTAACTGATGGTATCCTGACTTGAAAATAATCTTGGAGAATACCTTGTCCCCTTTTATTTGATTAAAGAGATCATCAATTCTTGGTAAAGATTACACGTTCCTTATTGTTACCTTGTTCAACTATCTACATTTGATGCAAAAGTGTAAAGATCCATCTTTCTTCTTAATAAAGAGTAAATGTGCTCCCCATGGTGAAACACTTCATTGAATACTACCCTTTACAAAAAGATCCTCTAATTGGAGCTTAAGCTCACTCAACTCCTATGTGGTCATTTGGTATGGAGCTCTAGATATAGGTTGTGCTTTTGGAATAAGATCAATGTGAAAATCCATGTCACGCTTTGGTGGCATACCTAGAATCTCAGTAGGAAAGACATCATCAAATTCATGAAGTATAGGATGATCAAGAGTCTTTTTCTCTATTTTTACTTCATCCATCTTATTCATAGTAATAGAAAATAATTGACATCCCTTTCACATGGTTCACTTGATTTTCATAGGAAAATCATACGAAGAGATATAGGATGTTGAATTCTCACTATTTCATAATTGTTGCCTACATCATCCTTTCATTTTATTATCTTTTGTCTACAATCAATGCTAGCTCCATGAGAACCTAGCCAATCCATCCCAAGGAAAATATCGTATGATCCTCATGCAATCACTCAAAGGTCAACCAAGCTGATGAATTTAACCAAGTTCAACTCACATTTATGGACTAGAGAGTTGGTCGATATCATTTCCCAAGAGGCTAACTCTACTTTCCAACCAATGTCTTGCTTTACTACTACTAAGCCACATTTCTCTACTACAAAAGGAGATATAAAAGAATTTGCAGCTCCTAAATCAAATCAAATAAAAGGAGAAATACCTCTAATAGCACCATAAGTTTCTACCACATTGCCCTAATTTTCTTCTTGATGATGATCCACTGTCATAAATACCTTGTGATATCTGCTGACATGCCCTACAGTGGGCTTAGAAGATGTAGGTCTCTGTCCTAAAAAATGTGATGCACGTTGAGGGCCATTCACTGCAATGTGAAAATACTGTCGACATGAGAAACAACCATTTCCTCTATTGTGACCTCTCCCAATGGAGGGTGCACTAGACTACTGATAACTGCCTCTACTAATAAATAAATGTGTGATCTATGTAGGATGACTATGTTGATTGCCAATATTGAATGAAAACTTACATAAGTTCTTATATTGAGGGCCACTATTCTGACCTAGAGGGTTTGTCCCCTTTTGTTGTCAACTAGAAAAGTAGGGAGGATATTTCTTGAAGTTCACTGCACCTTGGTTCTAATTCCCTCTATAGCTTGAAGGCATAGAAACCCCATTCTGGACTCCTACTAGTCCATCATGCCCTAGAGCCAAATTTTCCTCTACCAAAGTAGCCTTAATGACCGCTTCCTTAAAGGTCTTAGGTTAGAGAACCTTATCTCCTCTGATGATGCAACCATTAAGCCTCCTAATAAAGTGTTGTAACATAAGAGGTGAATTATCACTAAATCCCGCATAGGGCTTGAGTTTGAAGAAATGGCACTCGTAATCATTAACAAGCAGATTGTGGAACTCATCTATGTACTGTTGCCGCCACTGATCAAATAAGAAACATTCCTGGAAGTTATCAAGAAAAATCTCCAAGTGATAGTCTCCATGGTAAGTCCCAAATTTCCACCAAGAAGTTATAAAACCTTCAAGGTGCCTAACGACACATCTTTCCCTAACATTGATATCAAACTATTGCATGGAAAAATATTGATCTAATGCGATGAGCCAAGTATCTTTCTCGAAACTAGTGCCAAGAAAATTAAAAGGAGGAGGTTTTGATATCAGAAGGTCTCTCATCTAATTTTCCTTTATAGCTTCTTGTTTGATGGTAGAGTCCCTTCTTCCTGGACTTTTGGATCTTTGTCTCTCCTCATTATCAAAATAGTGTTCTACTTCATGTTGAGCCTTGTTTTGCATAGGTAGACGTTCTATAATAGTCCGGAGAATTTACATAGCATTAATCTCCTAAATCACCATGATGTTTAGCACCACTACATCGTCCATACTTTTTGTAACTCAAAACCTTTGTGTCTATATATATATATAAAGAGAGAGAGAGACACACACACATACCTGATCAACTTAATTTCCTTGTCAGCTCACTAATTCTTCACAAAACGTATCATTACACTTCATTCATAGAAAAATGATATCATGCAACCATACACATGCTAAGATAGGAGGGGACCCATCATAAATCATACATCACATTACAAAAATAACTTATTTTATCATCCTGATCATCACGTCTACTCAGGTGCCCTATTTTCACTGCATATTATACTCACACAATTTCACAAACATGTAACTTTGTCCAGACGAAGCCAAAGCTCAAGTGATGACAATGGAGGCTTTATTATATCTCATAGAACATATATTTATGCTTGCAGACCATAAAGATAAATATTGCATTCTCTTGGATCAAAATAATATGATTGTACATTCTCGAAACTCTTGATACTTAGAGACATTTTTCACTTAACTAATTATCAAAAAATAATTTCCAGCATTTGCCTGGAATTGGCATTTGTTATTGCCCATTTTGTCAAATCCTCAGTTTGGTAGTGCAATATGAAAATGAAATAGGAATGTGTTAATGCTCATTTTGGTTCAAAATGAGCATTAACATCTTCCATCTGAAAAGGTGGAATTGGAATTTGAAATTGGAATTTGAATGGAGGGAAAGGAAATTTTTAAATTTCTCATGTCTACACTTAATTTTTTCATTTTTTATTTGTGTGGGGAGGGATTTAATTTATTTTTTTTTATTGGGTGGTTTGTAACTTTTTTTTATTCGATTTTTTTCGAAAAAAATTCAAATTTTTGCCGAATTTTTTTTCAAAGTTTTTTTCCAATTTTTTTTTCAAATTTTTTGACAAATTCTTTTGTCGATTTTTTTTCAAATTTTTGTTTTAAAAATTAATTTTTTATTTTTTTGAATTTTTTCTCAAAAAAATTTTTCAAACTTTTTGTCAAATTTTGGTTGCAGTGACTGTAACTTGGTTGCCTGCCACCAACTTTGGCTGCCTAAAACAGTCTGCGATTCCATTTTAAATTTAATTCAATTAATAAAAATGAATTATTAAATTAAAAAATATTAAAACAATTCAAAAAGAAAATTAAAAAAATCATACTCAAATTCCAATTCCAGTTTCAAAAAGTGGAACCAAACAGTCCAAACATAATCCCAAAATGAAAAACCGGATTATCAAATCCATGATTTGACTATTTCCAGCATTTGATCAAATCCATCATTTCCTAATTCCCGCTACCAAACAAGAGGAAGTGGATTTTGATCACATTCCTAATTCTCCCAAAAGAGTTTTGATGGTTCGCATTTTGAAAAAAGAAAATTTGAAACATTTTTTATGACAACTCAAGAAGAGAATGAATTATTAACACTAAATTTGAAAGACATCCTCATGGGTTCATGGGTGATAATGTAGCAACCGATAGAGGAATCCGATTAGTATGGAAATGAGAGATGCTAGTAATCTTTGGCATCTTGTAGAATTTAAATTAATATTGAAAAACTTAAACACTTCAAAAGGAGAAATTCGAAATTTTAAAAATTATGGAGCCAAAGAACGTTGGTTCGGGAATCCCAATTCCTCCCTTTCCTTGACAATCCATTCAAATTTAGTGGCACCCACAAATACAAAGGAGTATGGCAATTCGCGAGATAGGATTGTGAAAAAATGCTATAATGCATTATCTATTTGCAAGAGCTTCCACCATGCCCAACACGCTTGGGGTTGGCACCCTCAATGATTCTTGTAACTATATGGTTTTTCATGATTCATTTCCGAACAAAGAAAAAGGAGGAATGAAAATTCAATTCACGGGTAGTTAGTTGCGAACGCATTTCCAGGTATATATAGAAATATAGTCACTTGTTGTATATGAATAATATTTTATCTATCTTCATAGGCTATGTTGTAGAAACACCACATGGCTGCAGTTTAAGATTTTCTTATGTCAGAACTTAAGCATAATATACCAGATTTCAAATGATTGATTGATCAGGTCTTTAAAAGAAAGCATTGAGATCGAGACACTACATGTTTCTCTACAAATGATTACCGATTTACGAAGGTCACATAGGTTTTAAAACATTGATTATCCACCTATTAGTCGTGAGAAGATTATTGATGCCTCTAATGCTAAAGATATTCATGATGTAACTAATAGAAGTAATGATAAAATCTCCAAATTTCATCCCAAAAGAATTCAAATACCAAAATTGCCAATAGATGATAATATCGGTAGTTTTCATTGGCGAAATCAACCTCAATGAAAGAAGATT
This sequence comes from Chamaecyparis obtusa, assembly GCA_027943335.1. Classification (NCBI taxonomy): domain Eukaryota; kingdom Viridiplantae; phylum Streptophyta; class Pinopsida; order Cupressales; family Cupressaceae; genus Chamaecyparis; species Chamaecyparis obtusa. The sequence goes on from BSBK01005248.1 coordinate 2,384,434, forward strand.
ATAAAAAATACAGTTGGAAAGTTAATAGGGGAGAATCGGTAAGTAATCAAACTAGTTCTTTTAAGCTTCAATAGTTGCATGAGATGAAGGTAAGGGAAGAAATAATGATGGCTGCCTGTCTAATCAGCATAAAGTCATTAATCAACCATAGAAGCAAGTTAATGAATTGAAAATGAAAGGGGTCAAATGGAAAGAACTTAAAGGCATGAAATTTAATTTAATTGGAATAATCCTTAATAATATAAGATCTTGGAAGATGAAGACATAGATCGATTTGTCAAAGAATATGCCCTTTGAATGAAGTTATGATGAAGAGGTGGTGGGCCTGACTTTAATAAATATAATTTGAATAAGTGAGAAAAGTATATGATTCAAGCAAGGTCTAACTTTATAAACTCTATTTTAGGGGAGGAATAAAGAAGAAATTAAAACGGGGTTGGACAAAGAATCAGTTATAGGGAATGGAAAGAATCACCAGATGCTTATTTATGGGAGTCATTTCCAAAGGAGGGGGGTTATGTTCGTCTTTTTTCCGTGAGTTTGGGTACTACAGGAAAGGAGAAAATATTCTGATTTCTATTTGTAAAAGGGAAGAGAGGGAATGTATGTTTGATTTTCAAATCATGATTTTGGTACAGGGAAATATAATATTTTAGTTATTTGTTGTGTGTTTGAAGAAATAAGAGAATGTATGCTAAATATTTGAGTTTAAATATATCTTCTCTCTTGGAGTTAAATATTAGTCATTTTTTTAGATGCCATCCTGTTTTATTTAAATGTGTGTATTTTCATAAAATCTATGATTTTTATTTAGTCACATATCTTAAATGAAATATTTGATCTCCCTCTTGTTTCTTTGTAGTGGGAAGATAGAGTAAATGGACTTTGATTCATGTATTTAGTTTTCTTTCAAGTTATTTAAATGTGAAACCACATTCATGCCATGTTGATGGGTGAATGCTAGTGTGCCTTTTTGTCTTCTAGTTAAAGACATAACTAGTATTTTATTCATTGTAAATAAAATTAAGGGAGTTGTACCTTCATACCCAAATTTAGAGAGAACTTCTAAAACACCATTGTAAGTGACTCAAATGTTGGCATTGATTGTGTCCTCTAGTTTGGGCTTTAGGAGTTATTCAAGTAAGGGTATTTTGAAGAGGACAAATCTATTAACCAATAGATTTTTGGTGACTCAGCTGGGGAAATGAAAGTGAAAAACTAGTTCTTTTATTTCTCTATATTTTTACCAGTATCTTTGTGTATCCATGGTTGGCATCTTTGTTAAATCATCATGCAAAATTAAAGGGTTGCAAGAAAGGGAAAAAGACCAAATCCCACCATCGTTGAAATTCTTTAGATGGATGACAAAGTGCTGCATTAATTCAAGGACCATTGCAAAGAAATAATTTCTCATGTTGTAAAAACTAAGATGAGTATAAAAGATGATAATACGGGTGCACTTTTATGGATGAGTCTCTGCACTAGATATTATAAGATGAAAGAGCTGAAAGAGAGAACATGTGAACTCCAAAATCATGAGAAAAAAAAACTTCAATTGAAAGAAGAATTAAAGGTTGACGATGATGAGGCTCTAGTCATCTCAGTTTCATCTCTAACCTGCAACTATCTTCTCAGGAATGAGTAAGAATTCCAACAAAAAATAATTCAGCCTCATCAAGATCAGACATTATTGAGCAAGAATGATCAAGACAACATTGGAGAGTCTTTTAACTTGAATGAAAAAGGTTTTTTGAAGTCTTTCTCTTACCCAGAAATGGATAATTTCATCTTGAAAGTGTAGAAAATCATCTTGTTTCAATAGGTATAAAGGATAATTTTTTTTCGATTTGCATGCAACCAGAATATGACTCTTTTGGTTTTACACAGGAAGTGGATTAAATTGATTCTTTATGTTTAAAATTTTACATAATGAGTCTATTACAGAATCATTTCATTTTGATATGAAACAATACTATGTCTTCATAATGGAGCTTGTGTTGACAATAAAGTGAATCCATGCTTTGGTAAAGATGTTTCAAATTTGATAAAGTTGATTGAAAAAGAAAATTTAGAAGTAAAACAAGATGATGGCAAACATGATGAAATGTCATAACCCCAAGAACTATTGGTTGGTTTGGGTAGTACTTATTTTTGTGAAGAATAGATAATAGAGTAGTTATTTTCATCCATTAAAGAAGAGGATTTCAAGGAGAAGGATGCAGTTATTAATTTATTTCATACTTTAAGTTTGGATAGGGAGTTTGCAGATTTAATTTCAGCAAATTTAAATAATGAAGTCCTTTCAGCTAAGTTGGATCCCATGTATGACAAAGTGTCTCTCAATTTAGAGATTAATTCAAATGCTAAAAATTATTTCAAGAATGATGGTCTTAAGAATGGTTATTGTGAGAATGATACATCCTTTTACCTAGGAATTTTTTGGCATTACTTATTTTAACCACAAATTAGAAATTATTTGAGAAGTACTGTGTAGATGTTTCAAAAAAATTCAAAAGTTCATGATGAGACATGGCTCTTTGGCAATAGGCATTTAGTCACATTGTTTCTGCATGCTATCAATTTGGTGTTCAACATTGAGGAGGTTTGTAGAGGAAAATGATTTTGGGCCACACCAAAAGACACAATTCATTACTGAGAAAAGGTTCCTACTTCTCCTAGCCAGTAAATAGTTTTGTGTACAAGTATTTCTAGGCTCTACTTCTTGATGTAGGATTTTCCTTCCTCTATATACTTGTAAATAAGTTTTGGGATTTCTAGGTTTTGTTGTGTTTATCTTAGTTTTTGGCTTGTTGGTTTTGCTTGAGTCCCCTCCACCTGTCTGCAAAAAGCTCCATGTGTCTTGTTCTTCTTTGACTATGTTACCCAATGGATTAGGCGTTGGTTTTAACTAGAGACATGTTGGATTCTTTGTGTCCTTTTAGTCCACCCCTCCAAATAGATTCATTTGTTGGCTTTCCTATGGAACTCCCAATTTAAAATTTCAAAACTGGACCCTTATCCTATTAATGATGATTAAATGTGAAATTTACATGATTTTGATCATAATATCTTGTGAAGATGATATTTTATAAAAATGCATGTGGAATAATTATTGAACCATAAATAATGTGGGTTAGGTTCAATGGTTAAAGTTTAACAGGTTCAAAGGTGTAGGTTCAACATGTAGAATTCAAAGAATAGAGTGCCTAGGTTCGAGATTTAATTTCAATGATTCAAGTTAAAAGTTTGAAGAGTTTTGCGAGTTTGATATTTCATGGGCTACAAGCTCAATGGTTCAATAACATTGAGTTACCAAGAAGATGAGTCATTTTTTTGTTAAAAGTATCACTTCAAAGAATTATTTTAATTGCACCTCTATTTGATGTTGAATTCAAATATAATGAGATAGAATAAAATATCAAAATGTAACAAGGATAAATGCTGCAGTACAAGCCATTCCAAATGCCTCAGAGTAAGGAAGGTTTGTGCTATTTTTTTATCAAGACACACCTTAAAACATTCACTATTAAGAATATATAATATTGATCTATTGTAGCTGAAAGCTATTGGCGTTACATATAGGGATGAAGGTACTTCTTAAGTAGAGATAATAGGGGTAAATTTTAGAACATGCACATAAGTAGTATTTAAACTAATTGATGCAAGAAGGATAAGAAAATTTGAGGAAAAGAAAATGGTCTTTTTATCATTAACACATAAGCCACTTAATTTTGATAACGATATATCAATTATAATTGTCATTGAATAGCAAGATTCTCGGATTATATAGCCGAGACATGGGATACTAGATTCATACGGAAATTATATTGGTAGTTTAAGTGATTAAGGATTTGGTCAAGTCGTTGTTCCATTCCTATAAAATGTATTGAAAATATGCATAGAGAATTTTCCTAGTTACTGACATCAAAAGATCATTGAGAAATCATTATATAAGCTAAAGTTAGTTGATTTCGACCACTTTCCTAATTCTCCCAGGACGGGTTTGAAGGTCCTCATTTTGGCGAAATAAATTTTGAAACAGTTTTCAGGATGACTAAAGAAGAGAATGAATTGTTAACACTTAATTTGAAACACATCCTTGTGGGTTCTTGGGTGATAATGTAGAAACTGATAGAGGAATTAGATTAGTATGGAAACGAGAGATGTTGGTAATCTTTGGCATCTTGTAGAGTTTAAATTGATATTCAAAAACCTTTGACACTTCAAAAGGAGAAATTGTCAGTTTTAAAAATAATGGAACCAAACAAGGTTGGTTTGGGAATCCCAATTCCTACCGATCCTGGACAACCAATTCAAATTTAGTGGCACCTGCAAATACTGAGGAGGATGGCAATGACAAGATGGGTATCTCAAAAACTAATATAATGCATGATGTATTTGCAAGAGGTACCACCATGCTTGACACGCTTGGGGTCAACACCCTCAATGATTATTGCAACTGTATAGTTTTCCATCATCCATTTTCGAACAAACGAAAAGGAGGAATGCCAATTCAATTCACTAGTAGTCAGCTGCGAACGCATCCAGGTATGTTTAGCAACGTAGGCACTTGTGTACGTGAATAATATTATGTCTATCTTCACAGACTATGTTGTAGAAAAAGAACAAGGTTGCAGTTTAAACACTTTTGGTTATGTCAAAACTTAAGCAGAGTATATCGGATTGCAAATGATGGATTGATAAGGTCACTAAAAGGAAGCATTGAGCTCGAGACGCTACCTATTTCTCTATAAATATTATTAATTTATAAAGGTCATGGAGGTTTTAAAAGATCACTGAGCATCCACCTATTAGGTGTGAGAATATTTTTGATGCTTCTAATGCTGAAGATATCCATTATGGAACCAATATAAGTAATGTCAAACTCTCCAAATTCATCCCAAAAGAGTTCGAATGCCAAAATTTCCAATAGATGATAATATCAGTGGTTTTCATTGGTGAGCTCAACCCCAAAGAAAGAAGATTAATTGGAAAGTTAACAGGGGTGAATTAGTAAGCATTCAAGCTAGTTCTTTTAAGCTTCAAGAGTTGCATGAGATGGAAGTAAGGGAAAAAATAAACATGACCGCTAGTCTGATCAGAATAAAGTCATTAATCAACTAGGGAAGCAACTTAATGAATTGAAAATGAAAGGGGCCAAATGGAATAAAATTAAAGGGATGAAATTTAAATTAATTGGGATAAGCCTTGATGGTATAAGAGCTTGGCAGCTGAAGACACACATGGATTTTTCAAATACACCTTTTAAATGAAGTTACGATGAAGAGGTGGTGGGCCTGACTAATAAATCATTAAAGTTACAAATCACTTTAGTGAGTTATTATTTTATTTTTTCAATTTTAAAGAAATAGTAAGAAGAGAGAAGATGATCGAATAAGTGAGAAAAGCATACGATTCTAGCAAGGACTAACTATATAAACTTTTTGAGAAATGTATGATTTTAGGGGAGGAATGAAGACGAAATGAAAAAGGTGTTGAAAAAGGGGTTCCAAAGAATCAGTTATGGGAAATTGAAAGAATCAAAATATGCTTATTTATGGGAGTCGTTTCCAAAAGAGGGGGAGGGGGGGGGGGGGCGGGGGGTTTGTTCTTTTTTCCATGAGTCTGGGTGCTACAAGAAAGGAGAATTTTTCTTTATTTCTATTTGTATCACGAAGAGAGGGAATGCATTTTTTATTTTCAAAGCATGATTTTAGTAAAAGGGAAATATAATCTTGGAGTTATTTATTGTGTGTTTGAAGAAAGAAGATAATGTATGCTAAATCTTTGAGTTTAAATATATCTTCTTTGACTAAAGATAATCTTTGAGTTATTTGAGTCATTTCTTTTAGATGTTGTCTTGTTTCATTTAAATGTGTATGTATTTTCATAAAATCTATGAGTTTTATTTATTCACATATTTGAAATAAAATATTTGATCCCCCTCATGTTTCTTTTTCGTAGAAAGACTAAGTAAATGACCTTTATGCCATGTATTTAGTTTTCTTTCAAGTTATTTAAATCTGAAACCTCATTCACGCCATGTTGATGCGTGAATGCTAGAGTGCCTTTGTGTCTTTTGATTAAAGACATAACAAGTATTTTATTAATTGTAAATCAAATGAAGGGATTTGTACCTTTATATAAAAATTTAGAGAGTACTTGCATAATACCATTGCAAGTGACTCAATTGTTGGTATTTTGAAGAGGAAAATTTTGTTAACCAACATGATGCAAAATATATAATGATATGATAATAAGATAGAATGATCATGAGTAAACAATATCTCTCCTAAGTCACATTAGTTGTAGAAAATCACATTGGAAAACAAAGTTGCATTAGGATCAAACAAGGAAGAAAAATATTCTTTTATATAAGTCCTAAAAAGAATCAAGGATAGACATAAAGAGATTAAAATTTTGAATACCTAATATTAGAGGGTGCTTAAGGATCAATAAGATTAAGAGGTTAACTTCAATGAAGGAATGAAATTAGCTCGTAGATAAGAGATGGTTAAATTTTTGTAATACCTCACAAGATGCATTGCAATGATTTAGACATTTAAGTGACATGAGAGGAAAAAGAAAGTATATTTAATTAAATAAAAAATTATTCATTTAATACATAGTAAATAAAGATGGAACTATATAGTCTGTATTAGATAAAGTGAGAGAGCGTCCAAATCCTTCCAAAAGATCCAAAAGATGAAACATAAGAGGATTCTCCAGGAATGAGACCACCCAAAACATAAACCAAAATAGAAAAATAACTGTTATACACTAAGTTTACACCTTTGTTTCAAGCTCTCTTGGTCTTGATAACTTAGTATAACATGGGAATCATCTCCAGGTTGTGGGACCTATGCTAACTGAGATGAGACCTCCAAGTTCTAGGCTGGTTCCTCTTGGATAATCACCTTAATTTGCTTCTTGACGGGAAAGTAAATCTTGAGGGGAAAAGAGATAGAAGGAATGCATGAAAGGGAAATGACTGGAAGCAAACTACCTACTAGGTGATACACCGAAATGAAATGAACATGATACACTAACCAAATCAACATGAAAGCTCTCAGATCTAATAGAACACAATCTTTCTAAACAGGCTTGCATAAGTGTTTCATAGAGGGGTCTGGACAAAAGATAGAAACTATGACCTGCAAGCAGATGTTCTCTTCAGCAAAAGGGCAGAGGAATGAGATAGAATGACAGGGGGCTGAAATATACCCACAAAATCACTCAAATCAGATTAGACACAATAGTAAACATATAAGCTGAAAGAAAGAAGGGCCTTGGAACTCCAAGATTTCTCTAACAAAGCCAGTACATCATATTCAATAAGAGAAATACAGACAAGGGAAAGACCAGAGGGTAGAAAAAATGCCACGGATAGCCTCTATTGAGTTTGAGATTTCAATGAAAGATCACAAACTATAAAAGTCAGAGGGCAGAAAGAATGCCATAGATAACTCCTAGAAAGAGAAAAAATCTTTTTACAAAATGTAAAATTTGAGCTTCAAAAAGCTCCAAAAAACAATATATACATCTCCTTCACTATACACAGGCAGGAGAAAAACCTAACTAGGGTTACAGATTTTCATGATAAAAACCCTAACTCTGGATATCTGATCATAAATGCTCATGAAAATATCTCAACCGACCAGATATCATTTTGCGTGTCCATCTCTGTACTATATCTTCCTGTAGACAAGTTGCCTTGATCTATCTACCTCTCTACAACTCGAGCTCATTATGAATGCTTAAAATCTGATCCTTGTAGATATTTGTATTTTTTAGTACAGAAGGCCACAGGTGGCACCAACCCTAAATGTTTCTGCGATGCAAGAACACCTACATGGTACCTTGAGAAATCAGCAAGTGACAGCCATCAAATATTCTTCATCATCTTCCCAACTGCAACCGTCCTGAGAACGTAAATTCTGAGCTACCCTTTTGTCACTCACGGCTTGCTAGATCAAACGCTGGCAAAACCCCTACAGAAATATTCAAATTTGAAAAACAATGGCTAGGAGGCTCAGCTTTAAAATGCGACCCTCGATATCAACATTTCCTGATAGATGAACGGCCCAGATCACCTTTGTAATAGTCGCAAGCCCCTCTGAAAAGTCAAATACCACACCACCAGTCGGAACCAATGAGAAGCAAACACTTCAGCATTACATAGCACATTAGACCCACGACATCCTTAACCCTTCATCAGACTGTTGTCACTATACCATGACCTTAAACTTCATGCACCTTACTTCAATGGTATAATGACAACCGTAGATCTTCTCTGAGCTATAACCCACCTCATAAGCCAAAAGGACTTAGGCCCACTGACAAATCCTCATCACCATCCAACCGGCCAATGAAAAACAAACACATTAGAACACGAGGACCCACCTAAGAAAGCCTCGACAATAAAGTAAAATCAACGGTTGTCACATGATCTCATGGGCTAAGAATATTCCATGCAATCATAAGACGATCGTCAGATCAAAAGTTGAGACATCACACTAGGCCCACCCTGCCAAACCTCCACATCACTAGCCTTTAACCAATTAGAAGTGTACACCTCAGACTACATGGCAGTGGGCCCACTGAAAACTAAAATGCTCCATTGGAATGGAGATCAACGGCCATTATTATATCGTGATGTTAACCTTCGAGCACATCTCCTCAGCGGTATAGTGACAATCATCGATCATGCATGAACCTTAACTGCTAGGAAACCGAGACCACCAAAAAAATTGTAACCGCTCGCCAAATCGCAGGATGTTAAGGACCAAATTGCCAAGAATCAGAGAACTTGCGACCAATTAGAAAAATAAAGCGCACGTGAAGAAATGGACCCTTAGTGACCGAAAAGGTAACGGTGAAATAGAACAGGCCAAAGGGTTTAGGGCTTTTTTTTTTTTGGCTCCAATGGTCACATTTTTGAATTGAAAGGCTTGTAGACCAAGGAGCTAGATGGTTGTAGAGGCCAGAAGAAAAGGTAGAAGGCCATGAAATTTTTTGAGGTGCTTAGCAGGGTTAAAATGGAGATCTTGTTTTAAATTCAGCTTATGACCAAAATTGAATAGATATGAAATTTTGGGTAACATTTTGGTGATTTCTACTGGATGTCAACCTACTAGACATGGAAACCAGTGGCCTTAAAATGGTCCATTGGGCATGGAGTCATCACTTGAACACAGAAACTCTGATAGAGAGACAAACTTGGAACCAGAGGAACAAAACCGTACGTGGGCACTTCTTGGAAAACAGGGAGACTAAACTAGAAAATAGGGATAGAAAGAAGGAAAACTAACCTAACCTAAACTAAGTAGTACAAAAAATTGGTCAAACAAAGCCATTCACTGGTAGGCTGAAATAACTACCCTTCCTCATTAGGATATTTTTTGTTGAGTGCATAAGGATAGCTACAAGGATATGAGGCATATAAATATTTATAAAATAATGGTGAACTACCTCTGCAAGGATAGGATCAAGTTTACTTACCTCAAACTGATCATGTGTAGATGTCTCAGTAAACTCCTTCTGGGCCAGGTATCTAATAGGGTAGCCTCTTGAAAGTCTGAAGGAAGAACCCTCCTTGATGGCTTCTTTTTTATCTTCATGGTTGCCTTCTTTTATGGATAGCCACGTCAACTCATCCTTCATGGACAGGGAACTATCATGCTCTTCCTTCAAATATGCAAAGAACTCATCAAAGTTGTCAATATCTTGAAGATCCCCAAGAATAACCGGCTCTTTACAATTAAGCTCCATACACAAGCTTCCTATGATGCTCTGTAAATAATCCTCCCTGAGGCTCTAGTTACCTTCTTCATATTGGGAAGTCTCCTCCTTGAAGATGAGATCAAGCTCATGAATCAGCATATCCTCGGGATCAATCTTTTCTAGCTATTGCAATTGTACAGAGGTGGCTATGATCATAGCCTCTTCATTTTTCTCAACAAAACTAGGCAGCTCATCTAACAAGGACAAGGAATCGTCTTCTATATCAACCTCCTATTGATGATGAACCTTTTGTTCTGATTGACCTTTAGCCATAGGTAATGGCATGGTCTCTTCATCATCAACAACAAGGAGGGAGAGCTCATTGAACAAACCGACCAAGAGCTCGGACTGAGCATCAAACTCCATCTCCTAACATTGCTGGCTGACTTTATCACAATCATCATGCAACACTAATACCTCATATTTCTTCTCCTCTTCATCACAAGAAAGCTCATTTACCATAGGTCCTTGCTCGGACACTAGACTAGTATCTTCAAAAAGACTTGGCATCTGACAACCAGGAGGCAAAGTCCATTGGGGTATCCACAACACTTCATCATCTTGAGAGACTAGAGGGGCCTCTTGAGATGAAAAAATTTCTTGTACGAACTACTCTTGCAGAGTGGTAGATTGAATCTCAAGTGAAGGCTCTTGGAAAGAGTTTTTTGCCTTAAAACTTGGGATGTGAAATTGAGGGGGTTCAGGGGGAGACATAGAAGGCATACCTGTCTTGAAGCTTGGAAAATTGAAAGCCCTGCCATCTTGGTGTTGCACTATCTCAATATAGGCCACAACAAGGTTGCGACTGCTCCAAAACAGGCATAGACTCTTGCAAGGTATTCCTAAAGCTTGGAAATGAATGCTTTGTAGGCTCTTCATGTGTAACCTCTTGAGACAAATGGGCTCTCCAGCTTGGGATCCTAGGCCTAGGAGCTTCTTGTTCAACAATTTGTGATCTTAGCCTTGCTGACTCAACATCAACTCAACGATTGATCTCTTGTTGAATTTTTTTTATTTTTTGCTCATCAACAAGAGCCTCTACCACTTGGTAGAAAACTAACCCCTATTTATAACTTTGAGCCTCCATCTCCTACTACTCTCTGATCTCAGATGCCTGCTTAATCAAATTAAGCAGTAGATTCTTTATCTATTCTTGCTCTTTCATCAAGTTTGAGCTGTGAATTTGTTGCCAATGAAGCTGAAAACGGGGGGGTGGGTGGTAAGCATGATGAAGTAGCTGGCTATGCATTTTTTTTTGTACCATTTGTGCCCATGATCCCTCTTGTTGGAGGGCCCACTCATAATCTTGTACAAGGGCATAATCATTTGGGACATGTTGGATATATTGATGGCCTTGTATAGTATGAAAGCTTGGGGTAAAAGCATGCCTTAGGTGGCTTTGATAAGGCTGATAACTAGCCCATTGAGCATTGTCTTCATAATAGGATGGTGGGTAACCTAACTATCCATGATAACTTGACATGTCTACTCATGCAATCAGCTAGAATTTGAATATGAAAGATTTGAAACATACCAGTACTCAATCTCTGAAACTAGTAGACTTTCCAGAGCCACCAGATATGGAGCACAACGACCTCTTCTAGGTCTATAGGATACTATCAGCATATTAAAAATAGCATACCTGAACATGAATCTAAGATTTAGTCCCACTGGGCGTGCCAAAATTGCTATACACTAAATTTGCACACTTGTTTCAACCTCTCTTGGTCTTGATAACTTAGTATAGCATGGGAATCATCTCCAGGTTGTGGGACCTATGCTAACTGAGATGAGACCTCTAGGTTCTAGGCTGGTTCCTCTTGGATAATCACCTTAATTTGCTTCTTGACAGGAAAGTAAATCTTTAGGGGAAAAGGGATAGAAGGAATGCATGAAAGGGAAATGACTGAAAGAAAACTAGCTACTAGGTGATACACCGAAATGAAATGAACATGATACACTGACCAAATCAGCATGAAAGCTCTTAGATCTAATAGAACACAATCTTTCTAAACAGGCTTGCATAAGTGTTTCACAAAGGGGTCTGGAGAAAAGACACAAACTATGACCTGTAAGCAAACATTCTATTCAGCAAAAGGGCACAGGAATGAGACAGAATGATAGGGGGCTGGAGTATACCCACAAACTCACTCAAATCAGATTAGACACAATAGTACACATATAAGCTAAAAGAAAGAAGGGCCCTGGAACTCCAAGATTTCTCTAACAAAGCTAGTACATCATATTCAATAAGAGAAATATAGACAAGGGAAAGACCAGAGGGCAGAACAAATGCCACAGATAGCCTCTATTGAGTCTGAGATTTCAATGAAAGATCACAAACTGTAAAAGTTAGAGGGCAGAAAGAATGCCACAAATAACTCCTAGAAAGAGAAAAACTCTTTTTACAAAATGTAAACTCTGAGCTTCAAAAAGCTCCAAAAAACAATATATACATCTCCTTCACTGTACGCAGGCAGGAGAAAAACCTAACTAGGGTTACAAATTTTCATGATAAAAACCCTAACTCTGGATATCTGATCATAAATGCTCATGAAAATATCTCAACCAATCAGATATCATTTTGCGTGTCCATCTTTGTACTATATCTTCCTGTAGACAAGCTACCTTGATCTATCTACCTCTCTGCAACTCGGGCTCATTATGAATGCTTAAAATCTGATCCTTGCAGATATTTGTATTTTTAAGTACAGAAGGCCACAGGTGACACCAGCCCTAAATGCTTCTGTAATGCAAGAACACCTACATGGTACCCTGAGAAATCAGCAAGCACCAGCCATCAAATATTCTTCATCATCTTCCCCACTACAACCATCCTAAGAACGTAAATTCTGAGCTACCCTTTTGTCACTCATAGCCTGTTGGATCAAACGCGGGCAAAACCCTTGCAAATATATTCAAATTTAAAAAACAATGACTAGTAGGCTCAGTTTTAAAACACAACCGTCGATATCAACATTTCCCAGCAGATGAATGGCCTAGATCACCTTTGTAATAGTCGCAAGCCCCTCTGAAAAGTCAAATGCCACATCACCAGTTGGAACCAATGAGAAGCGAACACTTCAGCATTATGTAGCACATCGGACCCACAACATCCTTAACCCTTCATCGGATGGTTGTCGCTATACCGCAACCTTAAACTTCATGCACCTTACTTCAATGGTATAACGACAACTGTAGATCTTCTCCGAGCTATAACCCGCCTCATAAGCCAAAAGGACTCAGGCCCACTGACAAATCCTCATCACCATCCAACCGACCAATGAAAAATGAACACATTAGAACACGAGGACCCACCTAATAGAGCCTCAACAATAAAGTAAAATCAACGGCTATCGTATGATCTCATGGGCTAAGAATATTCCATGTGATCATAAGACAGCCATCAAATCAAAAGTTGAGACAACACACTAGGCCCGCCCTACCAAACCTCCACATCACTAGCCTTCGACCAATTAGAAGCGTACACCTCGGACTACATGGCAGTGGGCCCACTGACCATTGAAACACTGCATTGGAATGGAGATCGACGGTCATCATTATATCATGATGTTAACCTTCGAGCACATCTCCTCAACGGTATAGCGACAATCATCGATAATGTCAGAACCTTAACTACCAGGAAACTGAGACCACCAAACAAACTGTAACTGCTCACCAGATCGCAGTATGTTAAGGACCAAACTACCAAGAATCAGAGAACTTGTGACCAGTTAGAAAAATAAAGTGCACATGAAGAAATGGACCCTTAGTGACCGAAAAGGTAATGGTGAAATAGAACAGGCCAAAGGGTTTAGGGCTTTTTTTTTTTTTTGGCTCCAATAGTCACATTTTTGAATTGAAAGGCTTGCAAACCAGGGAGCTGAATGGTTGCAGAGGCTAGAAGAAAAGCCAGAAGGCCATGAAATTTTTTGAGGTGCTCAGCAGGCTTAAAATGGAGATCCTGGATTAAATTCAGCCTATGACTAAAATTGAATAGATATGAAATTTTGGGCAATAATAACATCAAAATAAAATATTAACAAAATAACTAAAAATATTTTCGAGCCCAAAACCAGAACTTGAAGGGTAGGGGGCTTAACAATCTTCCAGTCATAGTTGGGATCCTTTAGCGAATTTAGAAAGGAGCCTTTTTTCATTGCCTTCTTTAGGGGCCAAAGAAATTGGTACCTTGATTTCCAAGAGAAATTCTATCTCTTCCATTTGATTTTTACCATACTTGTGATCTAATTCCTCTTGAATAATCTAGAGAGAACCAAAAGCCTTGGCTATCATCCTTTTACTAAAATCAACAACCACTTTAAAATTTATTTTTCAAGATCCTCTTGGTTACTTTTATTATTAGAAATAACATTTAAGATTTACTTTTTCTCCCACTTAGAGGTCACTAACTCATGCAACTCTCTTGAATCTAGTCTTCAATGTTCACCTAAATATTTAGCCTATTGGATATGTTTTTTATCGCTTCCTAAACCATCTCCTCATACATTATTTTAGACCATTCATTTTCTTTAGCATTGATCTCTACCAAGGCCTTGAGCATATCAAAAAAAATTTGGTTCTATGCAGTTCAACCAACATCCATGGATGAAACCACAATAATGGGTTACACTTTTTCTTAGGAAGGAATTTGTAATTTTTGGCAAGATGTCAAAAATAAAATATTTCTATTAGGACTCACTTTTGATTGGAATCCCTTTTTACTTCGAATCAAGTCTTGGACTTTTGATTGAAAGTCCCCAAACAAGGGGGTTTTGATCGTAACTAGGTTTTGATAGAAATCCTTTTTTAACTTTTTTATTCAATTTATTGGGTTTTGATTGAAACCTCTTATGTGGGGAGTTCTAATTGAAACCCCTAATTTTGGGGGTTTTCTAAAAAATGAAGGCCCATTGTCAAAATCATTTTGATAGTGGGGTTTCATCTAGGAGCATGAGGCTTTCATTTGGGCATAGCAGAAAATGACATTCGAGTATATATTTTCAAAGTGATATTCTAGTATATTTTACAAGTTTTCTTAATGTAGTTTTTCCTAAATATTATTTTATTTAATATTAAATAATATTTTTCTCATATGAACATGTATATATATGTATATACATGCATGTATGTGTATATGAATGTATATACATATATACATGTATATGGATAAATATGTATGTATATATGTATGTATACATATATACATACATATAGATACATATATATATATATATGTGTATGCGTGTGTGTGTAGACACACACACACACATATATATATACATATATTTATTTATGTATCTATACATGTATATGTATCTATGTGTGTGTGTGTGTGTGTACATGTATATATTTGTATATATGTAAATACATATATATGTATATAGATGTACATACACATAGGTATATATGTATGTTTATACATTCTATATATGTGTACATGCATTTTTATGTGCATATGTTCATATGTATCAATACATATATGTGTATACATAGATACATATAAATGTATCTATGTATACACATATTTGTGTCTATACATATGCATGTACACATGTGTACATGTAGAATATATAATTATACATATATACACATGTACATATATCTATATGCATATATCTATATGTAAACATATGCATGTATACATATTTATGTTCACATAGATATGCATAAATGTGTACATATATATATATACATATATATATATATATATGTATATATATATATGTATATATATATATATACATATATATACATATATATATATATATATATATGTATATATATATATATACATATATATATATATATATGTATATATATATATATATATGTATATATATATATATATATGTATATATATATATATATATGTATATATATATATATATATATATGTATGTATATGTATGTATATGTATATATATGTATATATGTATATATATGTATATGTATGTATATGTATACATATACATATATATACATATATACATATATATACATATATATACATATACATACATATACATACATATACATATACATACATATATACATATATATACATATATATACATATACATATATATATATACATATCTGTATATATATGTATATATGTATATATATGTATATACATATATACATATATATACAAATATGTATATATATATATAGGTATATATGTATATATACAAATATACATATATATATATATACATATATACCTATATATATACATATCTGTATATATATATATATATATATACATATCTGTATATATATATATATATATATATATATATATATATATATATATATATATATATTTATATTGGTAAGTGCTTTTGACTAGAGCTTTTGAACTAGTGGGGTCACATTAAGTGGGACCCCATCCCCAATGAGAATGTGGATGTCGAAGCCTCGATGCCTCGTAGATACACCTATATTGATAATGCCTTAACCATCCAATCAATGAAATGCGTTATCACTCCACTGATGTCTACCTCCTTATGCCTCCCTCTTCACACACCACCAAGCTCCTTATCTCTCCATCATAAATCCTCCTTATCTCTCCTAGCGGCTGGGGCCACACACCTTCACGTTGTTCTTCCGTGCCAATTTCTTTTGCCCCTAGCACTGCAGACCACCACACCACCGGTCCCATTTTTGCGACATCACCAAAAACCTTCCTATGCGCTTGTGCCCGCAAGTCAACCATTGCTGGGGAAGTGGGGAATCCTCTACCTGTCATTCGATCACCAAGCAAACATTGCCACTTTCCATGCCTCGAGCTCCGCATAGCGAGCTTCCGCTAGTCTCCCCATTGATTCTCCTAGTCCCTCCATGAATTTGACCCTAGGACGACCCTATTCACAAGAGTTCATAGCTACCATTGCATTGTGAGCTCGTGCTTATATATATATATATATTTATATATATATATATATATATATATATATTCCAAGTACATAGAGCTATATAGATTTCTATTATAAGACATCATGGAAGATCAACTAATGGATCCTCAAGATCTATTTAGATGAACTAATTAGGAGATTGAGAGACTCAATCAATAGTGCTCGTAGGATGAGTGTTTATATAAGAACACTTGATGGTTTATTCTTGATATTCAGGTTCATATTAGGAATGACATTCAGGCTACTAGTGCCTATTCACTAGATTCTATAGAGGCTATTCTTGCTAACACAAGGCAAGACTTTTGTAATAGCTTGTCTCTTACTATGGTAAAGGTTTATTGCCCAAAGAAACCCTAAAAGATAAATGTTTCCCAGTTTATGTAGGAAAGAATTATGTGAAGAGATACCAGGTGACTAGATATCAGGATCCTACTATGGTTTCTTTGATATACTGCCACTTTATTTATTCTCATGTTTGTTATCCTAATAACAAACAAATTCCAATCTATTTTGCACATAAACTTTATGTTGAGGTTTGTTTATGTAAGGTCGTGAACTACACTGATTTTCCACGACATCTTGAATAGGGTTGTGGTAGGCTTTCTTATAGAGATGCTTATCATCAACCCTATCAAAAATTACCATAACACAGAGCCATTTTCGGTCAGAGGGAACTTTTTCTTTCTCCTACATTGGTTCCTATGGTAGACAAGGTTGTTCATAGCACCTAGCTTTGAGGACCATTGATATAGTTGGGGACATCTTACTAACAACTACCTTGATATCTAGTGATCACGTTGGCTAATATTTTATGAATTCAATTATTTTGATGCTTGGTTAGAGAATCCTCTAGAAATACCTTAGATGATATTTATTGTACAGTGACCATCTCTTCACTTGCTATCCTAGAGGGTCCAACAAGAGATGTGGCTTGTGTTATGATGAACAATTTGTCTAAGGATCTTTTGGATGCATGTGCATCTACTGTAGAAGACCATCATTATCCTATAACATATGTCATATGTCATGTAAGTACTATGAGACACTCTCATCCACATCATTCTTGACACCTAGACTAGGGCCATAGTTGTAATGCCCATCAGGATCCACCTATTGACCAATCTATTGGTGCAGAGAGAGGAACACGGTATAGACCCGTTGGAAAGTGTAATGCACCAGTCCTTTAATATTGGACTTGAGGATGTTAGGTTCATCATGAAGATGATAGGTTATAGGATTTTTTGACACGTGATGATTCAAATTATATGACATCTCATTTTCACAGTCTAATACATTCATCATTATTGGGATGCATGTTGACTAGTCATGTTGTATATGTAGAGTTGATCTTGGATAAGGCCCAATAGAATATTGATATTT
Source organism: Chamaecyparis obtusa (assembly GCA_027943335.1). NCBI lineage: Eukaryota > Viridiplantae > Streptophyta > Pinopsida > Cupressales > Cupressaceae > Chamaecyparis > Chamaecyparis obtusa. The sequence continues at coordinate 2,402,517 of BSBK01005248.1, forward strand.
TGGTGGACATGATTACAGATAAAGACTTTGAGTACTATTAGATGTCACCTTCTACACAAGTAAATTTTATTTTTAACATTATGCACTCATACTATAAATTTAAAAAATTTATAATTTAAATTATATTTTAACTAGTTTCATATCATCATGTATATGTAGATCCCTATAGTTTTATTATCTATTAGTGTCATACACTTAGTCATTATCTAGGCAATGTTGGTATGTCATCACTGTGACTAAGTCATATAATGTATAATTACTGAGCACTAGTCGCTACCGAGTAAACCAATGGTCATCGAGTACTTTTGTATTATTCGAGTGAGTTTTTGCCGAGTTATGTAAAGAAGACCATGCCAAGCGCCAGAGTATAAGGAATAGTGAATTCCAAATGCAAGAGATATTGATTGCCGAGCAAGTCAGAATTAACATATGTATTTGTTAAGGCACAATCACTGAGGTAAAATATTTTTGCTAACATTCATATTTTGTTTACTATTTGTTGAGGAAATCACGGAGGTGATTATGCTTCTACTTTGTAATCATTAATCCCTATGCAACACTTGGAGCCAATCAGAATTAAGGAAAGGTTAGGCATAAAAATGAGTTAATCTGGATCATAGATCTCAAATCTTGGATGAACTCAGTTGTCTATATAAGATAAGATCTGAACCCTAATATGTGTGTGGATGTGAAAGAAAAGAGAGAATATCTTCAGACCAGTGAAGTATTCTAATAGAGTTCAGTGACCGAGTGAAACAAAGTAAGGTAGTGAAGGACATAACAGAGATAATCTTGATAGATAAGATCAAATCAATACTGGAAGGAGGAGATTTGTAATTAGCATATAGTGCAGACCAAAGGATTAGGTACTAAGATATTCTAACAAGTATATCAAGGTAAATATCTTAATAGAGTGGTTTTAACAGACCTTATGTGTTCTCTTAACCAAGTGATTATTTAGTTGTAAGTTTTAAATCCTTTTGCAAGGTAGATTGTATAAGTCTTTTAGCTCTTAACAAGGAAGACCCCTCATAGGGTAGATCATATTTTGTGATCAAATTTGTATCCCTAAGAAACAAACTTTATACTATAGTAGTGAAGATTTGTGGGTGTCATCCCCACCTTAGTTTTACCTTTCAAGGGTTTTTGGGTAACCAAAATTATCGTGTTGTGAGTACTTTCATGAATGATATTTATTTTATCAGTTTCATTTCAATACCATTCATGTTTTTAGAAATGTAAAATGGATTAATAGGTGATATCTGATTCACCCCCCTTCTTAGAATCACATTTCCCAATAGATTTCCAACAATTGGTATCAGAGCATTAGGGTTTCTTACAAAAAGTCTAACCACTTGAAGAAAAATATCTTGAGATGGAGTTCTACAAGTTAGGAAAAATTATAGAGAATCAAAAGATTGATGTTTAGCTTTCATTACAACAACTTGAAGTAGTTAGAGGAGAACTGAAGAAGTCCTTAAGAAGAAGAAGAGAAATTGCTATTCAACAAAATGAATCACAATATCAAGAAGAAGATACTACTAGACTATTTGATAATAGAAACTCTATAGAAAGTGACAAAGCCATACAAGAGCTATTGGATAAAAATAACATACTAAGTGAGGACATCAAAAATCTGAAGAGAGAACAAGAAATTCAGTCTGTCAGATTTTGTGAAGTAGTTGAATAGAAAAAGAAAACTGAAGATGACAAGACAATGACAGAAGAATACAAAAGATAAATATCAATGAGACTTGATGAAAGGAAAAGCAACATGCAAAGGTTGAATAATAATCAACTAGACATGGTAAATCAACTGCTATTGGTTAATCAAGAATTGGGTAGGAGAGATGTGGAAATCACCAATCTGAGATCAAAAAATAATTAGCTAAGGAATGAATTGAGATCTAAAAAGGAAACAAATGAAAGGATGAACAAACCTAATGAAGCTACAAGATACTTTGAAGAATTGTTAAGGTCACCTAGAAGATCTAATGATAGATCTGGACTTGGACTAAATGAGAAATAATCATCCACTAAGGAAGGAGAATCATCAAAAAGTGGAGAGTAAAGGAATGATAAACCAAAGAATAACAAGCCTACATGCCATCATCGTGGAAAGCCAAGACATACAACTAACATCTGTAGAAGAAAACATGGTAAGTCTAATCCTAAACCTAAATTTAATAGACAATGTTTTAACTGTAATAAGTTTTGACATCAAGCACAAGAATGTAGGTCTAAGGTCACCAATCCACCTCAGTCACCAAAATTTCAAGGACTTTCAATTGTTAGAAGTATGGACATAGAGCATTTGAATGAAGATCTAAACGTAAATGGTCATCAAATGAATAGACTAAGTCACCTATGAAGAATAACTCATATAACTGAGATTATAACACTTGGTACAGTTGTCATTACTATGGAAAATATGGAAACATTGGAGCAAATTGTCTAAAGACTCATTTTAGAGGGAAATCTAAATGTTGGATGAATGGAAGTATGGTATGCTACAAATATTGTAACAAGATAGGTCATCTAAAGAAAGACTATAGATCACCCATATTGAGCAATGATCAAAGCAAGAATGAAGATATCATTGAGAAATTGAGAAATTAGATGAACAAAACATGAAAGAAGAAACAAGAAGGAAGCACTAGTGAAGCCAGTGCACCTGAGGTCACCCAATCCGATGGATCAGGTGATCACACTAATTTGAACTAAGAAAAGTAGTTATGTATGGAACTGAGTCTTAAAAAGTTGAATCTTATAACAGTTCCTAACATATGTTGAGAAAAAGTCCATATCTTCATAAATAGAGATGCATTAGGACATATTTGAGAAAAGTAGAACAATTCATTTTTGATGCCGAACATCAATGTTTGAGTCTAAAATGATTGAGTTATCAATGTATGTCAGGCACCTATGGTAGTCGAGATGTGATGTACACTGAGCTGTATCTAGACAGTTGTGTTGACCAAGCTTGTGTTAGCCGAGCTTAACATAAGGTTTCCAAGACAACTGTACTCCACCTAGAATGTGTATGGAACATTTATGAAGCCCTAATCCAACCGTTTGAAGTCTATAAAGTAGGATGTTACCATTCATTTCATTTCACTTGTGAATTGATAATTTCTTTCAGCGATTCAAAGAGTGTGTAACCTATTTTTTTAGAGCTTAAGGGCGATTTCAAATTCTTCTCAGTGTTCCATCAGCAAATCATTTGTTGAACACTTGAGAAAAGATACCATACCGAGTAAAATATTTTCAAGAATTTCTATTATTGAGAAAAATGGCATCCTCTTTATCTGCTACAATGCAAAAACAAGGAAAGGATTTTTTCAACGTCTAATTGGTAACTAATAAAGTGTGTAAGCTGTAGAAGTTTTAGGCCATTCTAGAGAGCGCGATCAAGGGAGATCTTAATGGTGCTCTGTCATCAGTTTTGGAAAATGTTTTAATGGTAAATGACATTAGGTCATGTTACATGTGATAAATTGGAGAGATTAGTGACTATGGAATCAAGGAAGCATATGAAAAATTATGCAGCAACACCAGAAGGTTGCCGAACAAGGGCTAGTTCATGCCCTAGATTTTCTGCAAAATTTTAAAGTGGAATGGATTAAAATTGTACTAAGTAGAGTACACCACATGCAACTATGGCTAGTGGATGGACCCATTGAGATAACAAAAGACATGATTCACCAGGTAATTGGATACCCTAAAATCTCTGGTAAGAGAACAATGAAATATTTAAGCAAGGAGGAGATTTAGGCGAACACTCAGACAGTTTGGAATAAGCGCAGAATGATAATTTACACTATAATTGATCCAGAGACTGATTTTTTGGTAAGATTAATTACACAAAAAATTTATCAATTAAGTCGGTTGGACAACATCCCATGTATGGCAGTGGACTGGGCTTGGAAAATCATGAAGAAGGGTCATATCTTTGACCTCAGCGAGCTCCAACTGACTAAACTTGTTGAGAACCTTACTTCTATCTAGAAAGCAAAGAATTCTATGTGTAAGTTCATTTTCCTAGTCGTGTGTCTATTCTTTTACATTCAGTAGTATTTTCTTACTATTGGTAGAGTAATTTGGGATAAGAACATGCCAAGAACAATTCAAATTAATGAGTTTGTAAGTTAGATAGGAGATAATTTTGAGGGTGTAATGGAAAACTACTTTGTTGAATTCAAGAAGAAAATTAGGAAGAGAAGTAGGATTCCTATATCTTTAGTTGAGAAGTACAATTAGGACATGTGTTTCCTTTTAGATACTGACTTCACATATGCACAAGTTGTTTTACCGAGGGTATCATGGCTAATGCCTTTACCTTATGAGGTTAATATTTATGAGACCACATCAACAATCATAGCCATGTTAGCTGAGGAAATTAATTAGAAGGCCCCCTACTTTGGAACATATGAGGAGGCTAAGTCTAAGAGAACCATGGGATTGAAGTCTACTACCATGGAGAGAAAGAGGAAAAAGATAGTAAAGAACCTAGTGAAAATGATAGGAGAGAGAGAGGCAGATGCACCTCTAGAACTGACACAAGGACTAGGAGATGAAAAAGAAAGTGAATCTAGTCAAAGTGAATAAGAGGAAAAATTAGTGGAGAAGAAAGGTGAGAAGGCACTAATTGCCGAGCCTATGAGCAAGAGAGTACAAAAACCTAAGGCTATTTCATCACCTATTCTTAGGCCAAGAACAAGGGCAGCCACTACAGATGTAGCTACTGAGCCACAAAAGAAAACCCCTGTATCATGAAAAAGAAAAATTGTTCAGCCTAGGGCAGTGCCGAGCCAGTCAAGGAAGAAGCCTCGGAGGAAACTTATTTTCGAGAAATATGGTGAGGAAACATAGAGTAATGAGGAGGTTAAGAAGAATAAGTTACTAGTATGGAGTAAAAGACCAAATCTGGATGAAATATGCCACACCATCAAGAACTCTATTGGACTTAAAGGTTTAAAAAAAATAAGATTTGAGAGCGTGAGTATAGGAGATAAGGAGAAAATTGAAGCTATACTTGAGATACTTTGTACTTTCAAGATGCTACCAATACAAATGGGGAAGTTGATCCCTAATGAGTTATATGAGAGAGTTGCACAGAAATGAGAATTTTCCCTCATGACCAAGAAGCAGATAAGGGAGAGCACATTATCTCAAGTTGCACCAAACCTACCCCCTACTAGTATTTAGGAAGTTATGGAATAGTACAAGAACATATTTGATCCAAAGAAAAGAACTTACTCTATCCTTCAACAAAAGGTTGAGAATGTTGTTCAAGAAAGTCTTAGGACTTGGAAGATTGTCTTTAGTCTATTAATTGATAAAAGTGCACAACATGAAGCTAGCACATCTAAGGGTGTCGAGTTAGATAATAAGGAAGATGCAAATGATCCACAAATTCAGGAGAAGGAAGATCCCAAGGAAGAGAAATGTTAGGAGTTACCTGAGCTAACTATTGTTGACATCACTGAGGATACCCCCATGAAAAATCAAGTATTGACCGAGGAAGACATACAAGTTGAGGAAGCATAATCTACATCTTTGCAAGGCAGTAACACTGTGCTACTACAAGTCATGGATTATATAAAAATTGATGCTACATCAACTGTCAATACCACCCCTATCAATCCTCAAGTTGTTATTGTTTACATGTAGCTAGTATTAGTACTACCGAGGAATAGGATCAGTTGGCAACAACACTTCCATCTACATCTGTCGAGGAATCAAAGAAGGAAAAAGAAGATCAGTCAACACTAGTGATTGTGAATCCTCATGTGGAGGATAAGGGAAAATAAGAGAAGGAAAAAGATATTGACATCCAAGAGCCTAAGGAGCGAGAGGCAATAAAAGCTCTTGTATAGATGTCAAGTGGAAGTACATCGAAGAAGAAGGTACAAAAAAAGAAGGTGAAAATTTCTAAACCTAAGGTAACAATCGATGAATTTATTATGATTCCAAAATGGGACACAAATAAATTATCATATGAACAAATATAGATACTTCAAGATCTACTGAACAAGAAAAGTAGGCAAGAAGAATTGAGAAGGGAACATCAACAAAAGAAAGTTCTGGATGAGATAAAAGGTATATATATCGATGCTTTAGACATGACTGATGCTAATGACTCTGATCCCATACTGGAACAACTTGTCCACATAGTCAAGAAAGTGACAAATGAAGAAAGTCAAGAAAACAATAAGTTGTTGCAGTGGTTAGAAAGGAAATTTGAGCCAAAGTTACTCAATAAGGTCTCTGTTGAGATAGTAGTGAAGTAGGTAGAACTTTCTACTGAAATATCTGAATCCGAAGGAGTTTACTCAATGCACAATCTTTGTATATAAAATTTTGAAATGTCGAAGAATTTACCAAGGATAACCAATAATTGGTAGATAAACTACAAGAAGAAATAAAATCTACTGGTCAATCATTGAGTTTGGATGCTAGTTCTAGTTCTAAACACTATCCAAAGCTTCTACATAGTCAAGGGAGGATAGCCAAGTTAATGGATAATGATGGTAAAATAAGGGCTCATCTACTCTCTATTCAAATAATGCTGACACCTCACCTAGTGGTCATTCAAAGAGAGTTAGAAAAGGCTAAGAACTAATATAGAAAGATCCTCTTCTTTCTACTACTGAGAGCCAAGTCAACCTAACTGCTGAGCTAGAAGTGTAATTAGAGGTTCTGAAAGTTACAACATTTGGTTGGGAATCTGCATTGCATATGGTTATGATGCTTCACAAACCATTTTTGGAAAAATAATGCAAGCTCCCTAGTAATGAAGAAATCATCAGTGCCAAAAACAAGGGGGAAACAAGTAAATGACATATCATGGCACACAAGGACATAACAGAATCAAAGAGCAGAAGTAGAAAACAAAATGGTATGATATACTCAGTTTTGTGTGTATATATATATATATATATATATATATATATATATATATATATATATATATATATATATATCTTAGGGGGAGTATTCTGTTAATGCTAAGTACTCTATATAAATGTATTGTAAATGTCATGACAAAGTGTTTTTGCCACTAATGTCAAAGGGGGAAATTGTAGATCCCTATAGTTTTGTTGTCTATTAGCATCATACACTTAGTCATTATCTAGGAAATGTTGGTCGGTCATCACTGCGACTGAGTCATATAATGTATATTTACCAAGTAGTAGTCATTGCCGAGTAAACCTATGGTCACCAAGTAATTTTGTATTAGCCAAGTGAGTTTTTGCAAAATTATGTAAAGAATACAATGTCGAGTGCCAGAGTATAAGGAACAGTGAATGTTGAGTGCAAGAGATATCGATTGTCGAGCGAGCCAAAATTAACATATGTGTTTGTTAAGGCACAATCACTAAGGTAAAACTTTTTTGGCTGACATTCATATTTTGTTTATCATTTGTTGAGGAAATCACAGAGGTGATTATGCTTCTACTTTGTAATCATTAATCCCTATGCAACACTTGGAGCCAATCGGAATTAAGGAAAGTTTAAGCATAAAAATGAGTTAATCTAGATCATAGATCTCAAATCTTGGATGAAATCAGTTGTCTATATAAGATAAGATCTGAACCCTAATATGTGTATGGATGCGAAAGAGAAGAGAGAATATCTTTAGACCAGTGAAGTATTCTGATAGTTTCGATGCATCTATTCATATATGATCAATGGAAAGCAACACTAACTGACAATCCCAATTTTCAAGGTAAACAATATAGGCCACCACACTTTCAAAAGTGGTTTAAACAAGAACAACTTCAGCAAACCATCAATGCTACAAGAGATGAAAAATGAGTCTGATAGTATAGCCAATGCTGATGGGATTCCCATATCAAGCATCATTGACTCTCGCAAGTATGAGTTTGACTCTTTGTCTGATGCTACCTTTGATAAAGATATAGATGTTGTTCATGTGTATGAAAACCTTCTTGAAGTAGGTGAAGGGTCTAGTATTAGGGTGACTGAGTGTGAATCTACTAATGCTGACATACCCTCTACTTATGACATGAGGTCTCAAGAGGAATCAAACACAACTTTGGACGTGATTCCTTTAGGTCTCAACTTTCTTTTTCATGCCTTCGATGACTATACTATGAATGCACTTGAACCAACCACTACTACTCTTTCACTCTGCCATCCTAAACTTATCAACTGGAACTCTCCCAATCTAGCTAGTGAAGTCCTTATGTTCCAAAATGACTACACTTTGGCCTGTTATCTTAACACTGTTGAACCTGTAATGTTTTCAACCAGTGAAAGAAGCATCAACATGACCAAAGATGATATCAAGTATCTTAGTCACCAAATGAAAAGAAAAAAGAATAGTCACTCTAATGGTGAAAACCACATTATAGCAATATCAGAGTCAAAAATAGTAAAAATAAAAGATGTATCCAAGGGTGAAAACCTCTCTGAGGCACCCAAGGATGAGATACTTGATACACTTTTGAGTCACTTTCAAGAGAGATCATCAGTGCTGATTGAGTTGACACAACCAGTGAATTTGGGTATAGAAGCTTCACCTCAAATTACTCATCTAGAATAGTCACTATCTATACATGAGAAGGAAGAGCTCACTAATTTCTTTTGAAGCAAGAACATTAAATTTGCATGGACTTACTTTGATATGCCTGGATTGGATCCCAATCTAATCATGCATCATCTATCATTCAAATCAACTATCTTACAACAGGTTGCACTAGGATCTAGAAAAACTTCTCAAGGCTATTTTCATTCGAGCTATTGACTATGCATAGCGGATCTCTAATATTGTTCCAGTTACAAAACATGATAAGTCTATCCAAGTGTGCATAGAATTTAGGGACCTGAATAAAGGATGTCCTAAGGATGATTTTCCATTACCTCATATTGACATGATAGTGGACATGACAGCTGGCTACCAAATGTACTCTCTAATGGATGGCTTTTTGGTTATAATCAGATAAAGATCACACCAGAAGACCAAGAAAAGATAGCCTTCACTTGTGCTTGGGGAGCATTCTATTGGAATGTTATGCTCTTTGGACTAAAAAATGTTGGTGCTACCTATCAAAGGGCTGTTACAACTATATTTCATGATATGATGCACAAAACCATGGAAGATTATGTAGATGACACTTTGGCTAAAATCATGTAAAGGAAAACACATCTTGCAAATCTAGGTCCTATACTAGATCAAATGGGACAATTTAGTCTGAGGCTCAACCCAAAAAAGTATGCATTCGGTGTCACTTCTAGAAAATTATTGGGTTATATCATATCTACTAAAGGCATAGAGGTAGATCTTGAAAAAGTTCAAACTATCATGGAAATTCCTCCACTTAAGAACATCAGTCAAATGAGAGGACTTCAAGGAAGACTACAATCCATTCAGTGCTTTATTACACAATTAGCTGATAAGTCACAACCATTCACTTAAAATTTTCATAAAGGTGTAACCTATGAATGGAATGAAGAATCTAAGAAATGATTCCAACAAATCAAACAATATCTTGCTCATCCGCCAATCTTGATGTCTCCTATTCATGGGAAACCACTCATCCTATACATTTTAGCTATAGACACATCTTTGGGTGTACTACTAGCTCAAGAAGATCAGAATAACAAAGAACAAGCCATATATTACATCAGTAGAACTCTGGTCTCTTATGAGATGAACTATTCTGTCATTGAAAAGGCTTGTTTGGCAATGGTGTTTGCTTCATAGAAACTAAGGCAGTATATGCTCACTCACACTACAAGGCTTATTGCTGACATTGATCCATTAAAGTACTTACTCAGCAAAGTTTCCCTTACAGGTAGATTAGAAAAATGGGTCATGATACTTAGTGAGTTTGACATTGAGTATGTAGAGAGGAAAGCTATTAAAGGGAAAGCAATTGTAGATCAGTTGGCTGAAGTGCCCATAACAGGCTATCAACCATTGAGTGTTGAATTTCTAGATGAGTCCATTATTCTTCTCACGCATCAGACATGGACTATGTTCTTTGATGGTTCATTTACCTAGCAGGGGTCAGGTGCTAGAATATTGTTTATCACCCCACAAAAATACTCTTATCCAAAAGCTTATAAAATGTTGTTTCCTTGTACAAACAAAACCTCTGAGTATGAAGCTTTCATCAATGGCATGTGGATAAGATTAAGGTCTTTAGAGCCTCACAATTGGTGACCAATCAAGTTAATGATATCTATCAAACTAAGGATGAAAAGCTAGTGCCTTATAAAAGGATGGTGGATGATTTAAGGAAATTCTTTGCGCACATTACTTTCCAATAGATTTCAAGAGTAGATAAAAAGGAAGCAAATGCCATGGCTACTCTGGCCTCTATGTTGCAAATGCTAGAAAATGACTTCTGACATGAGTTCCTAGTGGAAACATTATGCTACCTAGCCTATGATAATACTAAATCCTAGATGATCTGTTTAGTCATTAGACATGACTCATCTTGCTACCATCATATTTACTCCTACCTCCGCGACCAAATTATTCCTGACTCTTATACCCAGAATGAAAAACACCACCTTATCCACAGTGCTTCACATTATGTCATTTTTGCTAATGACTTATATAGATGAGGTTTAGATGGTACCCTCCTTATGTGTCTAGAGCCCGATGAGTCCAAACGTGCGTTAGCTGAGGTGCATGAAGGCATATGTGGTTCTCATTCAAGCGGTCTGACATTCACTCGTAAACTTACTAGAGTTGGTTACTACTAACCGAACATGGAAAAATAATCTATACAATATGCCAAATCTTGCAAGTAGTGCCAACTTCATGGAAATCTAATCCACACTCCTGCCAAGGAGCTCATTCCATTCATCAGTTTCTAGTTGTTTCAGCAATGGGCCTTTGATTTGGTGGGTCAGATCCATCCTTCTTCCTCAAGAGGACACAAATTCATCATCATAGCTACTGACTATTTTACTAAGTGGGTGGAAGTAGTGCCTCTCACCATAGCTAATGGAAAATCTATAGCAAGGTTCATACTAAATTACATCATCTGTAGATATGGTGTACCCTCCTTGATAATCACTAACAATGGGGGGAAGTTCAAGAAAAAAGATCTAAAGGAGCTATGTACTAAGTTCAGAATCATTCAGTACTAGTCCTCAATCTATTATCCCCAGGGTAATGGACAAGCAGAAGTTTCCAATAAGATAATTCTCAAAATCCTATATAGAACAATTCACAAATATGGTAGAGATTGGTACCTCTAGATTAATCTAGCTTTTTGGGCCTATAGAACAAGCATTTGAACTCTAATGGGAGCCATGCCCTTTGCCTTAGTCTATGACGTGGATGTTGTGTTTCCTATTGAGGTTAAGATTCCTACATTATGAATCTCTCTGAAGAACCTCATTACTGATGACGACATCAGAATATCTTGGCTACATGAGCTAGACTTACTGGATGAACATTGGCAAGTGGCATTTTATCATCTCAGAACATACTAGAAGAGAATGTCTAAGAGCTACAATAAGAAATTCAGACCAAGGGAATTCCAAGTGGGTGATCTCGTCCTGAGGGAGAACCCTAAGAATCAACAGCAGAGGATCCAAAAAGGGAAATTTGAACCAAACTGGCTTGGTCTGTACATCATCACTATTGTATTTGGGTCTGTGCTTATCAATTATCTACTACTAAAGGAGAATAGCTCAAAGAGATGATTAACACTCTACACATGAAGAGATTCTATAGCTGAGACATTTTGTGCATGCTCCATGTATATACTCTATTTCTGAAAAAATCCAAAAAAATTATATATTGTCAAAAAATCCTAAAAATTGTAAAATGTCCTGAAAAAATGATCTTAGTGAAAACCTAGTAAACAGGTACTTTGATGCATCTAGTATCCTAGTGAAAACTTGGTAAACAGGTGCCTTGATAATACTCAAAAAAATGAAAAAATTCAAAAAAAAAGAAAAAACAAGAATTGAAAAAATATAAAAAAATCAAAAGATCAAAAAGACAAAAAAATCAAAAAAGAGAAAAGTACAATTTTTTATTTTATTTTAAATGTGTCATTGATGAAAACCTAGTAAATAGGCATCATGGTAGAAAAAATAGAGTCCCTGCCAAGATGGTGAAAAACTGATAAATAGGCACCTCTTGTTCCCTAATGCTATACCTACAGTAGCATCACTTGGCTCTGTTAGCTTGCTTTAGTTTTCTTTCCTTCTTTAGCTTTTTTCTTGCTTTAGTTTTCTTTATGCTTTCCTGCTTTAGTTTGCTTTCTGCTTTCCTGATTTAGTTTTCTAGGTCATGCTCTCACTTTTATTTATCTTCAAGATTTCACTCGACTCTTCATGGATTGAAACTAGTCACATTTGGGGGCACCTTCTTGGTCTAGGGAGGGGCTTTGTCCTATCACTTTCGAAAGATTTTCCTTGCATCAGTCACCAGTGATTCTCACTGTCTCTGCCTCCTGATGCCTAGCTATTTTGGGATTTCTCTCCTTAAGGATCTCTCATGTATCATTCACCAGTGGTTCTCACTATTTCTGCCTACTGATACCTAGCTCTCATTTGTATCTCTCTTTGAGGATATCCTATACATCAGTCACCAGTGGTTCTCACTGTGTCTTCTTGTTGATGTTTCATTTGTACTTGGATCTCTCACTCGAGGATCTTCCTTTTATCGGTCACCAGTGGTCCTCACTGGATCTATCTACTAATACTTGGTTAAGGCTTTGATATCTCCTTGAGACTTTGTCTCTCATGATAGTCACCAGTTGTTCTCACTGTGTTTGCCTATTGTCATTATCCTATTGAAACTCTGAGTGTTGTATCTTTTTGATCTGATATCAATCCACTTAAACTAAAACTGAAATTGAACTTGTAATTCTCTGAAGCATGCTAAGATTTTCTTTTCGAGTGCTTGTCTTGTTTCTTTATCATTTCCCCTTAAGAAAATCTAAGATGTTTGTCTTGATTGAGAAACGCGAAGAGTGGGGGCATGATCTTTTCTTTGGTTTCTGCTTATCAGTTTAGTTCCAATGATCCAATGAATCTATATGAGGGGTGTCCACTATGAGATCCTTCATCTCATGTTGGATGGCCATGTGTACCTTGACTCCATTTATATGGAAACTTTGGTGAGGTTGGTTCTTTTCCTTATCTTTTGGGTGACTTCTTTCTGCTACACATGAAATTACAAATGCTCATTCTGTTAAGAGAATGTACAAGTCACTGCAAGAACCTTGATATGCCTATCTTTCACCTAGCAAAAGGAAGAAACTCTCGTGTGTCTGGTGTGTTTGTATGCAAGAAACATTCAGGTCATTCTAGCAACTATTCTTTGATTCTTATGTTAACTTGCTAAATCAAAAGAAATAGGTGTTCAGGTCATTCTGGCTTCTTGTGTCATATTCATATTCTCATGATAGCAATATTAGTGAGGGTTGTATGGCATCCTATGACTGTCCATTACTAAAAACTCTATGATGATAAAATGGGTACAACAACCAAGTCCTAGGGATTGCATCTAGCTTAGGCTTGCAATTTTATTCTAAGCTTACATTGAGACAATGTTTTGGTTCTCACTTGATTGTCTTCTTTTGGATTCTCTCACCAAGAGTTCTCAACATTCCTCCTGGGTTAATCTTGGTTGCACAAGTGTTTGATCCTCATTCTCAATCTTCAAACATTCTTTTGGTTAGTACCTATTATATATTGTGACATCCTGCATGAGATGATTAGTACCATATACATTACATTGCATCACATTGCATTTCCTTTTGCATCCATAAACTCATATTCATACATTTTACATTTACATATTCATACACACGTGCATGCATTATAAACATAAACCAAAATCATACATTGCATTTATTCATATACCATCTCTAATTGCATTTCACATTGCATACATCCATATAAAATAAAATATGTGCATATTCATTTGTGTTGGTGTAATTAATTATTCCTAATTACACTTTACTTAATCTTACTTACGTTAATGCATTGCATAGTAGTTTGTGATTGAGACACCTAGGAGTGTGCACATCTTTTAAGCACATGGTGTAGGAGAAATTCCACTTTTGGTGTGATAGTTGTCTTCACATACCTCGTTGTGTGTGAGATCCACCTTTCGTGCTCTTATCACATTATCATCCTAATCCAATGCACATACTTTATTGCATATTGGAGGATGATCCACATTTGGTGGACATGTGATTACACCTAGCATAGGTGATAGCTTATCAGCTCCTTATCATTCTCTCATATCACCTTTCCTATATAAGGAGGCCTATTATGTAATCATTTCATTGAGCATTGAGCAATTCAATAGATCTATTCAATCCATCCTTGCATTCATATGTTCTCTCTTGTGCTTTTCTTCAACCTCTAGATCCTTGGTTCAATATTTTCTATTTGCAAATTCTTACATGGTATCAGAGCCATTGGAGCGTTTTAGATTAGCTGATTTGAAGAGATCTCGATGCAAGCTTTGAAGGTCCAAATCTTAGATCTGGCAACCCGCGTGTGATAGAGGCATCATGGAGTAGATCTGACCTCACCATTGCATCCAAGAGGCTGTTTCGGTTAAGATTGACTATAAATTCACCCATATTCGGTGAAAGTCCAATCTGAGGCAAAAAAATTTTGCAAATCAGACCATACGGCCCGATCTGCCTCACTGGTATGATTTTATTAAAAAAAAAATAATTTTTAATTCGGTTTATTTTTTCTAAAATTTTTTCTTCCAAAATTTTGTTGTTGGGCCTGGTACGTGCCCTGTACTTTCTCACATATATAGCAAAATATTTCACAATCGGCAACAAATCACGTGACATCATCATCATGTCTGCACTTCAGCTAGCGCTCCAGCCCAGAGGCAAGCAGCTAGACAAGCCCGCTAGGTGCTTTATTTTATGTTCATGGCCTTTGCATATTAAAAGGCCTTTCTCTATCATTATGTGGTCGATGTGGGATTAAAACCCCACACCGCTGCTCCACCAAAGCTCCGCTAGATCTCCTCTCCTCCGCTGGCAAAGTCCACCCCCGCCGCTCCTCTACATGGACGCCACCTCAGTCAGGCCATGTGGACTTCCATCACCATGTGGCACAAACAATAGGCATCTCCTTTGCCCAATCACCTTCGAGTAGTCCAATCCACCTCTGCCATGCAGAGCCACATGGACCACCGTGGAACCAGCCCAGTCAGCGCCTAGCAGCTTGCAACCTCAGCCCCCTGAGGCCCAATAAGATAAAGACACACGGCCTTGTACAATCACCATCCACCTACCTAGTCACAAACACATGGATGCCACCTATCATAATTTTGTATAGTACAAATTTGTACAAATGGACAACTTAGCCACCACGTCAACCGAAGGGTCTATTTCTTGCTGACATGATCATTTTACGAGTCTAAATTTGATGGCCATCTAGCCATCGCAATAGGGTGAAATTGGGTCTTTTTGATGGCTGTATGACCATCAAATTTTAGACAGTGATTTTTTGACATCATCAAAGTTTGGAAATACTTCAGCCTTCACCATTCACATTTTTTATTTGACAGTCTAACTTTGAGAGGCCATAACTTGGTCATCTGGGCTCCAAATTGGGTGCAATTTTTTTTGAAATTGGGTAGAATTTCCTGAACTTTCTAGTGGTGGTGTTGATTTTTCATTTTGGTGGCCTCATTTGTCAAAAATTGCAGGTCTTTTTGACTATTCATGTCTGTTCTTGATTTCTACAACTTCCAGGGCTTCGTTTGGGCACATACGGTAACATTTTGAGGTAAATTGTTTTTTGAAAGTGCATGATTTTTCATGTACTTTTCAGATCTGCAATCAAATTTGAGTGATTTTGGGTACATACATCACTTTCATAAATAGGCTATTTTGGGGCTATAATTGCACTTGGTTAATATTTGGATTTTAATTTTCTAATTTGCATCAATCATTTGAAGGAGTTATCCATAGTTATCAGTTATTATTTGGTTGCAATATGGATAATTCAAAGGTTAAAATCCTCACTCCATATAACTACCATGAATGGAAAGTATCTTTAAGTGATCATTTGTTGAGTCTTGGATTGCTTAGAATGACTCTTGGGTAGGATCAAGAACCTCAAACAGGTGTTGTAGAAAGGTGAAAATGGTTTGATTGAAGGGATAAAGTACTTGGATCTCTTAGATCATCCATCTCTCACGACATGCTCTTTCATATTGAATCTTGCACAAATCCTCATGATGCTTGGATCACATTGGAAGGACTCTTTCGTAAACCTGATAGAATGATAAAATTTAGATTAGAGAATGATCTCATAGGCCTCAATCTTAGGGATTTTGACAATAATCAAGATTTTTTCTCTAAGTTCAATACTATTAGATTGGAGCTTTCTTCATGTGGCATTGTTAAAGGGGATGAACAATTGATCTTTTCTATTCTTTCCAAGAATGGTCTTGATTATTCTATCTTTGTTTCTACATTCTATGCTACTATGGATGCTCTTGGTAGTGCATACAAATTGTCATCTCTTGATGCATTTGCAGTGCAACTCATAAGGGAACAAACAAAGTTGGCACACATGGGTCAGTTGAAGCCTTCGACACATCAAGCATTGATTGTGAGTGAGTCTACTTCAAAGGCTTCTAATGGCAAAGGAAAGAAACACAATAAGGATCCTAAGCCTCATGACAAAGGTAATGAATCTTCTTCACCCAAAAGTACTAAATCCAAGTCCTCTTCAAGAGAGGAATCATCTAGAAGAAAGAGAGATAAATGTGCATATTGTCAAAAGTTAGGACATGATGAGCATAAGTGTTTTCAAAAGAAGATTGATGAGCTAAATCACATTATTCAGAAACACAACATTAAGTTGCCCTCATCAGTGTCTACTCCTTCTACACATTTGGCAGCTTCTACATCTTCATCATCATCCAAAGACAAAGGTAAAGGACAAGCACTATTGGCTTCCACACATCCTGAGCAAGGTAAATGGCTTCTCGATTCAGGTGCATCATATCATATGGCATCTTCTATGGATATGTTTTCTTCTATTGAGCCTTGTAATTCTCCTAATATTTTGATACGTAACAACACATTCATGAGAGTTTGTGGGAAAGGTTCTATTCCTATGGGAGAAGGGACATTTAATGATGTTCTTTGTGTACCATCCTTGACCACTAGTCTTCTTTCTATTTACCAAATTACACATGGGGTACAAGGTAAAATTGTTGAGTTCAGTCCTGATTATGTCTACATTAGGGACATGGAGACTAGAGATGTCATAGCTATGGGAGTTGTTGCTCATACATCTTGCTTGTATTCTTTTTCGACTTTTGTTGATAATGATGATGAAATTCATGATGTACCCATCCCTTTACCAAGGGATAATTATGAGAAGAATTTTGGGCACTTGATTCATTTTTTTGTTGAGACAAGTGTTGATCTTCCTACTCCTCCACCTCCTGCTTCTTCAGACATGGGCTCTACTATTCAGCAGGATATTCAAAGTGTTTTAGATCTTGCAGAGTGTGATGACTACTTAGATGTGTCTTCAAACTTTGTTGATTCTCATGATGTAGATTTGGAAGATATACATGAGGGGGTTTCTCTTTCCCTTGATGATAGTTTTATCATAGCTAGGGACACTTCTTCACCTTCTTTGGAGATTGGTGTACTTGATTCTTCTCCTTCTTCACTTGATTTTTCACATGAAGTGATAGATTCTTTGAGCTTGGAGATTCCTAATCAGTCTTCAGAGATTCATTCATGGAGACCTACATCTTCTTCCTCCTTCCATTTGCACAAGGATTGGCTTCTTCATCATTTGATGTATCTATTTCTTCCTAATGGGAGACATGTTTCTTGTAAGCATTGGTTGAACTATTGTTTGTAGGTACTGTTCATCAACATGGGAGCTTCTACATTATGGGGGGGATATCATGTCTCCAACTATCCTTCTTATGGGGGGATACTTCTTTGTATATACATGATGTATGTAGTTCTTGGGGGGTCTTGAGCACTCCATCCATCCATGCATCTTGTTTTCTTCTCTCTTTTGGGGGGAGGGTTTTTCCCATGAGTTTTTCCCTCTTTCTCCACTTTATGAGAGTTTTTCACTTCATGTATTGCATCTTGTACATGGGTACCTAACATGGCCTAGTAGCTAGGACCCATCTTGCATTGTGAGTTTAAGTGCATTCCCCTAAGTTGCACTTAAGGGGGGCTATTGGTGTAATTAATTATTCCTAATTACACTTTACTTAATCTTACTTAGGTTAATGCATTGCATAGTAGTTTTTTATTGAGACACCTAGGAGTGTGCACATCTTTTAAGCACATGGTATAGGAGAAATTCCACTTTTGGTGTAATAGTTGTCTTCACATACCTCATTGTGTGTGAGATCCACCTTTCATGCTCTTATCACATTATCATCCTAATCCAATGCACATACTTTATTGCATATTGGAGGATGATCCACATTTGGTGGACATGTGATTATAGCTAGCGTAGGTGATAGCTTATCAGCTCCTTATCATTCTCTCATATCACCTTTCCTATATAAGGAGGCCTATTATGTAATCATTCCATTGAGCATTAAGCAATTCATTGGATCTATTCAATCCATCCTTGCATTCATATTTTCTCTCTTGTGCTTTTCTTCAACCTCTAGATCCTTGGTTCAATATTTTCTATTTGCAAATTTTTACAATTTGCATATACATAAAGCATCATGTGCATCTCATATCTAATGCATACATCTAATCATATAAAAAACATCTCATAAGACATAGAAATCTAAAAGCAATATATACACAAGTACAATGATACTAAAAATATATCAATTGGTGTTAGTACAATCAAAAGAATGGTGCTACTCGAGCACAATATATATAAAAAATGGGCTACAATGTATATCAAGATGAGTCTAGCTCTTTCCATCACCACCTGGAGGATGTGGAGGAGGTGGTGCCTGTGGTGGTGGTCCCTATGGTGCTACCTGTGCCCCAGCATACTCTGAGAATGGTAGCACCTACTCTGCTAGATCTGGAACTACACCCATGTATGCTGAGTAAAAATAGGCTGATTGCATAGCCTCATATCTGGTCTCTAGCTACAACCTAGCAAGTGCCTCCTGTAGGCCTCTAATCTCTTGATCCCACTCTGTCACCCAGGTCTCCTGAACAATGACCTGCATATGAAAGTCATCCCTCTCCCTTTGCACCTATCTAATCCTCTCTTGGCTCTTCTAGATTGCCTCCTATAGCTGGGCAACCTGTCCTCCTATAGGTGGATCCTATGTTGTCTGATCTGGCATGTCTATATTGTCACCCTATGTAGGCGACTACTAGGAGGTGTCACCTATCCTCTGTCTCATGGATCTATCATGGGTCCCACTACTACCAACACTTGCATCTAAACCCATAGTCCTTGGGGGAATAGAGGTCTACCATATCCTCAATCATAGTACTCTCTACTACTGTTGTTGAGCAACCTACTACTATGTTGGTACCTGTTATGCTAGTACCTACTACTACTATCCCTGCTACTCCTTTGCAAGCTGCACTACCTATTGTACTCGCAGACCCATGCCAATAGGATCTATAAATCTAGGGTATGGATGGGCCAAGATATGATCCCTATATGCATGTGTCATTCCTACATTGGTCACACCTACCATTTAATGCCACCGAGCTGGTGATGTCTATGCATCTATCATGCATCTCCCCTAGTCTAGTCTCAGATGTCAGCCCTTCCTCACCTCATCGACAAAGTAGGCATAGGGGCAATACTCCTAGAAGAAATCTTGTAGTCTCCCAAACTATCATAGCACCTATGTGAGCAGGAAGTGCTCAATGATATGGATAGTGCATTTGATTAGTGGATGCAACATGAACATGTGAGGGATCTCATGTTGGGTGTCATCCCATGGCTCTGTTACTACCCATGGCCTCCATATGACTATTTCCATGTCATCCACCTATCTATGCTACTACTCTATCTTACCTAGCATGGGCTAGGTCATTGGTCTTGTATACCTATAAATATATGGCTCCAAAGGCTGCCGTGTATCATGGAAGATTGGCCTACAGAGGAGGAGATGCTCCATGGACCATATCTGTAAAACAAAGACTCATACAGCCATGCTCCATGCACCTCAGTATGTAATCTCATGCATCTCATGGAAGATTTGAGAAAGCATGCACTCACCCCATCTGAACCTCACTACTAGCCTGCCTAGCATCTATTGTAGCATGAGCCCCCAACCGCATTCCAAACCATGCTTTCCTTGATTAGGTACCAAGTAAAAACTTAGAAATATGGCCAATACGACTGCTAATCTATGACCAGCTCCATACTTGCTAATCAAATCCTCCCAAGAGATGGCTCAACCCATCACTAGTTCATCCTGAAAGATGGCCCTCAGTGCCAGTGTGCCTGATCATGGCTGCACCTCATACTCAACCCACACACCATGGAAAGGTATCCTCGGTATCTTATATATGTCCTCAGGAGTGATGGTCATCTCCCCCATCAGTAGGTGAAAGGTGTTCATCTCTAAATGGAAACACTCAATAAGTGCACCTAAAAGACTATGATTTACCCAAATGTCAGGTATATCACATAGGTAAGATAATCCTAGCCGATTGATGTGGGCATCCTTAGCATCGCTCAATCTCTATACTAGCTCACCGATCACTAGATGGTGATACCAGAATGCAACATCTAGGAAGTAAACCAATATAGAAAGTGATGTCATTTGATCAGTATCTCAACATGATGGTTTTTTTCCAGGCAATAACAACAAGTAAGGCTATGCATCTATCCTAAACATGACTCTTGGACATTCTAATAGGTTAATTTTGTGAACAATTGGATGGAAACTTTATAAAGTGGCAGTAGTTTCCCATGCCAGGAAACTTTTCTACCATGTGAGCTTTCTCTTTCGCATGAGATAGGATTCCTATTCATATGAGGGTTCATCACTGGGGATGAAATTTTGTGCGACATTTCCATGCAACTCCCGTGAGCTCACCAGAATGTCTCGTGCGAGGATGCCCTAACCCATGTGAGAGAACTATTCTCTCATGCAAGTGGTGACTTGGGCCGCTATGAGGAAAATGTTTCCTCGCGCGAGCATTAGCTAACTAAGCCCTAAACATGCTAAAATATAACATAAATGACCTAAAAAGCAGTAAAAATTTAAAATGCAAGATGGTTTATCGACTACTTACAAGTACGTAATACTCTGGTGGTTGTTCGTGTCATCGGGAGCACTCAAAATGATGTGTATGCACTGGCACACTCTCCATCTCTATTAGAGCTCTCAAATTTGCTAGAAGACAAAGTGAATAATGATTTGAAAATAACCCCTCTAGACCTTATATAGCTTTTGACCTAATTTTGAAAAGTGCTCCATTTTGTGCAAAAATTGCATCCTTGGCTAAATCGACTATTCTGAATCCATTTTTAGGATCGAAATCAAAATCTAGCACTCCTAGATAGCTTAAAATCATGTTTTAACTTTCTGAGTCTGTTGGGATCAGACACTTGTGCAGTTGCCCTTTTGGTGTCATTTTCTTGCCAGAAGCTCATACCATCATCATTTTCTTGAGATCTTGAGTATTCTCATCAAAACTCAACTCTAGTCCACTCTAGTCAAATCTAGTCAAACTTGGTCAACAGGACCTCCAAATCACTCCAAATTAATTCTACATCCTCTCGATGCTTGCTTAATCTGTTCTGAGTTATTTTGGATCTTTGATCTTATCTCTATCTAAAACATGTTTTCAATCATCTTTCCTAACGTGTCCACTTTTGATTTTGCTATGCAACACTTGGAACCAATCAGAATTAAGGAAAGGTGAAGCGGCAAAATGAGTTAATCTGGATCATAGATCTTAAATCTTGGATGAACTTAGTTGTCTATATAAGATAAGATATGAACCCTAATATGTGTGTGGATATGATAGAGAGGAGAGAATATCTTTAGACCAATGAAGTATTCTAATAGATTCGACGCATATATTCATTAATCCCTATGCAACACTTGGAGCCAATCAGAATTAAGGAAAGGTTAAGCAACAAAATGAGTTAATATAGATCATAGATCTCAAATCTTGGATGAACTCATTTCTCTATATAAGATAAGATTTGAACCCTAATATGTGTGTGGATGTGAAAGAGAAGAGAGAATATCTTCAGACCAATGAAGTATTCTAATAGAGTTCAGTGACTGAATGAAGCAGAGTAAGGCAGTAAAGGACATAACAGAGATAAACTTGATAGATAAGATCAAATCAATACTAGAAAGCAAAGATATGTAATTAGCATACAATACAGATTGAAGGATTAGGTACTAAGACATTCTAACAAGTGTATCAGGGTAAATCTCTTAACAGAGTGGTTTTAATAGACCTTATGTAATCTCTTAACCAAGTGATTACTTAATTGTAAGTTTTAAATCCTTTTGCAAGGTAGATTATATAAGTCTTTTAGCTCTTAATAGGGTAGACCCCTCATAGGGTAGATCATATTTTTTGATCAAATTTGTATCCCTAATAGGAAAACTTTATACTACAGTAGTGAAGATATTTGGGTGTCATCCCCACCTCAGGTTTACCTTTCAAAGGTTTTTGGGTAACCAAAATTACTGTATTATGAGTACTTTCATTAATGATGTTTAGTTCATCAATTTCATTTCAATGATAAAGTTTGTGATAATGCCATGTGAGTTTTTAGTAATGTAAAATGGATTAGTATGTGATATCTGATACACCCCCCTCTCAGCATCACATTTCCCAATAGATTTTTGATAGTATATACGTACATACATACATACATGCATTTATGTATGTATATGTATGTGTGCACATGTATGTATATATGTATACACACACACAAATAGATATATACAAACATGCACACACACACACACACACACACATACATACATATGTGTGTGTGTGTGTGTCTATATATATATATATATATATATATATATATATATATGTATGTATGTATGTATGTATGTATGTATGTATGTATGTATGTATGTATGTATGTATGTATGTATATTATAGGTGGAGATTCTTGTTGTTACTCTTTCCTTGAGGTCTGACCATGTACATCAACAAGAATCACTTGTTGATGCGAGCACCAATAGACAAGTGAGTTTAAATTTATGCATGTATGTGCATACATACTATCTTGTAAGTGATTACATTTTTTTATATATTTAATGCATAGATGTGTATATATCTCTTTCTCTACAAGGATTAGTACATCCTTGACAACATGGTAATCACTCTAAGGACCACTCAGTGAGGATCCATCATTTTGAGTCCTAGAGTATCGATCCATCTAGCTAGTAATTTGATTGTCTATTTTATAGATGTATAGTTTGACCTAAACTTTATATATATTTTTCGTGTTACATTTGATGTTATTTGACATAGACTTTATAAACATTTTAAATGTTACATTTGATGTTATTTGACCTAGAATAAATATATGTTTGACATGTTATATTTGATCTTAAATATGTACATACATTTGTTAATCAACACTTTATATGTTTGACACATAATTGATGTTATACACATGTGATTTGATGATTAGATACTTTATTTACAAGTATTTGAGATAAGAAACATTTTATGATCTATAATTTTGATGTTATGTATGCATGCATGTAATGTACACATTTGATGATATATTTTCTATATGTTTGACATGTTTTATGATCTATATACATAAACATGATGATCTAATTTATATGTTTGCATTATGTTGTTTGATTTTATATATGTACATGTTTGATTTTATATATGTCAAAGTATGTAATAAATGACCAAATGTGGCATCCTTGATAATGGAGTGAATCCATAAGGGTCAACAAGAAAATAATATTAATACATCAAGGTCTAATAGTAGGCAATTTTAAACAAATCTATAGTAATATTTTTTTCTAAGATAGATGATAAAGATGTAAAAAAAAAAGTATTGAAATGAACAATAATGAATCATCCCCTTAAGACATGTCTTAACTAAACAACAATGAATTTTTATAATACAATATAATGTATACATGAATGATATAAGATTTGAAATCATCCCCCTAAGACATGTCTTAATTTAAAAAACTAAAATTTTAATAATAGATTTTGTCCATACATGAATGATACAAGATTTTAAATCATCCCCTTAAGGCATGTTGATGAAGGGTGCTCCCCTTAATGCTGAAAACACATAATAGAAACATAGAATCAACAACAATTTGCAAGAATAGTAAATGGGCTTCTTATTATCTCCGCAAGTGTGAAATTACAAATTTTAGAATTAAAATATGCAAAGCCACATGGATATTTTCCTTACAATATTCTGTAAGATAGAGCCTCAAATATTCACCCAGAACTGCCCTAGAAAACACTACGAGTCTTCCTTATATAAGCAACTTTCCATTGGCTGAGACGGTTCAAAAAATTTAGCCGTTAAGGTTGACTACCCTTAGAATTATTTTATTTTTCATAATTATTACATTAGGGTTAGCTCATGATAATTACAAATTATATTTTCAGGTGGACCAACTTCTGGAGGCCATAAATTTTTAACCATAGCTTTGTTTGGCTATGATAACCACTTTTCTAAAATGGCAAGGTGTGATCTAGAGTGCCTAACTTGTGCAAGCTCTTACTAATAGGGGTTTGACCTCATTTTGGAGCCTCTAAGGCCTTCAAAATTTAGCTCAAAGATTTTGTACCCAAAAACCTCTATAACTTCACCAATACAGATCATATAGTAATGAAACTCAATTACAAGACTGACATGCTTAAGATGAACCTCCAAATGTGAAATCGGAACATTCTAAGTTCACGTGACCAACTTACTAAAAATGGTAAGTTTCTATAAATAGAAGCTTTGCACAAGAAACACTTATTGAAAAGAAATTAGAAATATTTTTGGGTGATGCAAGATTTCCATTACACCCAAGATGCTCCTACATTAGACACCTGGAGTAATTTGAGAAGTGGCCCTATCATGTCTCATGTGTGTAGAGGAAAACCAAGATGGTTGAACTCCTCCCTTGTTAGCCATGATGAATATTCTACAGGTCATCCTTTCCATTTGAATAGATATTCTTCATATGTTATGTTCCTTGTGCTTCTGCCAACACAACTATTGAGTATATCCTCAATCTCCTTGGTGCCTAAAGTAGTTGCTAGAATATTTGACTATGTTTCTTTGATCTCATCTTCAACACTCCCTTCATGATACTCTCTCAGATCTAAAATGTTAAATACTATTGAAATATTCAGCTTAGTAGCCAATTCTACTTCATACACATTTCATGAATCATGCTTCTTTAGTATCTTACATGGCCCAAACTTCTTCATTTTTAACTTGTTATATCTACCCACTAGAAATCACTCCTGCAAATGAACCATAACCTCATCCCTAACCTAAAACTCCTTATGCCTCCTTTTCTCACCCACCTTAGCCTTATACTTCATATTCATCTTGGTAAGGTGCTTCCTCACCTCCTCATGGATGTTGCTCAAATGTTATTCAAAATCATCAGCTTCAACACTACTTATTTCTCCTTTGTCTATCTTCCTCAACTCAAAAGCATTTTTGGGACTACTTCCATATACAATATGGAATGGTGATTTACTAGTGCTCTTGTTGATAGAATTATTGTATACAAATTTTGCATTTGGTAAAATCAAATCCCATCCTATTGGCTTATCTCTAACTGAACATCTCAGTCAATTCTCAAAACTCCTATTCACCACTTTTGTCTCTCCATTAGTCTATGGATGATGTGATGAGCTGAACTTTAAAGATGTCTTTAACATCTTCCACAATGTGTGCTAGAAATATCTAACAAACTTAATGTCTCGATCTGAAACTATGCTCTTTGGCAGACCATGTAGTCTCACCACTTATTTGAAAAATAATTCTACCATGTGAACAATACCATCAACCTTCTTGTAGGGGATGAAATGTGTCATCTTTGAAAACTTTTCAACCACCACAAAAATTGAATCATTTCCCCACCAAGTCCTTGATAAATCAAGAACAAAGTCCATACTAATATCCTCTCATGGATTTTTTGGTACAGGTAATGTATGACACAACCCCATATTCTATTTTGCTCATTTTTCCATTTGACATACTTTGAAACTCTGTCCAAACTTCTTGACATCTTGTTGTAGCTGCATGGCCAATAATAATTTTCACTAACCAAAGCAAGGATTTTATCACGACCAAAATGTCTAGCTAATCCTCTGCTATGATTCTCCTTGATTAGATTCTCCCTCATAGAACTTTGTGGAATGCACAACTAACACTCTCTGAATATCATACCATCCTAGATGATGAAATCCAGCCACTTTGTTCTATCTAGAGTAACAAGTTTTGTATAAGCTTTCCAAGCTTCATCAAAATCGGGATCCTTTGGATACAAAGTCTTGAGTTCCTTGAACCCAACCACTTCAATTTTCATCTATGTGTTTCCTTTTGCTAAGTGCATCTGTAGTCCTATTAGACTTTCCACTCCTATGTTTCAAAACAAATGTGCAACTTTGTAAAAACTTTTGTACTAAAATTTGTACCTTCATAGGGTTAATATTGCAGATAATTGAATAAAATAACTAAATTACCACAAAGGAAGAGCTATTTTAACAAATAAAGAGAAATTAAGCACTCTATGGATCTCTAACTAGGGATGTTAATGGTGAAGCTCTCAACAAGCCTCCATTAAGGATAGTCCTAGAATGAGAATAAATGATAAAACAAACTAAAGTATTCAATTTCAAATTGAAATGCTTAATTAACTTCTAAATTTGCCTTTCTAGCTCAAAATCTCAAGAGGTTAGATGCAATTCTTAGATTTGTGGATGATAAATGAGTGGTTTATGCCTTGCTTTTATAGGATTTGGCAAGGGTAGGGGGTGTAGTTGAGTTGATCATGATTGAGTTGGGGTTAATTCCTTGGTTCCAACCTTTGGAGACAATTTAAATGGATTGTCCTCAAAGCTTGGGACAAGAAGACAAGATGAGTGGACAATATGTTCTTTTCAATTCAGTGATTGAGATCCATTTTATGCTTGATCCATGTGAGCTCTTTCCTTAAATCCTATTGGTTGAGGTTTTTTCCTCCCATGTGGTATTGAGAGAAAATAAGACTTAATTAATTAAATTTAATTAATTTGTTTAGCCATGTATACCCCTTGATTCGGTTGATTTGATTTTAAATTGAACTATACAATTAATTTGATTAATTGCACATTGACTTAATTTATCATGATTTGATCGATTTAACTTGAATTTATGGCTTTGATTTTTAATTAAATTTAATTAAAGATTGATTTGAATTTTGATTGGCTAAATGCTTGTTTTGATTCAATTGCCTTGATTTCTCCTTAATTTTGCCTTGATTAATCACATAAATGATCATGTCTACTTTTAGCTGATTACAAATGCCCCTCTTTGAGTCGACATGCAAAGCGTGTCGACTCAAAGAATGTTCTAATCCAACTTGATAAAAGGTCCTGGTTTTGTCGATGGTCGATTTTGATGTTCGATATGAGATGCAGATTTTGATACTAGGATTGATGCAATTCTGATTGATTTGATATTTTTGATGTCCTGATGGTCAATTTGATGATAGATCTCTGATGTGATAGCTGACTTGATTCAATTTGATATTTGATGCCCCTTTCGATTGACAAGCAAAAAATTTCTTGATAAAAGATTATGCTTTGATTTGATGGTCATTCTCCTGATTTGATGATGATGATGTCATTCTTGATTATTTGAGTGTATGCCCTCTCAGAAATGAAATGAAATTTGATAGATGTTTAAAAATTTATGACGGTTTAGGTCATTTTGCATTAATTAGGTCAAGTTATAATGAATTTTGATTTCATTTTAGATAATATTTTTTTGTCTGTTTAATGATAAATGCCCCTAATTTGGAAGAATTGGTTAACAATTTAGGTTCCCAGGCCCTCTTTGGTCAAAGCTTCCTATTTTACATCAAAGATACCCTTTTTAGGTCAAAGATACCTTTTTAGGTCAAAAGGGCTTATATAAATGGGTAAAAAGTATTTTTTTACTATTCATTTCCACTTTTACTAGTTGAATTTTGATCTCACTTTCTTTGACTCTTTTGTGATGTCGATCCTGATACGTGAGCATAGATTCAAGTGCGCCTACCGATAAAATTGGCTACTCACCTACGATCCACTGTTAAGTGCCTGATCTTCTCAGTTTTTTTATTTATGCATTTAATTTCAAAAAGTTTGATTTTTTTTTAGAAAAACCCTCTTTTTGTGTTTTTACAAATTGAAATAGCACTTTTACCTATTAAATAGCTCATTTGTATTTTTTTCAGCATTTCCATGAAGTAGAATTATGCGTTTACATGCCTATTCTAGGGCGTAAACCGCTTTTAATTTAGATTTCACATATGCGTCATGAAATATCACATATGATTTTTTAAATGACACTTTTATAAAGTTTTAGTGCTTTTACATTGTGTAAGTATCTAAAATATAGTGTAAGGAATGCAAAGTAAACCAAACATTCCACAACATAAGCTAGATAAACACTTAAGATTAGACCTACAAAATGAAGACAAAGCAACAAAGGAATGCAAACCTCAAACCTAAAAAGCCTTCAAGTTGTAGAAGATTTGTCCAAGGATAGAATGTGTGCTCAAATGCTATGCTCAAACTTCAATGGAGATTTTGGCATTATAATGGTAGCTTGGTGGTTTTTAGGTTCTCGAACTAGCATAATAACTTTGCATAAAAGATGGATGAAAATGAAAGAAGAGAGCTTCTCTTTTATAGAAAGGAGGTATGAAATGAATGGTCAAGATGGAAACTTGAGGAAGGGTGGAGATGCATCCAAGAGAGAGCACATGGATTGTGCTTTCTCAAATGTGTAGCATTGTGACAAGTGTCACAATGGGGAAGGTGAGAGGAGAGGCCAAATCCTTGAGGGATGTTACAACTTTGGAAGGTGTGAAGGGGGACAAGTGTGTAAGAATGTGTAAGAGATGTGTAAGAGGCTTTATGGTTTGGCATTGGAGGATGTGGTGATGTTGATATGAGGGTTGACTTATGTTGACTTAGCATTTCTTAATCTTGGATTATGATTGTGCAAATCTAGAAGGGGTGATTAGGCTTGGATTAGAGAGTAAGTGAAGGATTAGGGGGATGTAATGGGAGGAGAGACAATGAGTGGAGGGTTAGATCAGCTAAGCATGAGTTTTTAGCTAATTAAATAGGATTTAGAATTAAATATTTTATTTTATTTCAAGTGGGAGGAAAAAAAGGGGTTTATGAATTAATTTAATTAGATAAGTGTATCCATTTAAATTAATAGAAGAATAGGGATTTAATTACTTATCATACTATAGGTTTGTCATTTAGATAATTAATTGGACTGTAGTTAATTAATAAAATTAATTAACTAGGGGATGACATAAATTAATCAAATAATAATATTTAGTTAATAAGATGTCCTAGGAGAAAACTAAATAAGATTACTAAATTATGTATTTAAATTAATTTAAGTGTCTACATTTTACCCCTCTTCAACATATTGTTAAAATAACACTATTTCAAAGATGTTTTTAGCAATAAATAAATGACAGGAAGAATGGACTTGGTAGAATAGTTGCCCCAGCTATGGGTCAGGATGTAAGACTGGATGATGCCCCCTCGAGAGGACAGCAGAGAAAGAAAAAGGGGCCCAGGTGGAGGTTTGAAAGGAAAAAGGGGGGAAAGAAAGGAAAGGTCACTGCAAGCCAAGGGCGTGAATGACAAAAAGAGAGGTGAAAAAGGCCATCAGGAATGAAACTGGTTAGGAGGGAAAGAAACGGGGGGAAAAAGCACATTTGGGGGAGAAAATGAGGGCTTAGGAGGGCCTTTATAAGGGCTGAAAGGGTCAAAATGAAGTCATTTGCACACAAGGATCCTAGAAATTATGATTTTAGAGCTTTGATATGCGAGGACAAGATGACACAGAGAGGGTGACTGGTGCACCAATCAAATATTGTGAGATGCATACAGCGGAATGGAGCACTTGACCAAGAGGTAGGATAAAAAATCTTAGCTTTTTGTTATTATTTTCATGTATTTAATGCACTTTCTAGGTTAGAAAACTGCATTCTCATGAAGCACGCACTTGGCAGGAATGCACTCGGGTGGGTGGGATCGTGTTCCTACAAAACATGCGAGGGTGGGGAAAAAGTGGGGGGTTAGGGGATTTTCACAGGATTGTGAAAATCCCAAGAGCTGTTGTGGGACTATGATCTTGCAAGAATATCTAGCGGTATCACGTTCTCACAAGCTAGGGTAGCGGGGTGCCAAAAATAAGCATTCTCGCAAGGGAAAGGGGGAAATACAAGCGGCACAAGAATGTGTTCCCACATTGCAGGGGGGGTTTGCAGGAATGTGGGAAAATATTCCACTACAAGAATGTAGGGATAAGAAGCTTTAAGGGAACGCGGGGTAGAAAAGTCCTGCAGGAATACAAGAAAAAGGATCTCTCATAGAAATGTAGGGAAAATAAACTTAGGTTTGGTTAGAGCAGAAAACTAACATATTGGTTTGGCTTGGATGTAGTGGTCAGTTGATTGATGGATGAGTTGGGAGAGACGCATGGTGGTTTTGATTATCTCAGAGCAATTTGTGGCAGTAGACTGGGCGTGAATGGATGCACTAGGACTAGGGTATCTGGCATGGATGCCGTATAGATGGGCCTTTATGGCATTGGTGACAGCACTCTATGAGTGTTGACATTCAAAGAGAGGGACATTTAATCTTCCCACTAGAAAGATGATGGTGATGCTGGAGGATGTATATCACATCTTTTGATTACTTGTGCAAGGTACACCTGTGGTAGCAAGGGTATACACACTGACATAGGTGGTGGCTCCATTATTAGGGCCAGGGGTGGAGCTGATTTGAGCACGCAAGTAGTGGGAATTAGTACAGAAGGTAGCAGTGACACCAGTAGCATGGTAGGTGCACTACTATGTGTTAGGACTGGTGTTGGGGTATCTTTCCCAGACATAGGAAGGAAGAGTGTGACATTATCTCTAATCCCAGTGATCTACCATATTGTAGATGTAGGGGTACCAGTAGCATGGGGTACTTTGATGCTCATAGAGATGTATCAAGACCTACACCAGATAGTCTACCACAGAGTGGGGATGATGGGGAGGAGCTTCAGGTTTGCCTCCCTTTTATAGGTTTGGTCTTGGGAGCACATAGAAGTGCTATCACCCTTAGGCATGGTGGATAGGAAGGATGATGAGTGTGTGTGAATTTTGTACCTAATCTGTAGACACAACACTTCAGTAAAGCATTAGAGGTTAGCAAAAATTGAAATAGTGCAATAAATGAAAGCTAAACTAACCAGGCGATTTACTACCTTCTAATAGGTGCGAGTATGATGTTCTCAGATTGTTATCAAGATCAATGACCTTAACGACACCTAAACGAAGGATTTGAATGCAAAACTAATATGAAAGATGAATGCAATTAATCTATAGTTTTTTTATTTTCTATGCAATGATATGATGAAAAATTGATATGAATCTATGCTAATATGGAAATTGATATGCTAAATGATCTAACAATAATATGAAAACAAAAGTGATCTCACAAAACGTGGTTGATTCAAAAAGAAGCTCTGATTCTCCAAATAGAAATTCACTAGCATAAGTTCACAAATTATGAGATGATTTATGAAGAGCTGAGCCTTGATTTTATAAAAATCCAGGGCTTTGGAGGTGCATGAAAAAAAGCCATAAATCACTCAAATAACTCAGGTTGATTTTTGAGTTATTTTTAAATAAAGGATATTTAATTTATAAAATCATGCAAAAACAAGGCTTTAACTCAAAATAGAGTTTAGATCAAATTCCAACTCATCATTAGATGTTGAGTTTAAATTTTAAAATTGATCGTTAATTTCTAGTTGCCTGCTTTTCTAATTGTGCATGATTTAATTATAAATTAATTTAAAAAATAAAGTGATTTATTCTGAACTTAACTGATTTTGAAAAATAAAACAATTGATTTATGGGTTAGTCAATTATTTTTCAAACTTTTATTCAAAATTACAATATTAAAAATTGAAAAAATAATTTAATTAATTAAATAAAATATTTAATCAATTATTTGTAAGATTTTGGATTTATTGTCAACATTAAATATCATAATTAGGAATAATGGAATTACATTCAATTAAATAATTAAATGGCCAAATTAAATCTAATTAATTAAATATTAAGAATATTCAATTAATCAAACTTTAGGATACATATGATTTGTCGCCAAATAATTATAAAATTAAAGATAATTTTAAGATAATTAGGAATATTACTAGGAATATTTCCCCGATGCAAAATTTGAGATAATCAATTAGGATTCGATGATGTGCAGATGTGCCTTAGGTCAGGACTTCGATGTCAATTTTGTTCGGTGTGTTGATATAAAGGTTAATGAACCTATAGCCCATTTTTGGGGTATTACATCTTGCCCCTCTTTGAATTACTATGTGAAGCGCAATGGTTCAAAGACAGTCTGTGTATGATGTTTGAAACTGATGATCTGATATGAGATTGCAATTGATATGAAACAAAAACTATGATATAAGACAAATATTAATTGAAAGATTCAAAGATATTAGGTCCTGAATGACCAAAGATAATGAAAACTATAAAAGTAATGAGCCAATGATTGCAAAGAAGTGTCAAAATGCTTGATTCTGAACCTTATGATTGCGAAGAAGTGAGTGACCAATTCCAGACTTGATTGTCCTTAGAAGAATCATGTAGGTATCACATCTGAACCCTTCAATTACCGAAGAATCAAGAAAATAACATAATTGAACCGATAGTTGCAAAAGTTGATACAATTTACAAGATTAAGAGAATACCAGATTGATATGGATCTCGATGAATCTGATATGCCCCAAGCGATGATTGATTTGTCCCAAGCGATGAGGTCTTTTTGATGAATTAGTAACTAGATGTGGTTGTTGTCTTGATTACTGAGGAAGGATATGATTTCAAATTTAGATTATGGACTTTGAATGATGTGCAATATCATGCCCCCTTCAGGATTAAAATTGAAATCTGACAAGAAAAGTCAGCGTTGAATGGTTTAGAAGCATGTTAATTGATTTGAGAAGTGGTTAAACACGTCTAGGAATGCATTATATATCGTTTAGAGGTCCTAGAGACCAAGTTTGACTAGGTGAAACCATGCATTGACCATAGTTGACCAAGTTGAAATTTTGATAGTTTGATGTAAGATAATCAGTTAAGTTGAATACTAGATTTTTGTGATGAATGAAGATCGATTATGCAAGTAGTTGATAATATAAATGATAGTAGATTTTGATTTTGATCCCGAAAAAGGATTCTACTTACTGTTTCGTTGGAGGAACCTTCATGTTAAGTTCAACTCTTGTTAGATTTGAAGATGCGATTTGAAGAATCGTTTAAGCATTGAAGTTCATTTAATCATTGTGAGATCATGCAAAGGTGAAAAATGAAATACAGAATGAAATGCAACATAAGACCTAGGACCTACTCACTGATCATATGTCGATTTGTTATCATCATTGAACTTTTAGGTAACCAGATAAATCAGTACAAAGCCCACTAGCTATGAAACCATAGACATATGAATATCGATTTGTATGTGCAAGAATCAATAGAACACCCACTGGTTAGGAAACCATGGATATATGAATATTGATTTTGTTTTCAGAATGTCGGATTAGATATAAGCACCAATGCACAAGCGCCAAGATGACTTGAATATCATGTCCATTTTGATATAGCAATTTGTATAAGCATGAAAACATAAATGTCATGATGACCAGAATACGCCTTGCATTTAAACACATAAAATAGTTAAGAGACCATTCTAAATCTAATGTGAATTACCCTTAGTGACCCTTTATCGTTCACATCCTTAGGTAAGATCATGTTTCACAGTAGGAGAAAGAACTCACTCAATAAGATAATAGTTAGATCAAACTTCTTTGAATTTTCCAAGTATCAATGGTTGAGGTATGTATGGCCATCCAATTTGAGATAGAGGCTCTTACAATCAGACACCATTTCAATCTAAAATTTCCAAAGTTGTTAGACTTTCACATACAAGCAGAAGACAAAGAAAAGATTATGCCCCGAGTCATCACTCTCTAAATCCTGTAAAGGACATCATCGAAGAGCTCGAAGGGACACAATATGCAAAAATCTCAATGTGAATCAGTAAGCATACAAGAAGATAAAATCATGTAAAAAAAATAGATTGTTTTCAGTTGAGTTTTGATGTTTGATTGTGTTGTTGATGCAAAATCCTTTCTGGAGACAAGACTGACTGACTGAATCAAATGAAGCTTCAAAGGACTCTGACTGGATATGATATGTCTAAGGTATACTAGAGACCATAGGATTTGACATTGATTTCCCCCAAGTTTGAACATTGATAGGATACAGACACTTGAGTTGATTGGTGTACAGATCGACTTATTGAAAATAAGAATGCGAAAACAAATCGGGAGATATGTACAAACTAAAGCAAGACTGAAAGCTGGGAAAGACCAAGATTGCTAATAGATGGAGCATTTTGAAACAAGTGGTGCCCATTTGCCAGGTTTTCACCATCTTGGCAGAGATTCTATTTTTGCTACCAAGGCGCTTGTTTCTAGGTTTTCACCAAAGCACTTTTTCTTTTTCTTATTTTTTTGTTTTTTCATTTTTTCAATTTTTTTTGTACTTTTGATATTTTTTTATTTTTTTGTGAATCATCAAGGTGCCTATTGCTAGGTTTTCACCAAGATGTTCATTTTTTTCAGGACATTTTCCAATTTTTAAGATTTT
Organism: Chamaecyparis obtusa; assembly: GCA_027943335.1. Taxonomy (NCBI): domain Eukaryota; kingdom Viridiplantae; phylum Streptophyta; class Pinopsida; order Cupressales; family Cupressaceae; genus Chamaecyparis; species Chamaecyparis obtusa. The sequence goes on from BSBK01005248.1 coordinate 2,437,429, forward strand.
TTCAGGACATTTTACCATAGATTGAATGCCTTAGGTGTAGAATTTCTTCATATGGAGAACATTGATTGGTTATCAAAGCTGTTCTGCTTCATTCATTGAGATTTGATAGGTACCAGAGCCAAAAGTAGTAATGATTACAAAGGGACCCAGCCAATTGGGTTCAAACTTCCCCTTACATTCTCGATGGGATTGATTTTTAGGATTTTCTCTCAAGACTAGATCACCAACCTGAAATTCTCTATGTCTGACTTTCTTGTTGTAGCCTCTAGACATTCTCTTCTAATATACTTTGAGATGATCATACACTGCTTATCTGCGCTCATCTAGTAGTTCAAGTTCTTGCAACCTAGACACTCTATAGTCATCATCAGTTACTAGACCATGCAGTCTAATGCTTAGTGATGGGATTTTGACCTCAATAGGTAGTACCACTTTAGACCCATAAACTAAAGAAAAAGGTGTAGCCCTAGTGGGCAGTCTAATACTTGTTCTGATACTAAATCTGATATTTGTTCTGATACTTGTTCTGATACTTGTTCTGATACTGATTCTGATACTTGTTCTGATACTGATTCTAATACTGATTCTGATACTTGTTCTGATACTTGTTCTGATACTAGTTTTGATACTAGTTCTGATACTGGTTCTGATACTTGTTCTGATATTGATTCTCATACTTGTTCTAATACTAGTTTTGATACTGGTTCTGATACTTGTTCTGATACTTGTTCTGATACTAATTCTGATACTTGTTCTGATACTTGGTATACTTGATAGCATCTTTTTTTATTGCAAACTCTCAAGCAAGATCATATCATGTAGTCCTAATGTCTAGCAAGGTGGAGAACAAGAGGGAGTAGCAAGTTGGTGGATGAGATGGAAGATAAGAGAATGAAGGAGAATGAAGGGAAGAAATTCTCAAGGGAAAACTCCTCAAGAATACCCAAGCTAAGAAAAAAATTTCATGTAAAGGACATTGGGACAAGCAATGAAAGGCTAGCATAGGATAAGTCACAAAATCATAATGCAAGAGTAGGAAAGGATGCAATCCAAAGGAGTAGACATGTCAAGAAGTTTCATAGCATTGTGTTTTACTCTTTCTTTCTTTTTCTTTTTTTTAGATCAAGACCGAAGGGGAAAAGAATAGCGATAGGCAAAAATGTATGGAGGAAGATAGACATGAAGGCTAAACATGAAAGGAATGAAAGCAAGATCACTATAAAATAGCTCACAAGATAGCCAAATGTTTGTGTATAGATCAACATTGTCAAGATCAAAGAGAGAAGATGGAATGGATGAAATATGTAGAAGAACTACGCATGAGGCCTGATTGCCAGGTATTCATCATGGTACTTATCCAAGGTGCCACAAGGGAGTGGTTTTCACCATAGGATGAATTTATTTCTCTTTACTTTTGCTACCACGGCGCCTGTTTCTAGGTTTCCACCAAGGCACATTTTTAATTTTTAATTTTTTAAATTTTTATTTTATTTTTCTTTTTTTTGGAAGAAGGAAAGCTTTTTAGATAATGCTCCTTGAAAGGATAAACTGTGATATACCAATGATTCAAATGATATGCTCAAAGATGTTGATAGGGAAAGGAATATGGAAGTGAAAAATGGAGGATAAAGTTTTATGTAAAGCAAGTGAGGTTGGAAGATAGGAGAAATAGGCAAATGAGGAAAAAGGATAGAAGGTAGAAGGATAATGAATGGAAGGATTGTGAAAGGGTAGATGGAAAGGTAGGAAAGATCAACATCAACACATACCTTGAAGGGTGGTGAGAGGATGGAGGAAACATGAATGAAGGAATACATCAAGGAATATGGTGAATGGATAGCAGAGGTTGTGGTTTAGGTGCATGGAATGGAAGAATGCTTTTGGAAGAAGATGAAGTGGAAGCCTTTGGAAGCTTGAATGTCAACTTTACTTTTTTCTCAAAATCAGACTCTTTCAAGAGAGACTCTTGAATCCATATAGCCATAGGCTTTTCATTTCTTTTTGATGATCTAGAGAGAATATCTTTAGTGATGGATTTTGGAACCCATACTTGTCTTGTAGTTTTTTTCTTAGATATCTCTTTTGACTTTATGCCTCCATGTCGATTAGAGGAGACATGGTGATCTTCTTTTTTTGATGGATTCTTGTATTGCTTCCTTTTCTTGTATTGAACATTCAAGTTACTTCCAAAAGACTTGGGACTTGTGGAAGAAGAAGGAGGATATGACTAGTTTAGATGGGTGGGTGGATGAAAAGGATTCAAGGGTATGCATCTATGTTGATCTTGAGGAAAGATGGGAGATGGAGGGATGTAAGGACCCAAGATGGATGGTGAATTAGGAGAGTTAAGAGGGGAAAGTGAAGGGACATAAGGACCCAAGATGGAAGGAAGACATGAAGCCCTTTGTAGTGGTGGAAGAGGTCCCAGGATGGAAGTGGAAGATGCAAAAGGATAATTAACAAGTTCATCAACATTTATATGACAACCAAGGACATCAGCAACTTTAGAGTGAGCATTAGAATTTTCAATAGAATCGTGGACATCTTAAATATGAGAACCTTCTTTGATAGAATTGTTCAAAGCTTGCAAAGACTTAGGAAGAGTAGAAAGTGGAAGTGAACATGGAGTGGTAGAATAAGAATATGGAAGACTTTGATCTTGACAAGGATTTTTGGATAGCATAAGCACATAATTTTTCTCTTGATTTTCAATAGGCTTAACATTGGAAGGAACAACACCATTTTTACCAGCCTTAATGGAAGTATCATCTTTAGAAAGTGAAAGTGTAGTAAGGTTATTTTGATTGTCAATAAGCTCAATAGTGTAAGTAGTAGCTTGATCTTTCTTAGGAGAATAGTTAAGACATGGTGGAATGCATGAAAAAGGGTGTGCAGGTTCAAAAGAACCCTAAGGTAGATAAGAGACATCGTGAAAAGGAGTGGATGACATGGAAGGTTTTTGATCTTGATCTTTCTTTATGTTCTTTTCTTTATCATTTCTGGAGTCCTCTTGACATGGAGCCACTTCTAAGGACAAGGAAGCATGTTGGGATTGTATAGAAGACTTTGGAAGAGATGGTGGAGGACTAGCTGAAGTAGGAATTATAGCATATGAAGGCTTAGGCTCTTTAGGTTTAGCATTATTAAAAGTATTGATAGCCAAGTGAAGGTTAGCTTGAGTTTCTTCAAGGGGTAGCCCTTGAGGATAACTATAGGGAATCATATAAAAAGTATTAGGACTTTCATTGGATGAAGGTTTTGTGAAAGATTTGAAAGGCTTGAAAACTTTAGGAAATGTACGGGTATTGGAGGAAGTAGGGGATGGAAGGGAACCATCACAAGACAAAGATCCAACATTAACATGATCTTGCTTGAGAAGATAATCTTTATTTTCAGTAGGAGAGTCCTTAGGAGAAGGATTCTTATAATATTGATGCTTCAAGCTAGCACGATGCATTTTATAGTCCTCAGCAGTAGTAGATGGATCATAATCAAGGTATTGTTCACAAAAATCATCAAAGTCTTTTTCAAAATCAGAATCATATGGATCACCATCACGATCTATCCAATGTGACATCCCATTTCTAGTAAGTAGGAACACACAATGAGGAGGAATCTTAGGAATAAAGGTGTCATAGGTATCATTATATTGTCCATCATCATAGTCATCATAGTCTCCAAAGATGGATGTGTCACTCTTCGTGGAAGAGGTATCATAAGGATTGTCATGCTGCTCACATTCTTTTTGGGGGCATGGTGATATGTACAAGTCTTTATCAAATGGAAAAGGGCACAAAGCTTCTGATGAAGGGTACTCCCCTTAATACCACAAACACATAATAGAAATAGAGAAACAACAACAATAATATGCAAGAACAGAAAATTGGCTTCTTATTATCTCCACAAATGTGGAATTACAAACTTTCAGAATTACAATATGCAAAGCCACATGGGCATTCCCTTACAATATTTTGTAGGACAAAGCCTTGAATCAATACCCAGATCTACTACCCAGAACTGCCCTAGACAACACTACGGGCCTTCTTTATATAGGCAATTTTCACCACCCGAGAAGGTTCTAGAAATTTAGCCCTTAGGGCTGACCAAACTTAGAATTATTTTATTTTACAATTTATTACATCAAAGTCAGCTCAAAATGAGTTTTGAAACCCAAACAGAAATTTTGAAGAAAAATCATTTTTCGCCATTTCAGGTGGCCCGACTTCCGGAGACCATAAGTCATCACCAGTTGACCCGATTGACTATTATAACCCCATTTCAGAAATGCCACGAAGTGCTCTATAGGCTTGACTGGCACAAGGTGCTCGTCAAGCAAATTTTCAACCTCATCCGGGGCCTCTAAAGCCTTCAAAACTGAGTTTGAAGTTTCTGTACCCTGCTGCCAATAAAAAAAATCTTCAATATCTTCAAAACTACACCTGATCTAGCCACGAAACTTTGCTGGCAGGCTGATATGACTGAGATGAACCTCCACATGTAAAATTAGAACATTCTGAGATCGTAAGACCAACTTACTAAAAATAACAAGTTTCCATAAATAGCAACTATGCACAAGATAGCCCTTATTGAATACAAAAACAAAAATATGTTTGGGTGATGCAAGATTGCTCTTACACCCAGGATGCTCCTACATCAGACACCAGGGTAATTTGAGAAGTGACCCTATCACAACTCAGGTGTGCAGAGGAAAACCAAGATGGTTAACCTCCTCCTTTGTTAGCCATGATGAATCTTCAACAAGTCATCCTTTCCATCTGACCAAATACTCTTCATATGTCATGTTCCTTGTGCTTCTACCAACACGACTGTCTAGTATGTCTTCAATCTCCTTGATATCTGAACTGGTTGCTAGAATAATCCACTGTGCTACTACAACCTCATCTTCAACACCTCCTTCATGATACTCTGTCAAATCTAAAATGTTAAACACTGGTGAAATATTCAGCTCACTAGGCAATTCTAACTCATATGCATTTCCTAAATCATGCTTCTTCAGTATCTTACATGGCTCAAACTTCTTCATTTTCAACTTGTTATATGTACCAACCGAAAATCGCTCCTTCCGCAAATGAACCATGACTTCATCTCCAACCTGAAATTTCTTATGCCTCCTTTTCTCATCTACCTTAGCCTTGTACTGCGCATTCATCTTGGTAATATGCTTCTTCACCTCCTCATGGATGTTCTTCAAGTGCTCTGCAAAATCCTAAGCTTCACCACTACTTATTTCTCCTTTATTTATCTTTCTCAATTCAGATGCATTTCTTGGACTACTTCCATATACAATCTAGAATGGTGATTTACCAGTGCTCCTGTTGACAGAATTATTGTATGCAAATTCTACCTGTGGTAAAATCAAATCCCATCCTATTGGCTTATCTCCAACCAAACATCTCAGAAAATTTTCCAAACTTCTATTCACCACCTCTATCTGTCCATCAGTCTGTGGATGATGTGATGAACTGAACTTCAAATCTGTCTTCAACTTTTTCCACAATGTCTGCTAGAAATATCCAACAAACTTAGTATCGTGATCTGAAACTATGGTCTTTGGCAAACCATGTAGTCTCACCACTTCTCTGAAAAATAATTCTGCTACATGAACAACATCATTAGTCTTCTTGCAGGGAATGAAATGTGTCATCTTTGAAAATTTGTCAACTACTACAAAAATTGAATCATGTCCCCGCTGAGTCCTCGGTAAACCAAGAACAAAGTCCATACTGATATCCTCCCAAGGCTTCTCTGGTACAGGTAATGGCTGATATAACCCTGTATTCTGTTTCACTCCTTTCACCATCTGACATACTCTGCAACTCTGTACAAACTTCTTCACATCTTGCTGCAATTGTGGCCAATAATAATTCTCACCAACCAAAGTAAGGGTTTTATCATGACCAAAATGTCTAGCCAATCCTCCACTATGCTTCTCTTTGATGAGATTCTCTCTCATAGAACTTTTTGGAATACACAACTGACTCCCTTTGAATAGCATATCATCCTGGATGATGAAATCCAGCCATTTCATCCTATCTAGAGTTAACAGGTTCTTTACAAGCTTTCCAAGCTCCACCAAAATCAGGATCCTCTGGATACAAATTCTTGAGTTCCTTGAACCCAACCACCTCAATTTGCATCTCTGTCAGCAATAGTTGCCTTCTGCTAAGAGCATCTACAACCCTGTTAGACTTTCCACTTCTGTGTTTCAAAACAAATGTATAACTCTACAAAAACTCAACCCATTTCAAATGTCTTTGATTCAACTTTCCTTGACTATTCAAATATTGCAAAGCTTGATGATCAGTATAAAAGACAAACTCTTTAGGAATTAGATAATGTCTCCACTTCTTTAATGCCTGAACTATAGCATAAAATTCCTGATCATAGATAGAATATTTTCTCTTGGCATCATTTAACTTCTCACTGAAATAAGCAACAGTTTTACCTTCTTGGCTCATAACAGCTCCTATTGCAGTACCACTAGCATCACAATCTACTTGAAACACCTTATTATAATCTGGAAGTGCTAAAACAGGTTGTTCTGTAACTTTTTGTTTCAACAATTGAAAGCTCTTTTCTGCCCCATTAGTCCACTTAAATTTTTTTCTATCCCCTCTCATTGTTTCAGTCAAGGGTCCAAAAATACTGCTAAAATTTTTGATAAACTTTCTGTAAAAGCTAGCTAGACCATGAAAAGATCTTACCTCGGTAGCACTCCTTGGAGCAGGCCATTCAAGGATAGCCTATACCTTCTCTGGGTCCATTTTTAGACCTTCTGCTGAAACTACAAATCCTAAATACACTAACTCTTTCTTCACAAAACTACACTTCTTCAAATTAATCAACAATTTCTCATCTCTCAGCTTCTCAAACACCATACAAATATGCATCATATGCTCTTCCAATGTCTTGCTAAAGATCAAAATATCATCTAGGTACACAATGACAAACTTACCCAAAAATTCCTTCAGAACCTCATTCATGGGCCGCATGAAAGTACTCGGTGCATTGGTTAGCCCAAAAGGCATGACTAACCACTCATACAGTCCTTCCTTTGTCTTGAAGGCAGTCTTCCATTCATCTCCTTCTCTGATCTGAATCTGGTGATATCTACTCTTCAGATCTATTTTTAAAAAATACACAGCTCCACTCAAACAATCTATAATATCATCCATTCATGGCAATGGAAACATATACTTGATTGTGATCTTGTTTATTGCTCTGGAATCTGTACACATCCTCCATTTTGCATTCTTCTTTGGTGCTAATACCACTAGTACAACATAGGGACTTAGACTCTCTTGAATCAACCCCTTCTACAATAACTCATGTACTTGTCTATTCAACTCTTCACTTTCTGTTGGTGTCATTCTGTGTGCTGCCTTGTTTGGAAAACTAGCTCTTGGAATCAAATCCATCTGATGACTGATCTTCCTTACTGGTGGTAATCCATCAGGTACATTATTAGATACAATATCCTAAAACTCATTCAACAAATCTGCAACCTCTACAGGTACATCCTCTACTTCCTCTTTACCAGCTTTTAGAATTAAAGAAAAACACACATGCTCATGCCTCATACCATCTAGGAATTTTCTTCCATCAACAAAAGTTATTCTTGCATTACCACATACCTTTTCTTTGGTCTCCTTTAATGGCTTTAGCTTATGTCGCACTCCATCCTTTGTCAGGGTATAGGTATTCACATGACCATCGTGTACAGCACATCTATCAAACTGTCATGGTCTACCCAATAACATATGACATGCATCCATAGATATTATATCACATAGTACCTCATCTTGGTACCTGTCGATCTTGAACTTTACCAGGCACTGTTCACTGACCATGACCTTGTGGTCATCCTGCACCCAGGCAATCCGATATGGATGTGGGTGTTTCTATCTCTTGAGCTTCAACTTTGTTACGATCTCTTTTGACACCAAATTGTCAGTGCTTCCACTATCGATAATCACATCACAATATTTACCCTCACACTTGCATCTAGTGCGAAACAGGCTCCTCCTTTATTCAGGTTCATTCTCACCACTCAGCAGGACTCTTCTATTAATTAGCGTTTCTCCTCTTTTAGCATCTTCAGAATTTGATGATCTGACATCTTCATCTACATGTGCAACTCTAGCCTAGCCTTCATTCCTCCTATCTGTCCTTCCTTGGTGTTGAGGACATTCAAATGCCCTATGACCTTCTCCACAATGAAAACATGTTCCACGGAAGCCTCCTCTTCCAGATCCTTGTCCTCTTCCTCTTCCTCTCTGATCTCTATTACTCTAATCCTGGAAGTGATTGGAATTATTTCCTCTCTGATTCTGGCTGCTATTGGCCTCATCCTTCTTTTTTAGATGTTCATTTCGGCCACCATATGACCATCCACCAGATCTTCCACCACGACCTCTTCCATTTTGTCTTCTCTCAAACTTTTTATTCAATTTTTCCTCTACTTTTAGGGTAAACTAGTATGCCTCCTCAATATTGTTCATTCAAACTAGATTCAACTCCTCCTGAATGCTTGGCCTTAACCCATTAAGGTATCAGGAAACTTTCTCCTTATCAGCTTCTGCATGGCTTGTTCTGATGAGGAGTCGATAGAACTCCTCTGTATACTCCTGAACAGATCTTCCTGCTTGCTTCAAGCTTTGCATTTTCTTTAGTAGGTCAAGCTCATAATCAACAAGAATGAACTGTCGCTTCAATTTATCCACCATCTGATCCCATCTTGTGATTTTATCTTTCCCTCTTTTGTTTCACTCCAATTGAATTTCTTACCACCAGATCTTTGCATGACCTTTTAGTCTGGCCTTTGCAAATTTGACCCTATCAGGATCCTCAATATCTTCATACTCAAAATATTCCTCACATTCATTGATCCAGTCGATCAATTCCTCTCGGTTAAGATTTCTAGAAAATGTAGGAACCTCAGTCTTAGGTCTTTTCCCTATCTTGAAAATCACTCAAAAAAGTCTTTCTTCCTCCTGGTTCACAACTTCAGCTTCTCCTTCTTGATATTCTTCTTCGGCTTCATCCTCGCTTTCATCTCTGACATTAAGATTTATTCCTCTATGAATCTCTTCTTGTAATGCTCACACTTGTCTCTGTAGCTCTCTAACCTCATGTGTCACAGCACCAGCTCTTCCGCCATGTTCTCTTCGTGAAGGCATTTTCACGATGCGTGCTGAAACCCTAACCACGGTCCTAGTGCAAATTGCCTCACAGTCGGTGATCTGTTTACACACTCAAGAACTCCAGCTTTGATACCACTTGATGAAGGGTGCTCTCCTTAATACCACAAACACATAACAAAAATAGAGAAACAACAACAATAATATGCAAGAATAGAAAATTGGCTTCTTATTATCTCCACAAATGTGGAATTACAAACTTTTAGAATTACAATATGCAAAGCCACATGGGCATTCCCTTACAATATTCTATAGGTCAAAGCCTCGAATCAATACCTAGATCTACTACCCAAAACTGCCCTAGACAACACTACAAGCCTTCTTTATATATGCAATTTCCACCGCCCGAGAAGGTTCTAGAAATTTAGCCCTTAGGGCTGACCAAACTTAGAATTATTTTATTTTACAATTTATTACATCAAAGTCAGCTCAAAATGAGTTTTGAAACCCAAACAAAAATTTTGAAGAAAAATTATTTTCTACCATTTCAAGTGGCCCGACTTTCGTAGACCATAAGTCATCACCAGTTGACCCGATTGACTATTATAACCCCATTTCAGAAATGCCACGAAGTGCTCTATAGGCTTGATTGGCGCAAAGTGCTTGTCACCCAAATTTTCAACCTCATTCGAGGCCTCTAAAGCCTTCAAAACTGAGTTCAAAGTTTCTATACCCTGCTGCGAATAATGAAAATCTTCAATATCTTCAAAACTACACCTGATCTAGCCATGAAACTTTGCTAGCAGGCTGATATGACTGAGATGAACCTCCACATGTAAAATTAGAATATTTCAAGATCGTAAGACCAACTTACTAAAAATAGCAAGTTTTCATAAATAGCAACTCTGCACAAGATAGCCCTTATTGAATACAAAAACAAAAATATTTTTGGGTGATGCAAGATTGCTCTTACACCCAGAATGCTCCTGCATCATCTTCCATGGAGAACACTTTAGGTTCCTTTTCTTTCTCAAGTTTGTCAAGTTTGACTTGCATAGCTTGCATCTGCTTCATCATAGCTATGATTAGAATTTCTTCCTCATGTGTACTGATTCTTTGAGACATGTACTAATTTTCAATGGCTACTGTTCTGTTCTTGACACAGTGATTTGTATGACAGATTCTGGAACTAAGCTGAAAAAGCTAGGTATCTGGCAATTTTGACAATTTTCTGACAACTTTTCAAAATTTTCCCAAATAACACTCTGCAAACTCATACAACAGTGGGTATGCTATGAAATGACAGTTGTAAAACTCATATGATAGTTGAAAAACTGATATGATAGTGGGTTATGCTATGAAACGATAGTTGAAAAGCTCGTACAACAGTGGCTAGCAGGATTTGACTTTTGGAATTTTGACTAGTGGAAAGACTCATACGATACTAGGTTCTCTATCATATGACATATGTGCAGTAATGAAATGACACTTGATAGAAGCTCGTATGACTTTCTAACCTCCTGAGATGACTTTTGACTCCAAAAAATAATTTTACTTCAAATTTTGCAAATTTTGAGTTTTCAGATTTGAATTGTTTGCAAATTGTACTGTCCAGATTTGAGGATTGTAACAAATTTGTTGATTTTCAGTAACCAGATAGATAAACAAGCATGCAAAATAGCAAGTAAGTGATTTCAAGCATGTCTAAAAACAATGAACAAGGGCAAAAGAAACCTTGCACATGAACAATCAAGTGACTTATTCATTCTAATCCTCAGAAGCGCTAATTGTGTATGTTCCAAAATGTTTTGCAATGACACACATATACCCTAGAAAATAAAAATTTGGCCTCGCTAGGGTTTTTAGTAATGGTTTGACTCAGTAACTTTTATGATCCAAAGTGGTGAACTCCAATCCCGATGCACCAAGGTTTTGAAACATTTGAGAATTTAATCAATTAGGAGCTGCTAGGGAGATTTGACAACCCAACAATGAACCACACCTATGAAGATTTTTTCCACAAGGACATTTATATAGTGGCTATCACTACCACGGTGAAATTGGCTATTATCGCTTGAGGTTTCATCAACGTGGTTGACCCAATTAAGGGAATGTCCACTATGGTTAATCCTCTCTAAAGGTGACTCACAGTATGATACCACAAGGGGACTTGGCTCCAGATCCAAGGTTTTGATGCCTCTTCACTTTTAACCCAAACAAAGCAAGCGGATTAATCTAACACGCTAAGACAAAGTTTGTTTCACCAAGGTCTGTGATGTCAACCCCACGTGATCTATCAACCTCTCCAAAGAGAGAAAGTATCGATCAATAAGAGAAGATGCACTAACCGAGTAGAATGTGAAATGCATTAAGTATCCTCCCTACCTACAAGGATTCTATCATTAAAAAGGATTTCACTAGGAATCCAATCTCTCAAGAATCACAAATAGTGTTCATAGGGCCTAATTATTATGTGAGCACAGATATATTTCTGAAAGTAAATCTACTGAAAGTACCCAAAAGCAGAAAGAGGAACACTTAACACTTAAAGAGAATATGAGGTGAGTCCACAAGGTGGAAAAATTAACCCCTCACACAAGCTAAAAATGAGTCCACAACTTAGAAAACAAGTGAGTTTTAAAAAGCACAAAAGGGTTGTCTGGTGGAACAATTAATGCTTTTATCCTCTAGACCCCTCCCCTTTATGGCATTGAGATTGCAACCATGGGGTGGAATGAGGGGCTGAAAGATTAGTGAGTCCAATAACCCAAGATAGAAATCTAGATCAATCACAAGTATCTAAGACTGCTTAAATGAATACCTAAGGTGTCACAAGCTAGTATCAATTATGCAAGTGTGTAAAACAAAAGCATGAAAAGAAGCACTCAAGCTAGACACACGAGAGATTTATTTTTAGTCCAAATCAAAATATTATCAGAACAAGTAGAATACCTAAGATCCCTGTGACATGCTTAGTAGATATTTACTTGATTTTTATCTTTGTTAAACAATCCCGCACGAGCAAGCAACAAACTCTCCAATAAGAAAACAAGCAAACAAGATATGCAACGTATCTTCAACTTATGAAAACCCTAGGGTTAGCTCTAAAAATCAATTATTATTAGCAATAATAACTAGCAATTAACTCAAATGACAACTCATATCATTCATTGAACCATGTAAAAAAAATAAGTGCATACCCATCACAAAATTTTATTTTTTTTTGCTGCATTTGACCTAATCAACAAGATCTGATTTTTTTGATATGATTTTGGCCACAAAAATAGAAATTCAGAACAAAGACCCCTACTAAAAAATAGAGAGCTTTCCAAAAATGTAAAATTTTTAGAAAAATCTCTTCATTTGTGCCTTAGAGACCTATTTTACCAAAATAGACCAGTTTTTGTAAAT